>WHYT01016478.1:45994-65242 GCA_009806455.1 Tetrax tetrax | reverse complement strand
CGGCACTGGGGGGGCTGCGCTAGCCCGGCCGGGGCGGCGGCGGCGGCGGCAACGGCGGCAACGGCGGCGACGGCAGCGACGGCGAAGGGTGGGAGCGCGGCTGCCGGCAGCGCCACCTGCGGGCAGCGCGGGGCGGCGGGGGCGGTGCGCTCCTTCCGCGGGGGCGGCCCTGCCCGCTGCTTGCACCGCCCCCCGGCCCGAGCAGGGCGGGCAGGCGGCCGCTGGGGAGGGGGGAGAGTGAAGGGCAGGAGTGGGAGGCGGGGCGAGACCCCGGGTCTGAGAGTGCGGGAATCGGCTCCGGCAGGCGCTCGCCCTGCCGTCTGCGGGACCGTCCCCCCTCCCTTCGGTGCGCCCTCCCGGTGGGGCGTCCGACGGAATGCGCTTGCAGCCCAGAAAGCCCAGAAAACCAACGGCATCCTGGGCTGCATCAGAAGAAGCGTGGCCAGCAGGTCAAGGGAGGTGATTCTGCCCCTCTACTCTGCCCTGGTGAGACCCCACCTGGAGTACTGTGTCCAGTTCTGGAGCCCCCAACATAAGAAGGATGTGGACCTGCTGGAGCGAGTCCAGAGGGGGGCCACGAAGATGATCAGAGGGCTGGAGCACCTCTCCTATGAGGACAGGCTGAGAGAGTTGGGGCTGTTCAACCTGGAGAAGAGAAGGCTCCAGGGAGACCTTCCAGTACCTAAAAAGGGGACCTACAGGAAAGAGGGGGAGAAACTTTTTAGCAGGGCCTGTTGTGATAGCACAAAGGGTAATGGCTTTAAACTAAAAAAAGGGTAGATTTAGATTAGACATAAGGCAGAAGTTTTTTACAATGAGGGTGGTGGAACACTGGCACAGGTTGCCCAGAGATGTGGTGGATGCCCCATTCCTGGAGACATTCAAGGCCAGATTGGACAGAGCTCTAAGCAACCTGATCTGGTTGGAGATGTCCCTGCTCCTTGCAGGGGGGTTGGACTAGATCACCTTTAAAGGTCCCTTCCAACCCAAACCATTCTGTGATTCTACGATTCTATGAAGCATAGGTGCATCCAGGTATCCAGCAGAGGCCTGAATTTGTGTCCTGCAGGCCTTTTCTTGTGCATAATAAGGGCTGACCTCACACTGCAAACAAGCCTCCACCTCCTTTAGGACACATCTTTATCCACCCTCCTCGCTGATTTAGTCTGTGGGAATGTAGTATCCTTGACATTACTTTCCCATTTTCAGGTTTGGTTGAAGTTGGCCACCAGATGCCGTGTTCCTGGGAAGGAAGGGCAGTTGCCAGACAGACAGGCAGGCGCACATGTTCAGAAGCTAACAGACACCTTGCTTAAGCCCTCTTTTCTTAGAAAACCTAGCTGTGTAACTAAGAAGACATTTGCCAGATGTTGTCCTGATCATTTTTCTTGTAGGATGCATCCTTTCCAGGCTACTCCACCTTACACTTCATCTTTTGTGCATGCTTTGTGTTAAATTACTCATATTCCAAACTAATGCACCTGTTCAGTGGGAAGCAGAATGGAGCTATGGCTCTTCAGGTAACATAAATAATAACAATCTGCACTTTTGCAAGTCATATAAATTTCTTGGGATTTGGTTTTTTGGTTTTTTTGGTTTTTTTTTTTTTTTTCCCCCGAGATTAGCTGTAAGCCCAGCTTCACAGCTCATCTGTGCTCTGTGACCGTGAATCACCAGTGATCTTATTTTTTTCTCCTTCTGAGACAAAAGTAGTATTTCAAACCAGTGCCACTTTAGCTTGTAAAATCTCCTTATTTGTGTTTCCTTTCTCACCTCACCCTTCCTCTTCACACCTTCCTACATTTCCTAATGTACTTTCTGGGAATCTTTTTTTTTCTCTGTCTATTCTCATCTGAGTCCATGCATTTGTGTTGTGGATGCATATCATGCTGGTCTAAAAAATAGCTGTGTTCTAGTTTCTTAAGCTTTTTCCATAAAAGGGAACTTCACTGAAAAGAGCAATATGAGGCCTCTTCTTCCTTGGAGATTTGCACAACTATTCATTTCTTCTTGCAAACTACTGTTCTTTACACCTCTTTCCTTTTGCTAGGAGCGTATCTACTGGAATGGTATCTGTTCTTCACGCTGAAGCTGCTTTTCTAGAGCCTGCTCCACTTGTTACTCATTTTTCATGCTTTCATTTGCCAGCATGGCAGGAAAAGTGGGCATATTTAAAATGGAGAAAGGGTTTCTGTGGAACAGGGATATGTATGAGCTTATCCTTCCTGACTTCACCATTCTGACACAATGTGATGTGTAATAGGACCTTTTATCTCTATTAATTGTTAAATATTTCAAGAGAAGCAGCATATGGATGGTTACACTGAGCTTGGAAACATAATAACACCATTAAATTGCACAAACCCTCGTGCTTTCCAAATGATATTTTTTTCTCTTGGGGCACACAAACTAAAATGGCTCTTGAACAGGTGCACAAATAATTATTTTATACTTAGCCTGCTGTCCCCCTTCAATCTAATTGTCTCAGTTGCAGTTTTCTCTAAGCCAGCTCCATGGATCTCACTGCAGAAGCTCTCAGAGTCTATTAATACTTATTCTAGCACATGCAGAAAAGATGCCTGCTACTTTCTTAGGGTCCCAGGCAAACACACCTGACTGATACGTTGCTGAGATTTCTTTTCACTTGCCATGTAAGTTGAAGGCCAAAGCAGTACTTGAAGTAGCAGTCTCTAAATCTGTATTGCTTGTTCAGGGTGATTTCCGTTAATGGGCTTTGACTCAGAGACCCCTTCCATCTCCCTTTCAATGCATAGTCCCAGGAACAACTTGACTTCATCAGACTTGTGTTTTGCCCGAGGGAACAGTCTACCTTGGGAGCTGAAGTTTGTATCAGCTTAAGGGTTTTGGAATTGGTTTTAAACAATGGAAGTAGAGGCATGGGTTGATAAGGGTAAGAGGTGGAAGGGATTGGTACATCCTACTTTAGATGCCTAACCTTAGGCATTTACATTTGGAGTCTGCTCTACTTAGGTGGCTGAAGAAAGAGAGGAGCCTGCAGAGGGCTACTCAGTGCACCTAAGATAAACATAAGTTCTGAATTGCCCCCTGTAGGGTTTTTGCTCCCTCATCTTCTGTTAATTGTATAGGGATTGTGTAGAAGTTGTGGAGATATTATGTGGATTCTAACTGCCTAATCTGGGATCTGACGCACGATTATCCCCCTCCAGTTTTCGTTCTGCCAATGTAACATGGCATTTACACATGGAGAAATCACTTGCCAGCACTTCTCTAGGAATGATTTTCATGTGTGCTTGCCAACTGCAGATACTTGTATTTCAGCTCCCAGTACGAAATGTGCATGCATGTGTTATTCCCATGACCTTATCCTGCAAACTCGTGACAATAGCTTCACGTGTGCGTTATTTCATTCACGTTTGTAAGTGTATGCAATGCCATCAGCTGCCACACTGTTGTTTCCGATATGGTGAATCACCTATGCCAGTCCTGCATACATGTGCATTCTGCAAATGCAATCCCCTGCATGACAAACACCATTGTGTGTTTGAAGTCTGATGAAATTGAGCCAAAGCTATCAGTTCTTCCCTTCAAGTTCTGAAATGTTTACTTTTCTTGGTATATGTCCCTCCTTTCCTCTGGAAGGGGTGAGTAGATGAATCAAAATTGTGTCTGCAGAAGAATTTTGGCCACAGAATAGTGTTTCATATATAAACCCTGAGTTTTAACTATTTTAAAGAGTTGGTGGTTTTTAGTCTATCTCATTAAAGGACTGCTGTTTAGCTGTAAGGCAAAATTTTTCCAATGTTCTTCTCAAAATTATGGCACTTCCCTGGAGACAGCAAAATCACATTGGGACGCATCAAAAAGCATCCGTTTTTATTTCTAAGATGAACACCTCTACAGCCATATGGCTAGCTGATCCTGACCCATGGCTGTTAGACACCATCACAAACAAAAAGCATGTGAAGATCAGGCCTGGGGAATTTCTGGAGTACGAAGGGGAACGAATCCTCCGGCAGCTTTGGAGAAGCCTCCTTGCTTAGATCTTCTTTTGCTCCTCCTGTCATTATTACACTTTTTCTCACTGGCCTGGAAAGTGTAAGTCTAGATATTGCTTCAGACCATATGGCTACATGGAGAGCTTTTTTGCACAGCAGTAAGAAAAGCTACGGTTAGGAATGTCTGCTTAAAGATCAGCTAAAACAGTTTTGGTTCACACAACCTATAATATTGACAAGGGGTCAAAATTTGCTGATCTAATAGTCATTTCAAATCCTCTGGGTTTTATGACTGGTTGGAGTTGGGGAAATTTTGCAGAGCAAACCATCGGAAGCTGAAGGGGAGATAAGGAGAGACTAGTGGGTGGAAGCTGTCTGATCTTGTTTTCTGGCAGGAAGAATACCAGAGGGAATTCTCTTTCCCAGCCTACCACCCCCATTTTTTCCTTATTTACACATCAATGCATGATTTTTTGGTGTCTAACATTTCCATAATGCAATCTGGTAAACCTAGCACAGCTGTTTTGAAAACCTGCCTGATATTTAAGATTGCTTGACTGTGCAAAATCTCCCGTTTCACTTGCTAGCCTTCCCGTTTCTGGATGTCAAGATAGGGAATGGCTGTAAGTATGGGGTTAGGCATCACAATTGCCAAGATTTATTATGGAGAGGTTTGCAATAACCTTCTCCCCTTTGCCCTTTATCTGACTTCTATATTCTGCAGGGTAAACTCTGACTTTCCTGATATTTTTGGATAGCACCTGACACAACAAAGCAACTTTCCTGTCTGCGATCAAGTGTTTTTGTAATACCGGAACAAAGCAAAACAAATAAGCCAACCTAAAGCTATTGATCTTCATGGAGCATTATAAAAGCTGCTTATGTAAAGCTGTTTTGCAACCATTGTAGAGGTGCAATGGCAAGCTTGGAATTTTGCTGCATGCAGAAGGAAAATCTCCCCATATTTGCCAAAGTATCCCATTTGATGTGCCAGTTGCCTTCCCTGGTAGTGTAGCTTCATGCTTGGACAACAAATATCTTTCTGAGTATTCTTCATTCTTTGTAAACTCTGGGACACACACCAATCATATGAAACTTTTTTTTTCCTCTCCCAAGCAAATTTAATTAATCAAGGCTTGTTTAAATTTAATCTCCTACTCCTTTTATGAGTAATTATTTCAGCTCTTTAAATCTCAAGTGCCTCCCTTCAGCTCTCTTGTTTGGCTGGAATTTCTTAATCAATTATAAATTTTAATTTTCAACAGGTAAATATTTGTTATGGGGGGCAAGATAAATACGGCACTTGCGGTCTTTATATACATTAAACAGCAGTCCATCACTGCTTCTCTGTCACTGCATCTAGTCTTTCCTCTCTGTTTCCTCTGTCTTCCATTTCTACTTCAGTTTCTTATTTACTGAAATTTGGTTCATAAAAACTTCTTAGCACTGTTATTCTGTTCTGGTTTAGGACTAGAGGTCTAGAAACAACTTGTGGGGTCATTGCATCCTGTCCACAGTGTGCTATACAATTCCTTCCTTCCAGCGATTGCTATTTACTGTGAAACCAATCTATGTGTGGGGTGATTGTTTTTTTTTTATTTTTTTTTTATTCATTCTACAACTCCTGAAGCATTACTCAGTCCTCTGATGGTCAGAAATTCACTTTGACATTGTACTTTAAAATTTTTCTTATCTAGTTGAAATCTTTTTGTTCAGGTAGTGAATTTTCCACTAATTTAAAAACACACTTACCTCCTTTCCTCCCTTCCTTCCATCTGATTTAATATATTTCTAGTGACTAACTTAATCCTCTCTTTGTCTTTATCTTCCTAGGTTGAACTAGACCAATTCTTGCTATTTTCCCCTTGTACCATGAGCTCTCCATTCTCCTTAACATCCTGCTGGTCCTTCTCTGTACAATATCAGTTTAAATTCATCTTAGTGGTGCAGGAGGAACTAGAATTGTGACAGTATTACTGCAAAGGGCTCATCGGTGTCATGTACAACAGAAGCAATATTCCCCTCTCCCTACAGGAAACATCCTAGCTGATGTGATGTAGTATCACATTTACTTCTTTACCATTATATTGCACTCATGGCTCTGTTATCCTCTGACTGAGGAGGACACAGTCAATTCCTTCTCTTTCCTTGTCAGTCCAAACATGTTCATAACTGAGGGCAGGCATTTCTGTTTAATTCATGACTTTGTGCTTTGTACTATTAAATAGCCCATACCTATCACTCTAGTTTTCAAGGTCATGCAAGTGCCTGTGATATTCCCAGTGTTCCTGTTTTACAGACAGTAGGGCTTCAATTTGTGCTGTCAACACATTTCACTGATACTTTCCTACCCTGCAATATAAAATAGTTTTGTCTGTGTGCCCCCTCCTCTTCATACTGAGTTACTGCCTTGCCCAAATAGGAGAAAGGAAATAACTGACTCCAAAAGTCAAAAATGAAAAAATGTGAGTCCCATTGTTCAAGGTATTGAAAATGATGGTGTCTCCTTCCTGCTGCAAAATTGGTGTGATTTTGTGGTAATGGCTCTGATTCTGCAGTCATTTCATGGCAGGGCTGACTGTGTCCGCAAGGCACTCCTCTGCTGTGGGCTTCTCCATAGGTGCAATAATTCACTGCTATGGGCTCAAATGGCAAATGGGTGTTAGAGTGGAATAGGTTGCATATTGCAGGAAAAGGTGGCTGAAGGTAAAGGAAGGTCTGTGTTTGATCGTGGGTAAAAAATAATGCTCAGCACCCTTCCATTGTGACTGGAAAGCTGGTTTGTTGCTTGGGGTTAATCCTGCCAGTGTTATGAAGGGTATTGAAACTGAAAGGGCAAAAAGGCTTAGTGAACATGATCGGTTATGAAAGCAAAGAGGAAAACTTGTTTTTCCAAAGTGATGATTATAAGCTGCCCAATTAAGTAAACAAAGAAGTAGTTGAAAAAACAGTACTGACAGACATCAGATAATAAAATTAATTATAAGCAGCAGCCAAAATCCAGCAAGTACGAACTAATCAAAATACTTAATTAGGCTTTGCAGTAGCTACTTTTCTCTCTACCACTATTTATTACCATTTTATCTGGGGGCTGGCGTCTTTGGTAAGGCTCCAAAGTGTATAATAACTAGTTTAAAAGCCTTATGCTTCTACAAAATAATAATATTTTGAAACACGGTACATTTCAGGCTGACTCAGCATGGTAAGCAAGGACCCCTTGCCCTAAATGGATAGATTTGAAAGCTGATATTGCCTCTCTCTGTTCTGTACCTCTTGTGGTGTTAAAGGGGCTTGAGGTGCTTACCAATATGTTAACTCACGACCAGACAGCTGCCATTTGTGTCATTGGAGGTATCTTCTCCAAAGACCACAGGTAAACTATACTGAATTGAAGAATGTAAAAGATCTGTATCAATAAAAGCAAATCTGTGTATAGAAAACAAACTAAAGAAGCTAGTGGCAATTTAGAAAAAAGGCCCCATAAATTGGAATGGATATATTGTTGTCATTTGAAGTAAAAAGAAAAAAAAAAAAGGGAAAATAGAAAGCAAATCTTATTTCTTTGAATTTAGGCATATAAGAAGCAGCTACTTTTTTTTTTTTTTTTTTTTTTTTGGCTCCTGCCCTAGTTCAAGGTAGAACATGGTGGTGAGTTGAACAACTCCTGACTGATCTTATAAATCACAAATAGGTACCCAGATATTGAATGACATCCACAGAGGACAATTCTGCTGAGGGACTTTTAAGGAAGATGGTTTCCATCCACCCGTTGTTTACAGACAGTTGCAAGGAGGCTAAACTCTGTAGTCAAAGTGTGCACAACCCCCTTTGGAGGAGATCCATATATAAGCATAGGCACCGAGCCTGGTGAAATGGGCAGAAGTGCCATTATTATTAAAACATGAACTAGCAGCTGGGTGACTGTCCTTTCTGAAGTCCAGCTAAAAGAACTGATTCCAATCATATGCTGCTGAAAAACTAGATGAACCGGTTACTCCTAGCAACAGGCCAGATTGTGAGATCCTTCCTTCTTTCAGCTCTTTCATATGGTGCAAAGGGGGATTGAAAGTTTGGATGAGCTTGTGGGATTTCTTGCCTGGCACATTTCCTGAGGAGTTTGCCCTAAATCTGTCCCACAAGGACACCACTCTCTTATGCACATCTCTTCATGATCTGGGATAGGAAGAAGTGTGGGAGCGTGTTTGATTTCAAGGTAAGATTTGGATTAGTGCTGAATCTCATAAAGTTCAACACTCTGATTTGTCATAACCTGACAAATCCACAAAAGAATATCTGTGCTCTAAGAGGCCTTTAAAACCTTTGAGACAGCCCAGAATTGGGTCAGTGCTAAGGTGCTAGATCTTCTACTCTCTGGCTCACTGGACTTCCAACATCCAAGAGTGAGATCTAGAGGGCCACGCTGCAAAAAAAACACTCAGTGGCAGAACAAGGAAAGAGTGCAACTGTCTAGTATTTCTGTTGCCTTTCTAGTATTTCTACTGCATGGCAAATGATTTTCATGGTCAACAAAAGGAAGGCATCAATTGTGTTGACAAATTAAAGGTGTTCCTAAATCATCTGTGCTATCAAATAGTATTTAAAGAACTCAGGCCCAGATATTATAAAATACTTTACGCTCTAAACTCCCCTTTACACCAGAAACCTTGTTTTTCCCAGTGCTCTGTGTGTTGTACCAACACTTCTACCTATGAAGAGTGGATACAGCTAAAGCCTTTATTCATTTTGTCATGAGTAAAATATTTTATATACTTGCTTTGCTCTGGTATCTTTGGCCGTTTGGGTTAATGTTCATCTAAAATTTAGATCCACAATGAAATAGGCTTTCTCTGTGACCAGTGGAGAAGGAGAGCCACTCTGTTTTTCATGTCTTAGACATGTCCTAGTGTGATGGAAAATATTTGGACTTTTTTGAATTTTTTTCCCAGTGGCGTGGTGTTGTCTAAGGAGAGCGGGTGAGGAGGAACCCTTTAAAGGAGGGGAGATTGCCCCTTCTCAAGGGAAGCTGCAGAGCCTTCTCAGGGGAACAGGTGCTGGAAACTACTGAGTAGTGGAAGAAGCAAGGAGAAATTCTCATCATGATGCTCAGGGCTGGCTGCTCAAGGAGAGCTTGAGAAACTTCTGGGAGGATCAGGAAAGACACATGCCGTGGGGATGAGCGACAGCAGGAAGCAGGTGCAAGAGTGGCAGGATAAGCCAGTGTCTGCTACTGCTCCCTGGGTTGGGTGAGGGCCTCCAGGGAAATAAGGAGAGGAGCAGAGGGTAAAAGTAGTGACTAAATCCTTTCCATTTTGGCTCTGTCCTCTCCACGTAACAGATTTCTCCATCTAAAAGTCCATTACCCTATTTCATATTCAACTGTATCCTTGCCTTTTGAAGTTTAAAAACATCTCTACCTTTTTGTGGAGTTTGATGTTAGGAAATGGTACAGGCACATAAACCTCAGCAACCTGGCCAGTCCAGGACCTGGTTGCAGTAGCGATGAGATTTATTATCCCCTGCTGATATTTCATTCTCTGGGGACTTTTGGGGGGCTTTTACAACCAGTGTAGATTAGATACCTACACTGAAACAGCTGGAATTAGCTGAAATGAATCCTGTCCTGGGATACAGTGAACTGTGAAGACAGAAGGACAACTGAGTGGCATGGCTTCTTGAGAAGCAGGAGGAGGGTTGAGCAGGGAAAACTTAGAAAAATTTCCATTTCCATTCAGTCAGAAGGAGGCCACCAGGGACTTGTGTGGGAGCAGAAGTGTGGTGGCGAGAGAAAAACTGAGAAAAGTCAATGTAGAGATGGCACTCAGCTAGGAAAAATCTCAAGGCAAAGAGAGGAGGCTTCTGGTCAGGAGAAGAAAAAGTTGTTATAGATGATGTCTGTTCTAAAGCAATATTGTATCTATAAATGACAAAGAGAAATGTAAAGGTCCAAATTCAGAGCTTGTATTAAAAAAAAATCTATAAATTCTTTTTTATTGTTTCATGCCCAACTACATCTTAATGCGAAACTTAGCAGACATTAAAAAAACCAGAATTTTGGTTACCTGGAGCTGATTTCCAGTGTAGTTACTTGTTATGTTTCCATATATGCCAAAGGATCTGCAGTCATTAGCATCACTGGAGGATCTGCCTTTGCCAGAAAGTGCTTAGGCGAAAAAACCCAGACAGCTGAATTTCATAAAATTCACAGATCTAGTTCCATGGAGATGTCAGAACAAGCAAATGGATGAATTAAGAATGATTATAGTACAAAATTTACATTCTTATTTTTTGCTTGAAAAACAACAAAATACTAGATACATCTTTCTTCTGGGAAAGTCAGAAATTACAGACATAAAATAAAAAATACTGAGAAGAAATAGTGTATTGACAGTGAAGTTGCTTTTGTGCACTATCTACAGTCTAAACTTACTAGCCAATTTTGTGAGATTTATTTCCAACTGAAAAGGCCACTTAAAGCTCAGTAACTAATGTGATTTAATAAAACACAGAATAATGCACTCCTACTTTCATTTTCCCAAATTGATATTAATCTCAGAAAACAACAAAAAAGCATGTAATCACTCAAGTGTGCTATTTTACAAATAAATTACTTCTAAACCAAATACTGTGTTTAGGAGATTCCTATTTGGCTTGTACAGGCAGTTCAGAGGAAACAAGGATTTTAGGAACATTTCCATAAGCTTTGATGGTACTATGGGCAGTCTTTGCTGCAGTTACTGCATGTCAGTTAATAAGTAATCTCGATTCTCTGTGAAAGTGCAAACCACACACACTCTATACAGGCACAAATATATAGAGTGAGATCCTGGCTTTATTAATGTCAATAGTAATTTTGCCATTGCTTTCCACAGGGTTAAGAATTCACCCAGGAGGTTTATAGCCTCCAGCGTTTTCTACTCATAAGTGGTGATAAGGGCTTATAATTTAATTTCCATCAAAGAAATAACATTTGAGATACAGAAAAGCCACTCTCTTTCCCCTACCACACTTTTTTATTATGCAGCAGCCTCATAAATAGGAGCTTAAATAACTGCAGATGCAAAAGCCTTCCAAACCCAAGAGGTCTGTGCACGTCTCCTGAAGCCGGTGCCATTGAGGCTGATTATGGTACGGCAGCATCCCGGAGGTGTATTGCTGGCGTGCGAAGAGCGGTGGGCAGGCAGCCAGACAAGCAGCCGGCCACCCACACATTGCTGCAGCATGCCTGCCGTACAATGTATGCTTTCAGCAATCCGCTTGGATGCTTTTAACTTTTCGTTTTCTGCTTTGCCTTTGATTCGCTGACTTTCTGCGGACTGTGAGAGATGCCTGGATGAGAGCGGGCTCGATGATTTTGGGTACAAAGAAATCCTGTGCCTCTAGCGGGTTGACGGTTGGGTTAGTGGGGCCAGACCTACAATCCGCATGTGGAGTAAGAGGTCACCTGGGTGGGGGCGCAGTTGCAGGTTGGCTGCCAGGCAGCAGGGACTGGGTAAGGGATGGATCCATGCTGCTTCATCTAGGCCAGCCACAGAGCTGACCTGGTTCTGTAAACGGATCGATGTTATAACAAAACAAAAATGCAGGCAGGGGGCTGACACAACTCCTTATAATGGAGAAGACATGATGTTTTTGATGAGTATTCTCTTTTTAATTCTGGCACGAGCTGAGTTAAAACAAACAAACAAACAAAAAGTGGGTATGGAAATATTGCAGCATCAGTAGTAGACAGTGTGAAATTGCCCTCTTACTGTAAAATGTAAACAGTAGGCATCCAAGTTTTCCAGTTCTATTTTGTATTATACAGCAAGGAGAAGGTTGTGTTATTTTATTTATTTTTTTTTTTTTTTTTTAATCAAATCCTTCCCTGGGACTTAATGTAAGGTGATGCATAATATGTAATGTTAGCATGGGAAAAAATAGCTGAAAGGAATAAGAAACAGACTGGAAATATTTTTACTTTTAATTTGCTGGTTCAAATCCAGTCCATGTTGGTAGTGATCAAAAGTTTCTACCATCTGTTGTTTGGCGGCCTTTGTGGGTGAGCTGTATCGCTGTGGTCCTGTGGACAGGTGTTTCCATAATGACACCATTGCTACGCTTGGCAGTCGCTGGTACCCTTGCTGAAAGCTCCTGGAGAGAAGCCAAAGACTGCAATGAACTTAGACACAGAAATATCTTCTTGTTCCCCCATGCAATGCCTAATTAGATTCATGAAGCCATGTGTGGGCTGTTTTCAGTGCTATGACCCATGTGGGGAAGCTCCTATTGTGCATAGCTTGTTCAGCCTGTTTCTGGTGCAGACTTCTGTCCTCCTGCCCGGGAAGAAGCACTGCAAAAAGGACTTTGCCTCTGGGAATCCATAGGCGTATTCCCCCGGTGCTTGCTCATGTGAAACTCCGGGCAGGACTCCTTGAGTGGCATCCAGAGGCTGCAAAGTTAGCTGGTTTCTTTAGTATTCTCTTCTCTCTGCTTTTACTCCCTAACTTTGCTCCTGCTCCTGCCTCTGTTGGCTGTTCTTTCCCTGATGCTGAGCTGCATGTCTTCCTGGCTTTGTTCTGCTTCCTGGCATCCTTACTCTTTAGCAGGAAGTCTATAAGAAGGTCTTATAAAAAAAAGAAATAAGATAGCTATATGTTTGCAATCCTTTGGTAGCCCTGCAAAATGGTGGGCAGTGGCTTGAAGCAGTCAGAGCTTCTCTGGTGCTCTGTGGTTTGAGCTGCTGGTAATTTGATGGATTCTTCCTGGTTTGCCACGGTCTAAATTACTTTCTGTCTACTGCAGCTCAAGCACTGAAAAGCAAATAGCTTGTTTTCAAGCAAAGAATGAACTGCCACTTGTGTGGCTTCTGTGCTTCCCTCTGTCCATCAAAATGTTTAAAAAATTTAGCATGGAGTGAAATACACTACCTTGAGCTAAACTATCAGGATTTCTGGTTGAATAGCAGAAGTGCAACTTCTGTAATATGAGAGTATGAAGGCCCTTTCACTGGTAATGCTCTTGAATTCACATTTTTTTTTTTTTTTTAAAGGAATAAAATTTCCATCTTACTGCATCGGATCAAATAGAAAGCCAGTTGTTGTTAATAGAAAGAGTCTCATGGACTTAATAGGTTTGGATGAGGTCCTTCGAGAGTACCGATGTTTTTGAGAGGGAATTTTGCACCCTCCTGCCTCAACAGCATGTCTTGTGTCTTTGACCATCTTGCTTTACTCATTCATGGGCTTTTTTTGAGGAGGTGGTATTTGTTCTGTGTAACCGAAAAAGGGAAACTGGAAAAATGAAATCTTCTGTGGTAGTCAGCTTTTGAGAAAAGTCAATAATTTTCTGTAGTGGATGATTTTAATTAAATTTTTCTTAGCCAAACTCCAAATTTCCTGCTGAAAGCCAGTATTGATTGAAACATGTTCAGGTAGCCTTAGTTTACCTCCAGCTGACTAGGAAACCTAGCCTGGTCTGCGGACAGGCCAACTGTACAATTTGAGTTGAATTTTAATTGGGCCTAATGACTTTGTAAAAGGTTCTGTGGTTGCGCAGGAAACAATTCTGATTAGAGGCTCCTCTGCAGTCCTGGCTCTATGGGGAGATAGGTGTAAATTGGCTAGATCATAAATCCCCAGTCCTGACCTCAGTGATCTGCTGACTGAAGGTTAATGGCTGATACTAATTAGGGAATGTTTGGACACAATTGCACAACATGCTTTGTGGTGTCATTTGTATCACACAAAACAACTTTGTTTGCACTGAGTAGGAAAAAGACTGATTGCCATTTTATGGAATTTATTTTTCAACCCACATTTATTGATAGAAACATATTAACTCTCATAATTATGTGAGGATAAGAAACTGTCATCTTTTACAAGAAACCATTTTGCTTGCCTGGGGAGATCAGCAGAACTTTGCAGATCTCACTTTTCTCTGGCTCTTTTTTGTGAACTGTCAGAATTTCCCCTCACCCCCTTTGTGGTCATCTCTTTTATGGCTTATATTGATTCATTTTACTGGTTGGCTATATTTAACCCTCTTTGAAAAAGTGTTTCTTCAGTGGGATTGAGATGAGTTAAATATTAAGGATTTATGATCCTGCTCATTTTCTTATCTGTTTCTTGGAAGATTTATGTAGTACTTTATCATCTCTGAAGTGCTCTCTTGCTTGTTGATGGGGGAAGCTTCTCAGGCCACTGGATCTCGACTACCCATAAGGTTTTTTTTTTTCCTTTTAACTTAACAGCTGTGATGCACTTTGCAGTAAAATGGGTTCAGAAGTTCATCTGTACTTTATGTCCCCATTCAATGGTAAAGATAGGAGGAGCTGCTTAATATAGGGATGTCATGACAACATGCTACTATAATATAATACAATACGATTTATGTATATAAACTAAATAATATGATTTATTAACTGTTAATATGCATAAAATTGTAATTGCAGCATGCACTTGCATACTGATGTATAGATATATATAATCCACACCTCCTGTTTATATAAGTAGTTAGATCTTTGATTCTCTATGAAATTTTGTGGGTTCAATATCAGCTTTACGTTCTCCCAACTCTGATTTACTGCTGCTGTAGTTCGCACCATTGCTTTTATTTCAGTGAAAGATGTTTTGTTTCCTACATGGATTTTGGCTTTTTCACCCTGGAAATGCTGACTGTTTTCTGTTTCAAACTTACTGCTGAGGCTTGAGGTGTCCAAATAATGTTAGAAACGCAGGACTGACTTGTAAGATGAAAGGAGGAAGACAGCCCGAATTTGTGCACCTTCTGTGCTTGTGACTCCATGTCCACCCTGTGAGTAAATGACAGTAGCTTACTCAGCGCAACCAGCTCCCCATTTTCTCCCTGTTGTACCTTTTTCTGGCAACCAGTCATTAAAATCAGCAGTGCTCTAATGACATGCAGAGCTGCTGGGGACGTGGAGACAGAAGACATGCAAATATTGAGAGAGTCTTAAGTAATCATTTCTCAGAGTGTCTGTTCGTTTAGAAATCAAACTCTTAAACTGAAGAGTGAAGTGCTGCTTCTTGTCAGCAAGACTCTTTCCCTGAAGGCTGCCAAAGCACCCTCATCCTCCTATTGTGGCTTTCTGCCTCTATTAGTTATAAATTAGGATACTTTGATCTGGGACTCCTGGATTCTGTTTCCAGCTCTGTCACTTATTTGGTACGTGACCATGGGAAAATCCTATCTTTTGCAAAGGAATTGCTCAGTCAGAAAAAGGCCTCCACACGTGGTGCTGCAGCCTAAAGCGTGGCTTTGTGGTCAGATGGCTGACGAACCCCCTCAGACCCAGCTTTGTCAGGCAGGCAGTCTACGTAGATTCAAGCTGTCGATAAATCCCATCTGCTCTGCCAGCAGGTGATTCTAGCAGCCGCGCAGGAGGGACACCAACCCTCTTCTTCACCTGGTGTCAGGCTCGTGTGTGACGAAGTTGGGACGGCAGATGGGATATACTGCAGATAGCTGGCTTAAGCAAAGCATAGTGGAGCTTGTCTGCTCCGCAGGCGAGAGCGTGTTTGGGTGCCCCGCCCCAGCCCTGGACAGAGTTGGAGTGTGCCTCTCTGCCTTCCAAAGCGGTTCGTGCTTAACTTGTCCCTAAGTATATTTCTAATGGCAAATGGTTTATCTGTGGTTTACCAATTCCCCTTTCGGTTTAGCCCTAAGGTCACTTAAATAACCACAGAGATGGAGCCCTGCTGCTTTATGGAAATGCATCTTAAGCACTTATATGAACAGCTCCCACTTACAAAACAGGCAATAAAATGAAAACTGCTTATGTGTCTGCTTATAACATAATGCATATTTTCTATGCGTATTTTAAGCAGACTATTTGAAAAAAATATAACTTGTAAAACTTTGAGATTTGCATCCAACATTTTCAGGTGCAAAAGGTTAAAGAAAAAACATATTATTGTTTTCACCTTCACTGGACACGTTTGCAAACAGTCACATATGTTTAAGGGATTTTTGTGCCAGCTGTAGTTATACCAAATGATACAATGTTTCATAAATAAACTGTCACTTATCCAGTATCTTTATTTAGAGGTGCTAAACAAGAGACTTCCCCATGCCTAGTGGAACACACGTGGAGAGAAAAATGCAAGCAATCTAACCCATGGAATAATTTCAGTTCTCGGGTTTAGTTACAAATAAATTCACCCATTCTTAGTGACTCCTAATACCTTTAAAAGAAGACCTGCATTAATATTTCAGGGCAGAACTGTGCCCTGGTGATGGCTGATAGTGACCGAGCAGCAGCAGCTGGAGGGAGTCACTTGGAGGTTGAGCTCCAGTTCACTCTGTGATAGTACATCTTTGGGCTATGACTTGGAGAAAACAAGACAAAATGATGCAGTTGTCTTTACAAACCTGTATGTAAATATAGGTGTATAATATGCAGTGGTAGTTGTAGAGTATGTGTGTATCACCGATATCGCAGCTGGTATGAGTGTTTCAAAGGTATTTGCAGAACCTATGCCCCATAATATTATATATAACTTCATAGAACAGGCTGTTTGGTGTAGGACTTCTGAAATATTTTTAAAAAATAGCTTTAAAGAAATTGAATGATGAATTTAAGCAAAATAAACTATATTAATCCTACTCAGTGTTGAGCTTGATATTTTCACAACTTGAATTATGAAAGAATTTGTGTATAGCCCGCTTTTTGTGTTAATTACTTTTTGCATATAAAATAAGAGTTACTCATGAATCAATTGCTTGTGGGGTTGCATTTAATATAAACAGAGCTCTAGTAATTGAATTGGTATGCACTGCCACAACTTTTTAACTCTTTCCTTCCATCTCCCCATCCTTGGATTCCTCTTTTCCCGTGGATAAGGCTTTACAGAAATCTCCCAGTCCCTCTTGTGCTGAAAAGCCTCTGCATTCTGCATTGTGGAAAGATGAAATGCTGCAATAGGGATTGTTACATCAGAAAAGAGATTTTCTCACTGTCATTATTGTCAAAATTCTTGTGAATTACATTCAGTTTAACAAGACTAGCTCCAGTATGGATTTAAAGCTGTAATTATAACCATTGCATGCTATCTGGATGGAGTCTGTCTAGAAATGCAATATGTGTGAAAAGTGATGCTTTTCTTCACGTGGTGACAAACCAGTGAAAGAAAGAGCATTTATTCAAAAAGCAATTTCTTGTCTAGTATCCACTCTGCTCATATAAAATACTTTTTGGCAATGTTCTTTATAATACAGAATAACTTTCTGGTTTAATGCTGGCTGAAGTTGCAAGCTGAGTTATTATGTGATTGCTCTGGACAGGATGCTAGAGTAACACGTTTGTGTACTCTCTCAGCAGGGTTTGGAGTGGTGGATGGGAAAAGGTGTAAACACATGTTTGGTTATGAGCATTATTCATAATTAGAATATGTGACAAGAAAAGTTAGAGAGTACACAGATGGAAAGTAAATGGTTCAATAGTAATATATGACACATATTAAAGATTTTTTCACTTGGGAATTCAGTATTTGTGTTTGATTTAGTTTGTGTAATTATCTCAGATACTTCTGAGATCGTATATCTCTTGGGTTGGACAGAATTAGAAATACCAGCTGTGATTTTGTGCTCATTTGCACATGCACAACCCACACAGTGCTGTTTCTAGTGATAACAGCCTAACGCTGGTTTTATAGATCTATTGGTGAGATGAGTCAACATTTTTTATCACTGTCATTTTTTCAGGATTAACAGCCAAATCCTCCAGCCCTCTGTTGCACTTAAGGAGTTAAGGGAAATATGGGTCTGCATCCTACTAAAAATCCTAATTCCCATGAACACCCCAGCTTCAGTGGTGAATGCCATTTGTAGTTAAGAATAAATTCATTTCACTGGAGGTGATTGTGTGAATAATAACTGAGTGAGAAAAATACACAGACATTGTCCTTAGTATCTTCTTTTACTGAAAAAAATTGATCTTAAAAATCAGAAAATAAAATTTTAAAAAAGTACATTTGCTATGTGTGTTATTATGGGGGCAAAAGCTAACATAGTCCATTTACTTAAAAAGTATCATCTCTGCCTTAATTTCTGTCTCTATAAGAGCATTATCTCAGCTACCTTTGGTCCATGAATACTATCTCGAGATTTTAAGGTTTAGAAAGGTGACCCCAAAACCTAATATTGCATCCTTCAAAACTTTTATCAAAGAATTTTGCCCAAGTTTTGAATCTTTCACTAAAGCATGTATTCCAAATAACCCCCCTCATCTTTTTGTGAATGGAAGGCATAATGGAATTTTTCACACATGATTAATTACACTTCTTACACTTCTGTTAAAAATAAGTGTCTTAAATATGGTGTGAATTTATTTATCCATCATTCATAAGACCTGTTTACACTAGACTGAGATTTCCTTTACTATCAATTATTTTCTCATCTTCAAGATATTTAGAAACAGTAGTTGGGTTACTATGCTATCTTGATGCACTAAAAATAGTACAACCAGCTGTTCAAAAGAGGTGATTATCATGCTGTGTTCAGCACTAGTGTGGCCACACCTGGAGTACTGTGTGCAGTTCTGGGCCCTACAATTTCAGAAGGATTTGAAGGTCCTTGAATGCGTGCCAAGGAAGACAACAAAGCTGGTGAAAGGGCTGGGAGACATGTCCTGTGAGGAGTGGCTAAGGACTTTGGGCTTGTCTAGTTTGGAGAGAAGGAGGCTGAGGGGCGACCTCATTGCTTTCTACAACTTACTGTGGAGGGGAAGTGGAGAGGGAGGTGCTGAGCTCTTCTCTCTGGCATCCAGCGATAGGATGCTTGGGAATGGTTCAAAGCTGTGCCTGGGGAAGTCTGGACATTAAGAAGCATTTCTTTACAGAGAGGGTGGTCAAACCCTGGAACTATAGAGTCAGTCAATGCCCCAAGTCTGTCAGTGTTTAAGAGGCATTTGGACAATGCCCTTAATAAAATACTTTAACTTTTGGTTAGCTTTAAATTTCTCAGGCATTTGGACTAGATGATAGTTGTAGGTCCCTTAGAACCGAAATATTCTATTCTATTCTATTCTATTCTATTCTATTCTATTCTATTCTATTCTATTCTATTCTATTCTATTCTAAACTGTCTTGTTTGGTCAAATCCCCGTCTCTCAAACTGTACAGTGGCTTCTCCAGCCGTTGAGTGTATTTATGTTTCCTGTAGCTCTCTCCAATTTTCATTTATTCTTTCTGGAATGTAGACCATAGATCTGATCATAACAAACCCATATCACTCTTACCACTGCCAGTATAAAATCATCTTCTTCCTACTTCTC
>WHYT01016478.1:0-38957 GCA_009806455.1 Tetrax tetrax | reverse complement strand
AAAAAAAAAAAAAAAAGCCAAGAAAAGGGCCTTCCAAAACCTCAAGCCTCACAAACACTAAAACATGGTATTTGTTATTTCCTTTTTTAGCAGTTAAGGAGAAGGAATAATAAAACAATAAAAAGAACTGCAGGTGAAATAACCTACATAAGCTTGGTAGAATCTCTGGTCCTGTGAAAGTACTTAGAAAACTCTCTTAAGAAAATATTTTCTTAGCAAGAAAAGAATATAGACCCATAAGAGAGTTTTCCATTTATATTTTATCATCCTCAAAATAACTTTGTGAATGTTTGCACATAGACATTTTCAACACTTACTCACTGTGGAAAGTGCTGAGGTGCAACTGGTGTTTGTTTGCCTTAATAATAAGATTGCAAAGCCTAGGACAATTATTTTTCTTTAATCTTTGTGATCAAAGGTGGAAGCCCTATTTTATGAATGTGAACTGAAACCTAGTATCTTCCAAAGAACAAGTTTAAATTTTCACTGTCTTTGATAATGCCAAAAGCCAGGTCAGACTAGCAAGAGGCAGAGCACATAGTTTATGAGATGATAGGTGGAAAGATTAAAAAATAAATATTTAAGGAAGAGAAAGATCTCTAGGTTGTGTGCAGTGGGACAATATGAAAACCTCAGAGAGAAACCAAATGATTTTTCAGTGTGTGATTAAAAAAACCCCAAATTCATACCCTTCAAAGCATCAGTAGCATAGCACATTTCCAAAGTACGATGCTGCAAATACATGTATGATAGAAGCCCTTGACCTTTTTAGGCCGTGTTTTGTTTTTTATAAGTTGCAAAGGCTCTTACCAGGTTGAACCTCTGGGATCACCTATTCATGTTTGAAAGGACAATGTTATTCAGGAGATGATTTGGAGCAATTGGTTTTCCTGTAACTCAGGTAGGGAAAAAAAAAGGAGAAAAGTTTTTAAAATGCAAGAGAAACACTGCCTTGTTATCTACACATTTTATGATGCTCAGCAAGAATCTGTTAATCTCTATTATGTCTTGGTAAAATATATGAGTGAGATGTTTTAGTGAAGTCTTATCATTTGGACTGTGCAATTTGGTACAAAATTTGCTGTACTTCATTTACCAGAACAATCCTGTGAAATATTAACATAAATAAGAGAACTTAAGGATGGCTATCGGCATTAATGAACAAAGTGTATTATGTGAAGCTTTATGCTTGCTTATTTCTTGTCTTTGTTTGATTATTCATCAGTTTGCAACCTATGGTAATTCACAATTCATCTGCCAGCCATTACTGTGAATTAGTGGTATTCTGCTGCACGTATTATATCTTTTACTGCACTTACTTGCAATATGAAAGAGAATATTGTACAGTCAATTTTCTGATATGTGCTTCTATTACGCACATCACTAGAAAAAAAGGTAAGCATAAAAGTTGTGGATGTACTTTAGCATCTGTCCTGAGTATTGTTTTTATTTTATGAGCCTTAAGGGAAAATTTGTTCAAGGGTTGCCTTTACATTTACTTTCACAACTAGAATAAAGGAGATATGGAGAAAGCAATGAATTTCTTCTTGTACAATCCAACAGTCAAAAGGGAAAACTTGGTAAAGCCCTGTGTTATCCTTTCTTTACAACAATTAGCTAATCTTTATAGGTGTTGAAGAAATGGCTATTCACATAAGCCACTGTCTCTTACTCGTTAATTATTTAAATAACTAAGGTTTGTATTCATTACTTGACTTAATATACTGCCTTTTGTAGTTGCATGTGTTATAGTTTGTATTTTTTTATCTGCTTTGTCAATAGTCTTGTAAATTTGTGCAAACTAGAGGAAACTTTACTGTAGTGCAGATTTCAAGTTTCATGTTAAGATACAGAAAGGTATTTTCTGTTTTCCTTAGACCCCATTGGGACTAAAGGGATGCAGCAATAAGCATTGCAGCTCCAGCCCAGCACAGCATTTACATTAGTGCGTATCCTGAAGCAGAAGAGTAGTGTTATTGAATTGAACTTTTGCACATCTCATGTGCTTTATTTGATTAAAGTTCAAAAGAACAAACTTCTATTCTACTAACTATGTAAGCTACTTCTAGAGCCTGGGCATCGTAAACACTTTATGGCATCATGTTACAGCAAGATGCTCTCTGACTGGCGTCTTGATTATAAATAATCCTGTGTGCATGTGTGTGTATTAAATAGCAAATGCTATGGTTGCTCCTAGTTAATTCAAGCTTACGTGAAAAATCCTGACAGATATCATTGTCAAGCATGCCCTCAGAGAGCCTCATAGAAGAGGAAGAGCTGTTGTGGTCCAGAGTATAGACTGGTTCTCTATGCTGGTGCACACACGAAGTCTTTCTTGCTGTGAAGAAGTTTCATGATACTCTGAGTACAAAATTATCTGGATAGGGATAGGCGTGCCTCCACCTATGGGAGGAAGCTCTTGCGGATTTTTAATGCATCTTTTTTTTTTTTTAATTAACTTCACTACATAACCTGCTGAGCACCCAGGGAGTATAGAGGAAGAGAGAAAAGGAAAATGTAGAGTTGTGAGCTAGACCAAAAGGAAAGAGGGTTGTCTGTATCCATTGTACACTGAGCAGTCAAAATATGTGACTATTTATAATGAGTATGAACTATGACTCCAAAACTCCACTTAGTAACAGACAGTAAACGACAATTAAACATCCAAATGTGGAATTTTCCTATTCCTACATTGCTGTACAGTTTACTCTGCATAGGTAGTTGATCTTATGCATTTCAAAATTGGCTTTATGTATTTTATTTAAAAATTATTGCGTAATAAATTCTGCAACTTTTTGTCACAAAATTCATGAAACATCAGCAGGAATTTTCGAATGAAAATTGCAGTCACAGCACTTTCAGGTAGGTCTTTTCATCACTTGGTCAGCTGTTCCGTCTGTTGATTCCAACAACAACAACATACAGCTCAGTAAGAAGGAAATTAAATTTCAAATATTGAGTCTCTATAGGGAATGTCTCATTGTGACTCCCTTAATCAAAATATGCTCCACTTCAGAGAGGAAATTAAATCAAGGTGGCCAGCTTTCCTCCCCTCTCTCTGCCCTCATGAATAAGTAAGTCAGAACTTCACTGATTTATTGAGGAAAAGAATGATTTCCAAGGGGTAAAAAGTGCATTTGGAACACATGCACAGTGTACTTGTAAAGCAGAGCAGGAGATTATTTCTATTCCTGGACAATTCAACTGTAGTAGAAAGTCTCATGGCAATATTATGAAGGGTGTTATCTGTATTCTACATGTAGGAGGATAAACAGTCTCCTTTACAATGTGCTCCAGGGCAGGAGCCTAACTAGGTGAGCTAACACAAATAGCCAGAAAGATATAACTGGCTGCAAGTTAAAATATGTTTTCTAACACTTGTGGGGCTCAGTGTGTAAAATATGAGGTGCTTTGAATGCCCTTTGCCTTTGACGGTAGCTTGGACACTCAGCATCAGTTGAGGGAGGGTGACAATAAGTCCTGCTCTTGGAGAGATCCCAGCATTCATGGCTCATACATGAGAAGACAAAGAGGCTGTGAATCAGCTGGCTTGCAGGCTGCTTACCAGGTAACTGACCAGAAGGTAAACTAAAATATCAGGGCTGACTTCTATCTAGATGGTCATCCCTCCAAAAGTTTTACATCAGACTGATATCCATCAGATGTGTATTAAACTCTTGTGGATTTTTTTTCTGTTTAACTGTTTCCAAGAAGAAACAGAGGAAAATCTCAAACACTTGGAGCAACGTTTTCAACTAATTTTGTAAGAGAAGACTTAGACAGGAAAATGAAGTTCAGAAAATGAAAGGTTTTATTGGGTGCTCAATAGAAAGGCTTAGTGGGAGATGTTTAATGTCATATAGGGGAATAAAGCACTCAACTTCTGTCCATTTTCTGTGGGACTTAGTCACTTAGTTGTCACCTGCGCCTCCAGAGTCCAGCCCTTAGCATTTTAATTTAAAATCCAGTTTATTTAAAATAGCTTAAATTCAAGGTAGGTTTTTATCCAAATTACTCAAAAAGCTTAGCTTGAAAACTGTGGCAACTTTTGTCCAGCTTCTGTCCAAAACCATAATTCAAACTAAATTCAGCAGTTTTTATCCCCCAGCTTTCAGTTTAAACAGGAAAACAAGGAGACTTATGTCTGTGGATAGGATTAGAAGACTGGAGACAGGATTTCTTTCAAAAATAACCAGCCCATGAGCTGAGAGCTGGGAGCCCCTCTTTGTTTAGCTCATTCAACAGAGCCTGAGCTGGAAGACGGCAATGTGCAAACACCAGACTAATGTCTCACAATTAAAACATCACTTAGTGAATCAACAATGAAGCATATGTCTCCCTGTCAAAATAAAATCATTTACCAAACATTACCTTTAGATAATGTGTGCTGTGACTTATATAAATGACCTATATGGATCTTGCTATTGTTAGATTGCTAGCTCCAGTTTCTTTTAAGTGCCGCTCCAACAATGTGACTGATTAGGAGAATGAAGCCTTTTCAAAATAAAGCTATAAAAAGGACTACATTTTGCATGTTTGTTTTGAAATGCAGGCTAAATCCTAAACCTGGGGCTTAGCTTAGCACTGAGATGTCCAATCAACTGATGTTTTACCCAGTAGGAAACAAGTGGTCTTTACCCTTGCCATTGCATATTAGACGTGCATCCACAAATACCACAAAACTGCACTTTGAAAGTGTTCTTTTCCAGAAGCAATTTAGAGATTTTAAAAAATGACATCTACCACCTGTGTTTGTGAGATGATTAGAAAGAGTTTAATTTACTTTCACACTTGCTGTGTTACAAAGGAAAATATCCAACCTGTTCTGGGATTCTCAGAGCAGTTAAAATGACGATGGGGTGATGAGAGAGGGCAAATGGGTCTGTTACAGATGTATGCATGCATGTACACATATATTTATCCTTCCTTCTCCTAGTCCTACACAGTAACTGGTAAATTGTTAAATGGTCACTGCCAGTACAACAGAACCTCAAAGCAGCCATGTATTGCTGCCGGGTGATAGAAATCTCAGTCAGCTTCTCTACACATTTGTGAAAAATGCTGTACTGGATTTCTTGGTTATTGGAAGAACTGTCTGCATCTTCACGAAACATATATGTTGTCTTCAGGATTTTTTTTTTGGTGGGTGTCACTTTATGGCCAGTTGACCTAACTGGTTAAGAAAATAGTCTCAATATATTTACTCACACTTCTATGCACAGACAACAGTTTGGATAATTTTCTGTCAGGAAAGTTTTAATGACACTACTGTCAGCTGGCTCACCTATTCGTGTTCAGTTCATGGTCGTGTTTGGTCTATGCTGGTTTCCTGGTCCCATCTATCGTCACTGAAGAGAGCTGAATTCTGTCTTGGAGACCTTTTTTCCTCACTTTTCTGCCTGAAAATGGAGCCCAGACACTTGTCTTGACACTGAAGAAGTGCCTAAAGTATTAGATGAGTCTCATTCATAGAGGATACCATACAGAAAGTAGATTTTAGTATATGCTATCTTGCCAACTGCTTGTGGCATCTAAAGTGATCCTGGTAGACCTGAGAGCATTGATGGACAGTCTGAAAAGCTACAGGAACATGATTTCTTGTTGTATACTTTTCAAGAGAGTGACTAGATGCTGTGAGACAAACTCACAAACTAAAAATGTGTATTAGTATTGTTGAAGAGAAGTATAACAAGGCACTCAAATTGCTCCATGCTGGAAAAATTATAGGGTTCCTTGCAGTTCTCCATTTATCCTGAAGGAGGAGTAGACAATGGCAGTGATCAAAATAAACAAATTTGTTTCTTATTTTCAATGTTTTACTAGTGGGAATGTGAGGACACTGAATGACAGATGCAGATTTTCCATAAAGGAGCACAAGGGTCTTTGTCTTGTCTTTCTTTCATTTTTGTGAAATATAAAGATGCACTTGCTACAATATCCTCTGCAGCTGGTAGATTATGGTTACTGCTTACAGACCTAATCACAACTCCTCCAAACTTACCTTTTTATTTTATATAGGAATACATTTTTTGTTTATAAAAATAAGTGTATTTGAGCAGAGGTGAAGGAGATGAAGAGAGATTTTACACCAGATTAAATTCAGATATGCTATATTCACAGAGGATATCACAAAACAGGTTATCACAGAGTAAAAGATCTTCATACAACAGCTGATATACAATGGCAATTCATCTGTCCTTTATATTTCCTCTGCAAAACAGGATGTGATTTATGCAAGTGGAGCTTCTTCAATGAAAGCTGGTTGAATTAACTCAAATTACCTTTCCTTTTCTGCCTGCAATGTACATGTCAGTGGAGAGTTAGATCAGCAGATGCATATTAAATTCATATCCTATGTAACGGTTGTGTGTTTGAGTTCTTGATTACTATTTGATATCCCAGGCAAGATAAGGTTTGTTTCTCTGGTAGGCCTGACTGGACTGTTTCTAAAATTGGCAGCTGTCATTGACTTGAATGGGTTTAAAATTCAAGCTAATAATATCTCTTTATGTAAATAAGCAACATATTTTATATTCTCAGCCAGCATCCTCTAGCAAAGTCTGAATGCGTTTGTGAGCAACCCATCATTATATCTTAAAAAAAAATCTCAACATTTGTTTGTTTATGTAACATTTGTTTTAAGTCTGTGAATTGTTTATGCTTGGTGGAAAGTGATTGCAAGGTCTTAATGATTTTGGATTGTTTCGGGGACATCTATAGCAGTGCTGACTCTTGATTCCTCTTTCCTTGCACACACAAGTCACTCTGCATTTCTGTCTTCCTTAGAAATGGGCTACAATTATTAATCTTGATCTGATATCTGATGTTGTATTTGAAAGGAGCAGAATGTCCAAGGCTATCATTATAGGCATATGAGTCACATCCCATCTTGAAGTTTTTGGTTTATCCCACTTGCTGTGGGTAATGCTTGCAGTAAGCTTTTTCGTATAATGTTAATACTTGCATAGTGTTCTCCATAAGCAAAGTATTGTAGAAATATTAGCTAACTAACCCTTGCAGAATTTATGTATGGTGAATAAATATGTTATAATCCTCAGAGGTGATGGTAGAGAGAGTGGGAGCCAAAGAACTGGTCTCCTCCCTTCCTCTGCAGAAAGCAATAAAAGTTTTCCCTTGTCTTTCAGTTTTACATGAGATACTTCCTTTGTTTCTTGGACTGTGTAACAAAGACAATTTTTTTTCTGTTTTGATTGACTTGGGCATTGTCTTGTCCTCGTTTTACAGGGAAAACAACTGAGAGTTGAAGCGAATTGCAGAAACAGTGTGCAATGACTCTGTGGCATGGCTGCATTCAGACCAGGGGCACTCACCTCTGTGTCCATTGCACTATGCCTGTCCACACCTATGGGTGTAGCTCTGTACCTGCCAAAATGCTTTTGCTCCAGGTTACACGGGTTTAACATGTTTCCTTGGGGTTTTGCACCATTTTATAAGAAATCCCTGTTAAGTAAACACTCATAGATCCAAACGTCAGAGGGAAAAAAAACGAATTCACATTCGGCTGCTAAAACATGTTCATGATTACTTGAAAGAGGATCTCAGAAGTTGTACGTAAAACTGTATCATGTCCCTGTCAGGTACAAGGAGCATTTTGAATACACAGTCTACTCTTCTGATTTTTGAAGATGAACTCCTTTGTTCTATAACTACAGCTTGTCTGCACTAAAGCTGTCCTGCTGCAGGGCTCAGCGGGTAACCCCTGGCCCAACACATCTTCCATCACAGAACTTGAGTAGTATTTATGTTCCTGGGTGGATGTGGGCTTACAGGGAAAATTTCTCTCTCTGCAGCTTAAAGTTGCTCCTACTGGCCAATGCAATATAAACACAGGAAAGGTAGAACACTTGAATAGTTGCATTGACATGAGTATGATTCCTCATGTGCTTAAAGAGAAGTGTGCTCCCATGGCCACAGTGCAGTGGCTGAATTACATGAAGGGCAGAAAGGGAGAACAGTGTTTCACATACACACATTTCTCTGTTTTCGTGTTCTGAGTTTAACAGGCTGCAGTCTGTAGTGGCTGAAAATGAGCAAAACAACTACTTCACAAGGCAGAGATGTTGGGCCAGGGATTGCAGTTATCTAGCTATGCATCTATGCCAAGCACAGAAAAATATCACAGAGTTGTTATGTGATATATTTTAAGTGATCAACAAGGCGGATGCTGCAGTCACGCAACTCCTACAAGTACTTATGATCAATCAGCACTCCAACATGCAAGCATCCAATTACAATGGAAAGCATATGTAGACCAGCAAGGCTTGGTCAGATTTTCCAGACTTGTCAGATTTTCCATTCAACTTAGGCACTTTGTTCATTGCTGCATGCTGGACCTACGTCTGCTGTATCCTATCTTCTTCCCATTGAAATCAACTAAGTAATTTATTTTTCTGATATTGTGTGAGTTATTGAATGAGACCTCAGCTACAGCCCCAGTGGTTATATTTTGTTTTCTTTGTTGCTGAGGCCTTTCCTGCTCTGTAAACACGTTTATACTATCATGGCCTGTATGACTATCTTAATTTTAAAACAGACAAAAAAAAAATACAGCCTATCCACCACTTATTTTTAGTCTAGTACTTTATTCAAATATGAAAGCGAACATTTGATAGGTTTTCTGATCTTTTGCAGTGGCTGTCCTCCAGAAAGTGCCAGCTATAAGAGTGGAAACAGGAAAAAATTACTTATTTTTGCTTGAAAAGAGTAATCTCAAAGGACTCTGTCACCTGATTATGGCCCGCATTTAAAATCAAGATTATGATAGCAAGGAGAGGAGTGCTGAATTATTATAAAGAGTATTTCTACAGTTAGTTCATTAGTGTTTTAAGCCAAAGGGATATAATATTTGTGTTCTTTTACTGAAGTGCAGAGAAGACTGTTAGAAAAAAAGACTTCTGTTAACGTCTGTTTTGAACGTTCAAGGCACATCAGCTAATGCCTATGGGATGACATTTGGTCTTGTTTAAAGTGCAAGTAAAATATCTGCTTACCAGCTACCCTCCAGGCTTACATGCTCTGAGAGGTACCTATGATTTTTAGAGAGTTGCATAATAGTGGATTTCAGCCAATAAGTAAATGACACTAACTGAAGACAGCATCTGTAAAGCTCTACCTCAGCAAGTAATTCATGATAATGACTTTTTTTTTTCTGCACAAAGGCAAATACCAGACTTGTTGATCAACAAAATATTGCAAATGCCACCATAGGATTTGAAAGAATTTTCCCTCTTGCAAAGCCATGCCCTCTTACAAAAAGACGCAACCTTATCATTTGTAGTAGAGATCGACACAAAGGTAGAAATATGTCATCCTTGTCTTACAGACAGCTATTGTATATGTGATCCAGGATGCCATCTTTAGCTACTCTCCCTCTTCATCCCTCCTTTTTGGCTGTGTGGGGCAGAGTCAGCAGTTAGGCACCATCGCAACTCTTGCTCATGGCGGTGATACCATTAATCCTTCCCATGCAGTTGTTCCAGGGCCTCCTCAGCAAGATTTTTAAATGAATTTTTGACAGCAGCTAAGTGTCATGGTCCTCTAAACTACAAAATTAAGTAAGAGCATTTAAAGCAGGTGGCTTAAATCCTTTACTGGGGACCAATGATGAAAGGAAATGCCTTGGCAGATCTGTAGAGCTGTCCAGGTGATAGGCATCCTGAGGTATTACTGGACTGGCAGCTTCCTAGGACCTGATATTTCACATCTTAATACATATTTGACTAATTTTAGAGTTCTGAGGGTTTGACAGTGAATATTATGAGCAGAGACAGTGGGACAATCAGCTCCTAATCCACCAGTGATCCTGATTATTGATGCTTGTGGATTGTAAAGGGCAGAGAATACTTTTGTAAGGGAGACACTTGTCTCGCTGCTGAAGCTGAGAGCTGCATATTGAATGAGGATGGAGAAAGTTTGAAGAGAAAAGTTTGTCTCTTTTGTAAAGGGTTGCATGCTGCCCAGGACAGTTTCCGCTTCTCTCTATCTGCATCACAGAATTAGTACAATGATGCTGGTCAGGTCAATAAATCTCACCTAATGTTAAGCTATTAAGTTATTAGTTATAGTTGTGTAGGCTCCCTCTCTAGCAGTGGAGAGAGAAAAACCACTCCAGATAATTATTTGTTCCAATTGTTCAGGTGTAAAACAAGAATAATACTCATCTAATCTCACTGGAGCATTCTGAAGGCTATTTTTTTGCATGCTGGAGAGAGGATCCCATACACCTGTCATGAGCTCCATACACAATAAGAAAGATAACAATTTAGTCTTCAGTCCAGATTTTGCAAGGTGGGCTGGGCCACAGACTGAATTACAGTAGTAAAAAAAAAATCATAGAGCAACCCTTTGGGTAACTGTCATTCTTTTTGCATATGAAATGAGATAGGACTCCTATGGGGAAGAAAGGAGTATGTGACCAGGTACTTATCATCATGCATGCACATAGAAAGGCTTAATTGGAATTACATAGAAAACAACAGTTCTGCTACTTCCTTGCACATAAGGACTTATTTTACAACCTTAGTATTTCCCTCATCTCCTTTTTTAGTGTGAATACGTTGGTTTTTTTCACTGCCCATGTGTCTAGAAATGCTTTTATATCAAGGGCTCCAGGCAGCAGTATGTGAGTTGTAACAACTGATTTAGTGGCTAATTTAACCACATCAAAGGTTGAAACTGATGTCATACTTTGAGTGTGAAAGTAAACACAGAGAAAAAAAAAAAAAGAGTGATTGAGAAATAGGCATAAGTATCTGGAATAAAGTGTTCTACCATTGACAAAAATTGTTAGTAGATATGTAAACCAGGAAGGCTGACAGGCAACAAACTTGGAAAATATGAGATGCATTAGGAAACCATCAGGTCTCTCATTAAGCCTAGTACTGATGAAATTTTTCCCATGCTACCAATTTAAGCTTTATGCAACAAAGCCGGTTACTTCATAGCCTAGAAAAATTAATGTTCTATGAAACTTGCTGTTGCTTTAGCAGTTTCCTATTAAAGTGGCATAAAATGTTGTTACATCATTTTAACAAAATGAATGAATGTTGGCCCAATTTATTTTCAGTATTTGTCGCTGTTTCTACAAATTGTAGAAAAGGGAAATTATATTTTGTAAAACTATCTGATTCAGTGAGAGTCTGGCAACTGTATTTCTGAATGAACCCTGCCCTTCCATTCCTGAGCATGGCCACAAACAAGATGCTTTGCATTTGGGCAGACCTTGGAAATTCACCTTCTCCCATCTAGGAAAGGCTTATGGCGAAAGAGGGGCATGTATTTACAAGCCTTTTGTTGTCTTTCTCTTGTGCATTGGTTTGAAGGGCCTGGAGGATCTAATCCTACTTGTGGATCTTTGCAGGAGAATCAGTGAACTTGTGGGAGGAATGATACTGGTGGCCATCAGTGGAGCTGTGCATGGTCTGTAGGCTTCTCCAGAAATCTATTTCCTGCTACAGAACTCAAATTTACCTGTGATTTGTCTTTTATATGAAAAAAAAATTTAGTCTGTTGCAGGTATTCATCTGGTCTTGATGAAGGGCGTTTCTAACAAAAATCCTCTTTCTGCCCACTGACTATTTCAGTGTTTAGAGTAGGACAGCTGGCTTTGAAAATGATCGCTAGGATTTTTCTCTTCAGTGATGATAGAAAGAAGCCTATTTGTCTTTACAGAATTTACTGCATTGTCTGCCTAGCTCAAACCTCTTCCGTCGAACTGGCAAAGTCAGTCATGACAGAGTAAGCCCACACACTGGATGTAATGCGCAAGCATACTGCACCAGCATACTGGATGGTTAGCATCTCTTTTGTTGTAGTATAACCATTTCATCTAGTTACAGCCCTGTGATTGTTTCCCATGAACTCCAGAGAATATTATTCACTATAATGTTTTTCAGCCTCAGTTCCACCATTGCTCAACAAGATTTCCCACTTAAATAAGTAACAAAAAATGTGTATTTTTGAGAGGGGATGGCTGAGTTACAGTGTGAGCAAATGGTCTGAAAACTGAACATAATCCAGAGCTAGGATTAATACTATTGCTGCTAAGCTTACTTGTCTTTTCCTTACTTGCCATCAGTAGCTCTCACAGTGTATTATCTCCCTCTGAGTTCATATCTGCTAGAGGTCCTGTCTTCCTGCCCATGGAGGGAGCTTGTGTAAACCTTTTTCCATTTAAGGTCTTCAGTGTCACATAAAAGGTAAACCTGCCATCATTTTTTTGTTTTAAATATACACAGAATGTTTCTGTTTTGTGTATAACAGTGACATTCATCCATGCCCAGCAGGTGATGATGTAATTGCTGAATACTTTGCTTTCACAGTGACATCATTGGTTTTCCTTCCTGGGTCCCCACTGATAACTGCAGGCAGGCATGCTGGCGATGTGATGCAGCTGAATAGGCACTCCTTCGTCACTACTCTGAAAATGTAGCCTAGACTGTGTTGTACTGAGATGGTATCAGACATTCTAGGCTTTAAACAACATACATATAAAATAATGTCTCAGCCTGTATTTAAAATTACTATGCTGGCATCCCGGGCCCTGACACAAATTCAACTGTTATCTTTCCAGTGATCAAAACTGGGTTTAAATCGGGCTTGTGTTGAATGGATTTTACAGGCTGTTGCACACTTCATTTATTTGATTAAAACATCTGGCCCGTGGTAACATCTTAATTCTTCTGTGCTTGTAAATTGTACCAAGCAGTCGTGTAGTTTTAGCTTCATCTGTCACAGATGCATTTTTCATGAAGTGATTCATCTAGACATGGTGTAATAGCCTTGTCCACCATTTAGTTTTAGAATTTCTTCTTTGGTTTTCAGCATTTTTTCCTGTTTTCTCCTTAAAACTCAGTGAATTCCAGAAATTGCACTATGCTTTTTGAGTCTGTCAACTCTCTATACATTTTCCCCTTACTGCAATAAAAAATATGATGTAATTTTTTTTTTGTTGTTGCTATTTCATGAAGCCCAAAATGCGATTTTAAAAGATTAGTCCAACCATCAAGATTTTTCATTTTTATTCAAATAAAATGCCTCTTCTTACCAAACAGAGTGATTTTAACACTTTTCTGGAGGCTGGTTTGGTTTTTTTGGGGGTTTGAGTTTAGATATTATTTTTTTTTTCTCATTTACTTGTCTGATCCACAGTGATTTTCTAGGAGCAAATAGGAAACCTTTCAACCTTTTCTAATCAGTCCCAACTGTATCTCCCATCCGCATTGCCAAGTACTGTATTCCCTGCTGTACAGTGAAGAATCAGAAGCATGCACTCAAATTTTTATAACCATCACTTTTTAAACACTATGAAGAGATATCACATGGATGGTTGTGTTCTCTCCCAAACAAGTCTTGCTAGAGCTGCTCTGTTTCCATCAGAAGTGGTACTACACAAGGTTAAGCTGCAATGGCTCACCTCTTCCTTTAAGCAGTTTTATTGAACAAGAACACATAAGGGTTTCAGATGTATCTGTGCATTATAAACAATGCATCTTTGCATTGCTAAGCAAAAGAGCCAGATAAATCTGGGAGCAAACAGAACATCTGTCTATCAGTCCTCCAAATCAGCTCTGCCAACATTACAGAAATGAAAAGCAGCCACTAAACTTTACCAGACATTTACATTAGATTAATACCTCTGGAATATGCAACCCAGTGATTGCATACAATTGCATTTGGCCCTTAATCATGGAGAATCATGAGAACAGAGGCCAGCTGTATAAAAAGAGTTTGGCCAATAGCTGGAAGCATGTTCAAACATTCACCCCTGCCCACCACCTTTTCAGGATACCCAGAAGGAGTACATCTTGGACTTGGATTTGTTTTCTGTGGATTTGACTTTCACAAGTAATATTTTATTTTAATTTCTTTAAGATTTGGACTCCTGATACTTTCTTTTAAAAACAAGACCTTACTTGCTTGCCTTTCATTGCCCAAATACCAACTCCACTTTCACTAGACTGGAAAGTTTCCTTTTTTTAATGTGAGTCAAAGACTAGCTGTTCAGCTTTTGCTACTGATTCAATCCTTCAGCTTTGTTCTGTATCACAACTATGTTTCATGCTGAATCAGATTAGTTTTTACACTTTTTTATTTATCAGACAACTGATAAATAAAAATTCTAATTTAAAAAATTATTTCAAGGGAAATGAAGTTTGGAGAAAGTGAAAAAACAAGTCTGTTAAAAGCCAACTTCTTGGAAATAAAACTATAAAGATAAAATTTAGGCAAAACAAAAATTATAAAGACAGCTTCTTTGCTGAATCAGGCAAGTGTCCAATTCACTGTTTCCATGAAACATGGTGCTGTGTTCACTTGTCACAGACAATTTGTAAATTCCAACAGGTCTCCTGCTTAGTCCTACCATTGCTCCAGCAGATATGACATATTTGCTGTATGTTTTATATCACACTTAAAGAAATTAACACAGATTGCAGGCTGGCAGGAAAAAAATCCCTGGGGAGCTGCAAGTTTGTACCATCTCTTGGGCAGATGAGTCAAATCCCACCACCTCTTCTCTCCAGCACAGGCTATTGGAAGCAAAACCTTTAGCTCACACCTGCTCAACGGGATATCTCTGCTGGAAACCTCTTTCAAGAAATTAATATGGAGATGCAAATAGGAAGTAATAACTCATTTCACTGAGACAAGAGTCAACAAATTACTTTGTTTCTGTAGCCACTGAGTTAATTATTTGTTGACAAATTGTGTAATAGTATATTTTGGGACCTAGGATGGTGCCATTTAGCTCTTGCACAGACCATCTTTTCTTCCAAAAGCTGATTGACATGGCTTGTTCTGTTTGTGAATGTAGTCTGTAAAATGTATGAGGATGACAAAATGTAACTACAAAATTCCTGCAATGAAATCTGCAGTAGCTATTCAGTCACATCACAGCATGTGAAAATGACATGCCATTCACCTTTTCCTTTCTTATGGACATCATTATCATTTGCAGCACTTGATTGTTGCAGCTCCATGGTTAATACATTCATTGACATATTTCTTCTTGTACTGGAAACACAGGTTTCAAGTATGTCCATTCAGTTCCTTGCTCCTGAAATCAGCTCTACTTCACTGCTCCAGGGAGCAATCCCTGACCCAGAGGCCAAATGCTGCAGAGCAGCTTCTGACCTTTCTGGAGTGTATTGGACACTGTGTACCTCTTCCCCTGGGTATCCTCTGGGACCCATACGGAGCACATAAGAAGCAAATGTTAAATTTCTTGTGATTTTTCAACTCAAAGTGCCAGAAGTAATGTCATGGGGTTTTTTTCCAGCCTTCCAGAATAGTGTTGCTGATTATAGGATGCTATGCTGGTTATATGGTGGCAACATATTGGTAGAGTACTGTGCAGGTATAGACGGGTTAAGAGTTGACCAAGAGACTCTTTGCACACTTGACTTGAAGGTGTTCAGAGTTTTGATCATAGCAAAAGAGTAGTCAAGTCTGAACTGATCAAACTACCTTCCAAACAGCTACCTGTTACAGATGCCTCTAATTTTCTTCTCCTGCAGCTAGGGTTACAGTGGTTGTCCTACCAGCACAGATGCACTCTTTATCTGCTCAATGCTACCGAGTATGGATGATCTCATGTGAAAAGTTCAAAAGCGGTGGGAGGGAGGGAGGGAGGAGAAAGGCAAACAGACTGCACAATTGCATAAACCTTGTTTTCCTAGAAAATGCTGGGAAAACTCTAGCAGTTGTTAGCAAAATCCCTTTTACCCCGTCATTTGTTTGTTTATTTATCTATTTATTGGCTTTACACGCAACATATCCATAGGATCCTATTAAAACTGTATCTACACATTGCCAAGAACATGATGACATGGAGCTGTGCTACAGACATGGGATATATCAAAAGATGTATCTTAGCTGAGCACTGATTTACCAGGTGATGCTTAAATAGCTCTAACTCTATCCCCTATTCCCATTGTCATGGTATCATGTATTTTCTTATATCAGGCTCCAGTGTCAGAGCCACAGCAGTGGCTCTGACATAGTTAACCTCCTGCACCTGATCTCTGATCTTGAGTTGCACCCCTGCAAGAGCTCCAAACACAAAGTCCTTTCTTTTTCATTGATGGCGATTTTGAACGATGTTTAATGACCTCCTCCTTTCGCTTTGTGTTGCAAAGACCTGGGGACACCTGCTAGCTCCTGGTGTTCAAAATTCCTTCTGCACCACCTTCAGCCTGCTGCAGTCAAGAAGGGAAGGAAAGCAACTACCACTCTGCCACACAGCCATAAAGCAGAAAGCGCAGCTTGTTTTTGAAACTACATTCCCTATTTACACAGGCTTTCCCTCTGTCTCCTCTGTCTTTTTCACACTTTGCATTTTACTGGAATTTTGTTTTCCAACCTTGTGCTTGCATCCTCTACTCCCAGAGTCTCCTGGCCCATGCGAATGCAATCTGACTGGAAATTGTGTATTCTTTCCCAGGGGAAAAATACAGACTGTCTTTTTAAAATCTGCCTGGTGCATGCCTGCAAAAATCTTCCATTGTAATTTCATATTCGAGGAATGAACAGAGGAATGAAGGTTTTTGCAGCCTTCGCTCCCCGTTTGTTGCGAAGGGGCTAAGGGAATATTTTTGTCAGTCGTCCACACTAGGTGGAAATTTTTTTCTGTAATTCTAGGCACAGAACTCATGAATTCATTTCTGTGTTCAATCATTAGACAGGTACTTCCAAATTTTCAGCTTGGGATCTGACAGTGTGCTGGAACACTAGATGCATTTTATTAAAATCATATTCTTTATAATGAGGCAGTGTACATGTGATATTGCCTCACATTTTATCTATCTCAGCCTGAAATGGCCATTGAAGCTCTTTATACTGGACAGTGCGCTAACTTGGCAGTCTCAATTTCATCTGGATCATGTATTAGCAACAAAGTGCATTTCCTCAAATTAGACTGAGCATATGATATGGATTTGTGCTAGATTCAGCCTGGATCTGGGGAACAGATTATTTCTGGTCTACTATAAAGACTATTGAGACAAACATAGTTTCCTGACATCTTTTTGAAAAAGTTTCAACTCAGAGAGTTATCTTCTACTGGCCTGGCTGTTTGTAGCCCATATTTTTTTGCATTTTTGGTCTGGTTCCTATGTCCCCCACAGTTCAACTTGATCTCACGGAAATATGGTCTTCAGAGCACTCTGTAGAAATAGGCAAGTTCTGCTGCAGAATATTGATGTGATGTGATGCTGAATGGAATCAGATGTTGTGCTTTGGATATCTTGAATAAAGCTTGTCAGCAATTCATTGAACAACTCTTATTTCCTTTTTCATTTTTGTTTATTTTGGGGTTTTGATTTTTTTCAAAAAATCTCCAAGCCCTTGTGAAAGCAGATATGGTGGTAATGAGTAACCTGGTTGCAAATGTTTTGGAAAAAGCTTTCAAAATTGTCAGCACCATATTTTACTATTTAGATTCAGAAAATTTCAATTTTTGTGATGATAGTGACTATTCTAAATTTTTTTTTTCCTCAAAAGTTTCAAGCACTGACTGAAAAAAAAAGACAATAAGATTAAGTAAAACCCTCTATACTAATAACTCAGAAAGTACACCAAGTGACTCAAGTTGACTTTTTTTTTCATTTTTGGAGTTGGTTTCTACACAGCATCTTGACAGAAGACAGATGGAATTTTTTAAATATCAAAAATTCTTGTAGTGCAGGGAAAACACTTCCTCCTGGTCCCAAGCTTGAATTTGATAGATTTTGTTAGAAAACATTTCATACTAAAATGTCCATAAGAAATCACTCAAACCTATTCATCTCCTCAGTTGCCACCTTCAGAATTTTTGATCACCGAGAGCAAACAAAATTAATTATAAGCCTTGTCTAGGTGTGTCTTTGAGTAACTGTAGAATAACTCAACATTAGTCCTGGACTAAAACATGAAAGCATAATCACAAAATCTCCTTGCGCAATAAAACCAATCCAATGGACTCAGACTAGCCAAGGCTGGATATGGAGCTGGTTTTTTTGCAAAACCAAAATGGAAATAAGCAAATGGTTCTTTAAAAACACACCCTGTGATACAAAGCCCAGGTTTGCTCAGGTATTAGGATCAACCTTGCAGACAGAAGCCCATAAGTGTTTTGGGCATCACATAGCATGAGTGCACAGGTTCTCCTCGCCTGAACATTGAGAATTTCAATGTGCCCTGAAAGGGACTCACTGACAAATTCTACCCTCTCCTGTTCCAGTGCCTGAGAGCTGTAGGAATGTGATGCTGAGGGAGAGCTGAAGGATGAGTTAGGAAGCAATTTACCTGGCAAACAATCTATCTCGTGTATGCTAAGTATTAAGGGTAAGAAACCTGCAGCTCTGTGAGGAAAAAAAAATCCCATTAATTCTGCTGTCAGAGGAAATCAAATTTAAATTCAACCGTAGGTGCTTTTTAAATAAATCTGTAATTCTAACTTCAACAAGTGCAGCCGAGTACAGTAACCTCAACAGAATCTGCCCACTCTTTTCTAGGCTGTTTGATTCATCGGACATGTGGGAACATGCATGTGTGAGTGTAAGGGGACTGGAGGCCCATATGTGAGGAGATCCTCTTGGCAGCCAGCATCCTTCTTTGGGAAGGGATCCAAGACAAATTTTTGATGCATTCTTAGGGATTAATAAAACAGAGCAGAATGGGAAAACATTAGATGGGATATGGACTGTGGTGAGTGATGAATTGCTGATTATCCCTGTAACTTGGCAGGCAATTGCAGAGGGACTTCTCTGGAAAGAGTTTACAAATCACAATGTGCTGTGGAGGGTTGGCAGTCTCCCCCCTGCCTGGAGAGGTCACTGCAAGCAACCACAGCCCCATTGCACAAGCCAGCACAGAGGACATCATTATCATGTTGTCTCAGCATCTATCCAGGTGAGCTAGCGAAAGGATATGTTTGAGGGAAAAAAAAAAGTTTGATTTTGCCCCTCTTGTGTTAGGTTGACACATTCAGGAGATGGTGCCAGAGAGAAAGAGAGACATATGGGATAAATGGGATAAATCATAGAATCATAGAATCGTTAGGGCTGGAAGGGACCTTTAAAAGTCACCTATTCCAACTCTCCTGCAAGGACCAGGGACATCTCCAACCATATCAGGTTGCTCAGAGCCCTGTCCAACCTGGCCTTGAATGTTTCCAGGGACAGGGCATCCACAACCTCTCTGGGCAACCTGTTTCGGTATTCTATTCTCATTGTAAATTTTTTTTTTCCTAATATCTAAATGACACCAGTAGCTTAGATGCCTCTTCACAACACCACTGTATGCAACATGGACACAGTTTTTATTTTCTGCATGCTTCCATTATATACTATGCAGAGTTAGGTATCTGTCCAGCATGGCACTCCCAGCTACAGTGGTGCTTCATCAGTGTGGTGTGTAAGGAATGCCAGCCATGGGAAGGAGGACAGTCTATCTTCTCAAGCACAAAACACCAGAAGAAGTGGAGGACTGAGAGGCCCATAGCCCATCAGCCCACTTCTGTTGGCTGGAACAGCATGCTTGCTCCCCTCTGTGACACAGCTGGACTTAGTTTCTGCAGTGTCTCAGGAGTATCCTCCTCACCTGAGTGGAGAGATGGAAAAAGAGAGGATGACTGCTGGCTGAGGGTACAGGCCAGGAACCCAGCGAGGACTGTCTGCTGCAGATTGGATGAAGACATGGGGTCCATGCCCAAGCAGGGGGCAGCAAGGGGTAGAGGAGGAGTTGCCTGTTGAACCAAACACAGGCAGCTCTGCTGCTGTGGAAGGAAACAATAGTGAGAGGAATGAAGCTGGTACAAGCCAATTCTCGGTGGATAGCTTGGGAACCATCTCTGGTTTCTACAGAATTGGACCAAGCCAGTTCCAAAAGGACTACAATGACTTTTTCCAGCATTTGCCACTATTTCCTTATATGACCCTGAAGCTGCTTCCCCCCATCTCCAGCCTTTTAAGAATTTCAGCTGAAATTAACATTTTACGGTATTTTTTAATTACTAGGTGACTGTATTCCAGGATGGCACATCATATTGGCGATGTGTGGAGGAATCAGGAGTGAGACAAGGTCAGTCTGTGTTTCAAGCAGCAGGACTGACAGTAATCTTTCTGTCTGGTCCCACTGGCACACAACCAACTATTTTCTGTTAGAAATAAGAGCCTGCCCAACACCTGGCTCAAGATGGGACTGTAAACTGGCTCCCTTTTGGGGGTCACATGGAGGACAATGGAGGATTGCAGGGTTCATAGGTTAGAAGAATTAGTTTTTTTCCTTCACGGGATTTTGTTTCAATGAGAAATATTACCTTGAGCCAGTGATCTAAAGAGCTTGAGGCAGACTCAATGCCTGGGAGGGAAGCATGTGTACTGGTGTGTGCATGCTTGCAGGATCACATTGTGGGCAAGAAAATGCTGCACCATGCCTCAGCAAGAAGTCAGCTTCTAGCAAAGGTGCCTTGGGCAAGGAACGCTGTAAGAGACACGAGCACCACAGCTGCATACAGTTCTCTAGCCTTTCTCTTGCTTCATGACTGTTGTGCTGGGCACAAGTGATCTGTGGGTTATAGATTACATATCCAAGATACAGGGAGCCCAAGTGGGAGAGGGATCAGGGAACTGCATGGCTTCTAGATTTGGGGGGCATGGCAGGGAAGTGTGTGACATATGCAAGATGCTTCTTGCACAATGGAAACTGTGGATAATGGAGACAGAAAGGTTAGCCAGTGGAAAAGGTATGCAGAATTTGTGTTTTTCCTTCTGCTTCAAATAGAAAAAAAAATTGCAATCCTCTTAACATTTTCTGGTTGTCAAATTGCTAAAGGTTTCCATTTTTCCTGTTTTTCTTTCTCTAGCTTTCCCTCAGATTAACCGATCTGTCAGGAAGTTTTTATTCCTGTTCATCTAAAATGACCCCCTTATCCTGCATAAGGATCTTTTTTTCCTTAGAAAGTTATCATCCAAGGCTGTTAGCATTTCCAGATATTTTCCTTCTCATATTGATAAGGCAGAGTGTCCTATTGACCTGGCAGAGGAAAGCACTAACCTAATTGGGACACACATCCAGGTGGATTTAATAAGGAGGCACATTAGTAGTCTGGTCCTTCACTGAGACCACCTGCTTTTTCTACTCTGGGTAGAGACTGTGGCTGTGTCCTGGCCTGCAGCTACCCAGATTTCAGATGCAGAGACTCTAGGGGCATGTTCTGGGCATGGAAGTCATGTGTCCCATGTAAGTGAAGAAGGTGTTTGCACCAGAGGACTGCATGCTCTTGTAAAGCCAGAACCAACAGCATGTATCCTAGAGGGTGACCAAACTGAGATGAGGAGTCTCTTTGACCAACAGCCTGAAGTCATCTGCTTTCATTTATTCTGCAATGTGACCAAGTCCTCAACTGCAGTTAAACAGAATAATTCCATCTGTGGTAAGTGAGCTGGGGACTTGTTTTCACTTTCTGTGCATTTTAATGACTTTGCCACAGCATGTCTTAGGCTTACACCTACTCAGTCCTATACATCTGAGAAGGGAGGTGAGACATGCACACCTTTGACACCAGGCTTGCTCATTTGTCATGTATTCATCATATACATGGCTGTATTATATGCTCTTACATCTCCAGCCAAGGAGGGCCTTCAGCAGTCTGCATCTCATGTTTGCGTTCATGGACATTGAAATGGTGGGATGGCTCACTGGTGAGAAAAGGCAGCAAATTTTTCCCTGAGTTTGTGCCTCTTGTGACTTACACTGTGTGTTTCTTCACAGCTCATGTATAAAGGGCTTTGTTGCCACTTGGCAATCAGACACACTGAGTTAGATGCTGCCCCACAGCTGCAACCACATCACAGGGATACAGCTAAAACTGAGGAGGTTGAGAGAGGGTTGAGTCTGCAGAGACACCATATAGAGCTGACCATAGCTCTAGTGCTATCAGGGCACTCATACTCTCTAAGATGCTTGAATTGATGAGTTTGGTGCCTTGAAAGCAGTGCTAAGGAGAAAGTTCTGTGCTTTTAAGCTCTTACAGCTGTGGGTGTACTGCCTATCTGTTTCCTGACACTGATTTATTCTGCTGGGGAGCAGACAATGCCACAGAACGCAATAATAGAGTTTGGTTTTGTTTACTGACTTTCATACTCTGAAGTGCTCCAAGCAACCTCCACAAATGGCAAGTTAAATGTTAACAGTTCAACGAGTTGCGCAGCTCCTTGGGTGAATTAACCCCTGTAGTACTAAAGACTTTCCACTTGCCATTCTCCAGCCTGCCCTCTGCTTGCATCTCTGTACCCTTTCAGCTAAGATTCCCTGGCAGTTTTTTTTTGCAGAGGCCTGGTGACAGTAACCTTTCCCTTATGAGGCTCATGCTGTTGCCTTCATGTTGTGAACCTCAAGGGCCCCGTGAGCCCAGATATTGCTGTTATGGTGGGCTGTTGTAGGAACCAATGTATGCCATCAACTATGGGCTCAGCTAGTAAAGCTTTGGAATATAAGCCTGTCTCAGCATTCTGTGTGCAACAAATGCCTAAGCAGACAAAATTCAACAGCTGGTATGAACTCAATAAATCATACTTAAATTTGTGCATTAGAGCATTGCCAGATGAAGAGAGCACCTGCTGGGCCAGGGCATTAAAGATCACCAATAATTTTTACCAATCCTCCCTCTTCCCTCTGCTTTCCCTTGAACTTCTGTCAAATACACAAATCAGATATTAGATTTCCAGTAATATATTCTATCAGAAGCAAGTTGCATTTATTTTTCTTAGCCTTGTTTCCAAAATAAATGAGTCTGGTATAATCCATCAGTCAGCCAAACCCTCTCTCTTATGTCTTCTAAACCTGTTGGGCAAATTGACCAGCAAGTCATTAAGATAATTAAAGTTTTGTAACTTTGGTGAAAATTGGTTTCAGAGTTTGTGAGAGAGACCCAAACTATTGTTCCAGTGTGGCATAAATCAGCACGTCTGCACTCTTAATCTGTTAGCTGCTAACGGATATTCATGATAGGCAAAATATTTGTAACCAACTCACCACATCTTGAACTGTAGCTTGTACTTGTACCATCCACACTTTTTCTTGCATCCAGTGTTAGAGGGGTGTCATACAAAAGCCAAGGAGTACCAGAATGAGGGACTACAGCAATGACCAGAAGAAGGACTCCTATCTCTAGGAAATGAGTTTGATTAGTTCTGCTTCACATGGAAAAGTTTAGAAAGTGGGATTCACTATAAGCTCAAAAAATTATCTTTGTGTTCACTCTTACGAAACCTAGTTTGTTCCCAATTGCAGATTGCCTTAATGAGCCATCTGCCCTTATCTACTGCTCCACCAGGGAAAAAAGTAGCATTCAGGTGTGTAATTTTTATATCCATCTTACCTTTAGTTGGCAACCTCACTAGTTCTCACTCATTTAAGCCTTTGGCAAGCTTTAAACACTAACTAATGCACTATATTATCATATCTTTTAAGTTGTTTCTGGCAATATTTGGCAAATTCTTACATTTCTGCTTCCAGGTCTTGTTGTTTCGGATTTCATAAGGAGATAATGTATGCTCACATCAGGTAGTGACTGGGGAATTACTGCTTGATAAAGCTACTGGCTTTCCTTTCCTGATTATTGCATTTTAGGTTGTGTTTATGACAGACTCTCTGACATATTAGACATAATAAAGAGGCTAACAAACAGTATTATTGAAATCCATATAGAAGATAGGTCAACACTCCGAGAAGAAGAAAACACTGCTAATTATAGATGGAAGGCTGGCTTCTAAAAGTGCTGGAGGGTCTGTTTTAAGGATGTTTATCTCCAGTAGGTTATGAAAAAGTCAAACAAGCACATCCTTATCAACAAATATGTATGAATTACATTTGGAAATGAATGTCCATTATATTCCTTTATCGAGTTATCAAGATAAATGAGATGCCAGAAATTAAAATTTTATCTTCAGTGACATGATGTTTTTCTGTTTTCTAGTTTTATTTCCTTTCTCAAGTTTTCTCTTCCCCTCCAAGCCAAAATGATTTTTCCTTTCCTGAGCTCAGCTGAAAGTAAACGAGTCTTTAAATGGTTTCTCAATTCCTACTGATCCTTGCTACTTCATAGTTTTGTAATCAAAAAAATCTCCCCTCAAGTGTAAAGGAACATAGTCTTCTAAAGAAACCACATGCTCAGTTAGGAGGAGATGTTGTCTTTTTCTGTAACTTGCTTTTTCTGTCAGCTGTAAGATATACCAGAGCTTTAGGAATTCTTAATATACTAAAACTACTCTGCCTTTCAGAGTCACCTAAAAATGAGTGATGGCTTGGGCCTGTAGGAGTTTAATTTTATTTTGATTGTCCTGGATTGTCCCCCGGCACGTGATAGTGGGCATTTGTAGAAAAATAATTATTCCACATTTTACAAGTAATTGCACTTCAGTACCTCTGCAACAAGAAGACTGACCTTTCCATAAATGGGTAATTCAGAGATGCCTTCCTCTAAACTAAGATGCCCATGGCATTTTTCCATCAAATTTAGGAACAACTTCATTGAAATGCTCTTGCAACCAACACCCTCATATGGATGTACACAATTCCTTGGGCATCCTTGTGAGGGTTCTCATATATCACATGCAAGACCAACAGGCATCGTCTGTAGAAATATCTGTAATTAACTCTCTGTTTTGGAAACAACATGATGATTCCAGAACACAGGCAGCATTGCTATGTGTAAATAGAAGCTATATCCATAACCCAATACTTTTCAAATTCTGTCAAATAGGAAGACAAAGCAAATGGCCATGGATCTCTGTCACAACTCAACCTGTTGCTGAACAATTTGAGGGGACACTATTAAATACTTAAGGGATAGTTCGCAATGGTTAGAAGCCACAAGACAGTGCGTAGATTTGTGGGAAGCTCTGAAGGGACACATAGGATGAATGGAAACATTCTAGAATTGTTTTTGAAATGAGTTTGTGATCTCTTTTCAGGTCCCTGTAAAACAGAAGAAAGCGGAGCTTTTCTTTACCTACTCGAGAAAGCCAGAAATAAGTAGTACTGTAGTGGCAATTATTGCCACTCCTTGTAGCAGTAGTCTTCTGTACATGCCAACAACTGCATGTGGTGCCTGGTGGTGGGAGGTGTATGGAGCAGACAGCTGGGCATGGCTCTCACCCTACTCCTGTTTTGTCCTGTTGATATGGTGAAAGTTGTAGGTTCTCAGTCTGTTGGAATTCAAGGAATTGTACCATTGTGTGGCACTTCTTGCCTGATCCATAACTCCCTGCTGCACTAAGCCTCCCAGATGGATTGGTTACACCTTCTGCTATTCCTCCATACTGTGCAGATGTCAAACAAACAGGCCTGTTAAGTCTTCTGTGATGTGTGAGATCCTTTAGCACCTGACTCCTCACACTTGCCTACTGCCATGCCACATCTCACACATTAGTGCTGTGGCTGCTACCTCTCCTTCCCTCAGAGCTCCCTTCCACATACTCTTAGTGGCCAGCTCTGCAGTCTGTTCCCCAGCTGTGCCCAGTGCACAAGGGCAGGGGGAGCTATGGCACTGTGCTCTGTACATCCTTATGCTCCCCTCCAGCAGTTGAATCCCATGGCCTTCCTTGCTCATGTAGCAGATGTACTCTCCCATTATGTGAATGGACCCCTCCCAGCCTGGGCATCATGCATGAATGTCACATTTTGGGATTGTATTGGCCTGAGGGGTCAGTAGAAAGACCAAGTGTACCTGTGGGAATGGTGGCATTAGAATCATAGAATAGTTAGGATAGGAAGGGACCTTTAAAGGCCATCTAGTCCAACTCTCCTGCAAAGACCAGGGACATCTTCAACTAGATCAGGTTGCTCAGAGCCCTATACAACTTGTCCTTGAACGTCTCGAGGAATGGGGCATCTACCACCTCTCTGGGTAAAACGCTTCAGGAGAGGACAGTCAAGAATGTAAACAAATTGTGTTTATACGCTCCAGCCCCATTCATAGTGTTTCAATTATCTAAGTATGGTAACACCTCCTGTATGTTGTTTGGTTTTGTAGACATCTTGAGGAGCAAAGAAGCAACTTGCTTTTCCCTCCTCTATTTAAATGCTGTGGTTGAAGAGGGTACTGAAGAAAAAAAATTTTTTTTTTTTGAATAGCAGAGATTTATGCACACCAGCAAGTTGAAATCTGAGGAGTAACATCACTGGAGAATAGGATAGGGATTGAGCTGCTGGTAAGATGAGACCAGTGTCCATCGCTGGAGAGATCCCCCTGCTTCCCTGCCCTTGACTTCCACTGGAAGGAGAAGCAGTGATGCAGTCTCCAGAATTATTGACTATATTCTATTTGGGGAGCCAAGAGAGGCTGAATGGGCATCGCTGTGATGGAGAGGTGAAAGAGGGCAAGTGTCTTCACAGCTGTCTTGAGTTCCCCTTGAAGGACAGTAGCCAAACCGACTATAAAAAAGATTCCTTTATAGTTCCTTAGAACTGAATGGCTGTTTAAACACTGTATATGTTTGTATTGGTTGTGACTAGGGTCAGAGCACTTTCCTTCATTCCTCTGAAATGTAAATACATTTCTTTATATGCTGAGTGATTTACATCAGTCCACAAAGGTATTTCCAAAAAGATCCAAACACTGAATTTAAGTACTTGTTGAGTACTGTTTTTCATTTGGCTTTGTGAGTTATACTCCCAAAGAGAGGGGCCAGGATTTTTGAAAGGTATTTATCTATATAATGATGCCTTATGAAAATACACCATGCAGAGCTCCTGAGCTCATGTTGACTTCAAAGTATTGAGAAACTGTACTAATACATCTCTTGGGCTCTGAATATTTTACGTTCTTCAGAATTATGTTTTGCTTGCAGTTTATGGCATTGGTGTTTTTACCTTTGATTAAACTGTATAGATATCTGTGAATTTGCAGTGGATGTACTTTGTGTTTTAAGGAATAACACCTCTTGCCTTCTACAGTGATTTGGGTTTTTTTTATTTATTTATTTATATAGCCTTGATTTTTTTTTTTTCACAGAAGGGCTAGGTAGCAGTCACTTTTTTTTTTTTTTTTTTTTTTTTTTTTTCTATTAGGTGCTTGAGTTTAAGGAATTACTAATTAAGTTCTTTATTAGCTAATTTGTATTGCAGTTTAATCTCATTGAATTTGTAAAAGGTGCTGTTTCTTCTGAGAGCATTTGTGTTACATACACATTTTTCAGCCCTTCAACAGAAAGTACCTTAAGTACAGGAGTTAATACACGGTTAATCTTAACACACATGGAGTAGTACTTCACATTTTTCTTTACATTTAAAAGATTAGAAACTGGCACATAATGACTGTCCTATGTAGATGCAGTAGGAAGTGTGGCACTATGCTTCATTTTTGGATTCAAGTATATGGAACAATATTGGTTCACAAAGGTAATATGACCAGGCAATTTATGGAGATAGACCCTAATTATTTTTCATAAGCAAATGAAATATTCACAGTTGTTTCTCAGCTATTCCTTTATTTGAAAAATGTGAAAGAGATGGCATTGATTAAAGTCTGATATCGCTGTCAAACTGCTGAGAATAATATAGTTCCTCATGCAACTGAAAAAAAGTAAATTGGTGTTATTAGTGGAAGAGGAACAATTCAATGTTATGCAGGTTGCTTAATAATTTCCACATAAGACCATGTATTTAATTCTTATCTGTGTACTGAACTTGAATTTCGCTTGGATTAAATTTTTCCAGACAAGGGAAATATCCACCTTAGGTGGATATTTTTGAATGAGAGAGGAGACCTCAGCTCAAATAATTAATTGGTTTTCAATAAGAGGCTCAAAGAAAACATATTTTTTTATCTCCAGTGCAACATTGGATAATCTTTTCTTGAAGTAAATCTTCACTCCATGTGCTTGGAACTTAAACATGGATTTTAGCAAGAGGTATCCTTTTGCAATTTCATATCCATGAGTGTTGCCCAGCTGAGAGCTAAGCTGAGTGGGATCTTTCCAGTAACTACAGCTTCACACACCTGCAAGGTACTTGGGGTCCATGCTTCCTTGGGGAGAGAAGGGAGATGCTCTCAGTGGCTCTGCTACTGAATTTAGAACCTAGAACCTATTTTCCACTGCTGAAAATGGTAAAAATACAATGAGAAGAACAACAGAAATTGGAGAAAGAGCCTGGAAAAGGAGCCTGATGGATAACTCAGCAGCCACAGAAGTTGCCTAGGCGAGTGTATTTGGACTGGAAGCAGGCATGAGAAGTGAATAAGGTGAGACGACTAGGGATCCTTGGTGGCACAAGTTATGGGATTGTAATGCAAACCTTTAGCAGTATAGTAAAAATACTAGGTTTTTTTTTCCAGACGTAGAGTTTTCTATGATATAAAAGAAATGAAAACACTGCAAATTGTACTGTTATGATGTTGAACATTGAACTACCTGAAACTTTGTATGCAGGCTAAATGATCTCAGCTACCACTGAAGTTCACTGGCTGTTTAAATCGTCTCACATTGCTCTGAAATCTTTGTTTTTGGTCACTAGATGCCTCTATGTTGTTATTCAGTCTTTCCATATTGTAATGGCACATGTCAAAATGTCCTGCACAGCCTCTCCAAGAGATTAATTTTGTTTTTAACTCAATAATTTTGCCCTGACTTGAAAGTAGAAGTCTACTCCACAATAGGTGAAATTAAAATTACAATAAGGCTTTTACAATTTAACTCACTGCCCCTGCCAAACTCTTGTGGAATATACTTCTTTTCCTGCTCTCTTTTAATGTTATATTCACTAAATACTGAGCCTCAGCACGATTGATATATTTAGTCATTACAACAATTTATATCTTGCTGCAGAGCCCCATGGAGGTCAATGCAAACAGACTCAGTAAAGTAGGTCTTCTCACAATGGTCCCATTAATTTTAATCATAGCAAATCAAAACTTTCCTGTTCACCATTTGCTTTTTGCTTTGTAAAGCATCTTTATCTAAGAATCTATATTTTTAGATTCTTAATGTATTTGTCTTCATTTTAGTTAATTGACATCAGCTGACATAGGGATTCTGTTATGCTTGTAAATGATGTTCTTGTGAGTGTGTTCACTTATGTCAGGTAAAACAAGGAGTAAGATAACAATTGTATATGGGGATGAGAAAGACCTGTGACTCTAAGTTCCACTGTGAAGTACTTCCATAACCATTGCAGGAGTCAGCAGTGTGTCATGAGAAACTCTCCTTTCCTACCTGGATTTCAGAGAGCTCATTTCAGAATAAGCAAATTAGCCTCAGCCTATTCATTTTCGTAAAGTTTTTGAGTGGATTGAAAGATGATCTCTGAAAAGAGAGGAAGGTTATTGTCTCCTGTTACAGATATCGGACTCCAGTACTGTATATTACTTGTTTAAGAACCAAATTAAATTATCAAAGGCCAAACCAAATTTTAAATTTAAATTATAAATCAACAAAAAAAAAAATCAGATTAGATTATTGAAATCTTAGAGCAGTGCTACTCTGACAGAAACTAATGGAAAATGGAAAATCAAATAGAGTGATTAAAACACGCTGATAGATCCACAAAACAGAACCAGAGAACATTAAATAGGTTTCCTAAAATATTAAATTAAACCCCTAAATTAAAAATACTCAAGTGACAAATATGCTTATCTCTGTATTACATTATTACTGTCTTTTAATGTTGGTCAATTATTTTATCTTGTCAACTATATTAAATCCTGCCATGGGTAAAGAATTTCTCAGGATACAAGTAGAGTTTTGTTTATTGGTTCATTTTTTAAAGAATCTGTCAGAGCTTGACCTTAAACTGGGATTCACTAGAGGTAGGTGGATCCAGAACTGGCTACAGGTCTAGGAAGGGTTCCCCCGGCTGCTGACAATATCATGCAGGGGGGTTCTGATGGTAAGGTTGTATGCTGGAGAGTATATATTAGCACAGTTAATGCCATTTACAGCCTTGCTAACTTTTCAAGAGAAATGACCTCAATGAAAATTATGATGAAGACACTGCCTACAAAAATGGATGTCTGCATTCAAATTATGTTTTTTCTCCTACTTTCTGTCCCCTTATCTGTTTAGATTTTGGGCTCTCCAGAACAGGTACTGTTTCTTAAAACTAGCAGAACAAGGTTACTGTTTTGAACTGAAGTTCCTCGGCATTAGTACAAATAAGGACTGACAATGACAATGATGACTTCATTACCATAGCAACAAAAGCAGTGATGATGTCAGTCAGGACTATGATGGTACTGCTACCACCGCTTTTAATGGCAAGAAATTTAAGAAAAGTGAAGAGCTACTGGAAGAAATGGAGGAGACAGCCTGGCTGAGAGTTTGCTTATAAGATTGCTTAGAGATCGGAAATGAGGAGAGGGTAGGGGACGGAAACCCCAAGATCCAACTGCAAATTCTATTTGTGCATGCTCAGCTGTATTGCTGGCCAGAATATTATGACAATCCCTATTTGAAACAAAATGTGTCCTGGTAGTTCTGTCAATGAGAATGATGCAGATTAGATAAATTTTCCTGTATCTACGTGTAATAGATTACACCAAACATTAAACATGTGATATCTAAGCAGAGGATGATTCAGTTGCCAAAGTATAGGTGTGTAATATGGTTGGAGACACTGTAGGATATCTGAGCTATCCATGTGAGGCTGGCAGAAAAGCCACAGGAGCTGTGGGGGGGACAGGGACCTTCTGGAGAGGCATTCAAACAGGACATGGCAGGCAATCTTTGTTGGCACTGGAGGCCTAGGTTAGACAAGTGTTTCATGCTGCAGGTGCCTGGTGGAGTCTCGCTGTCTAGGCTCCCCACAGAGACAGTTGCAGGTGGTGGTCCAGCCAATCTGTCTGAAACACTTGTTTGAAGATGAGTTGTCTATGGCAATGCCTTGCTTTCTGTTGACTTTGGAGAGAAAGTGAACAAGTAGCCTAACATCTAGACATTAGACAAATTAGATGATAGAAGCTAGCCAAGCTTAGTCACAGAACAAGGCAGGGCACTCTTGTTTGAGACTGTCAAGGAAACATTTAAGAATTTCCCCTCTGAAAAGTTATATCAAGGAGAAAACACTGAGAATCTGTGTTATAGTAACAGTCTTTGGTTTTAATACATGATTTTCAAACAGGAGTGTACTTGAGGACTTCCCCAGCTGGTCAGTCTTTAAAGTCAGTAAAGTGGGCTTAGAAATAAATGTTTGCAGTATATTCCTCTAGGAAGCAAGAAAATGTTAGCCATGTAGACTAAAGAAATAGGATGACATGAATGAAAAAAAAATATCAGTCTTTATTGCCTGTACAAATACACTAAGCTGCCTGTGGTTACGTTTGAGGCATATTTATTCAGATTTATCATTTGAGGCTAATTCAATTTGACAACAGTGAAGAACTGAGCCCACCAGTCCCAGAAATTACTCACTCTTTATGTTTTCTACTAGAATGCAAATATTTCTATTCTGGTAAGGTCTTCACAGTTGCAAAGGCTGCATACATTCTACAATGCTTTTGTAAAGGAAAAATTTCTTCATGAAGAAACCACCTAAAGGATATCAAAGATATGCTGTATCTTCTCTACAACCTATTTTCTATCTAGCCTTGTTGTGTAAGCATCTTAAATTAGAACTGTTTCTTTTATCAGCACAGATTGGATGTGTCATGAAATAGCTGAATCCCAGCTGGGTGGTCCCAGCATGAAGCATTTACGCAGTTCTTCAGAAGCAGGTGGGATTTGGATCTACATGGGCTCAATACCTGCCATGTCAGCATCCATTTTTGGAGAACAAGATTTCCTGGATCACAAGGAGTGAATTGCTGCTTCACAACAGCTAATGAGAGAGGTGTCATTATCACTGAATCTAGTTTGTCCTTTGAAGATATCTGGTTACACTGGGCATCCACTTTTTCAATTAATGGGAATATTTTTTATGACCACCTGCATGCACAAAAATATGTCATGTTGGAACTTGCTTTAATAATGGATGTATTTTTTTTTTAGGTTGACTTAGTCTTGGGTCAGTGTACAGAAAATGTACAATGGAAAATATTTTAGGAAACTGTTCTTCTATCACCTCATGTCAAGCATTTGGTAGAATCTCCATGCCTGTACATACACTTTTGAAAAATCAGTTTTAATATTTACAGCTAGGTTTTTAATCACACTCTAAAATGTTAAGTTTTGAATGTTCTTTGTCTTGTACGTGTTCTATTAGATTTGTAATAACTAGCAGAATTTCAGCTTTGATATAAATTGCTTTACTGCTTAGTTCCGTGCTTGCCATGAAAAAATAGTGAAGAATAAAGTATCCTTAAGAAAAGGAAATCTATAAACATTCTCTGTCATACCTGTCTGGTAACATTTCCTTATAACCTTGGCAAGTCATGAGAGCTAACCAAACTGCATGTCTTCATTAGGAAATGTATTTTGAATTTAGTGACATTCTTAAATCACACCAGTGTTTTTTAAAATCCCATGTATGCATGCTTAAAAGCCTAATTTTAGATTTGTAATTTTGAAAATTAGTCTGTGTGTATTAAACAGTCTAGTCACTGTATTAGTCTTTTGAAAACCTAATAATTTCAGTTTTTTCAGTGACAGATTCTGTGCCACTGAGAAGGTTTAAAAGGAAAATACATGCTTTTCCTTGGTTCACATACTTCTGTATAATCTTAACTCCTAGTAAAGTAGTAGTGCACATGAGTAAAGCTTTATGTTCTGTTAAGGGTTTGTAGGCCAACAGCCTTAATTGTAATATTCTTTTTTTCTTGTAATACTACTGTGAAATTACCATGCAAGATCTTGCTGATAGTGGCATTGAAATAAAAATATAGGTTTGTTAGATAAAGATTTTATTCTAAAGTCTCAATAGCCGAAATATTCTATTTACCTCTATAGGCTCTACGCAACTAGGTGGGTGATGAAAACAGAACAGTAAACAAATTCCTTATTTTTTTTTTCCATTTCAAGATGCTACTCTTAGCAGGGACTACAAGGAAGGACTACAGGGCAGCAAGCAAGGCACAAGAGTCTCCTTTCTGCATCTTCCAGTTCTTCATGGCAACTCACCCTGCTTTGGAACTCACTGTGAGTGTGAGCAACACCTCTTTACTCCAGGCTGTGGGCCGTAGAGACCTACAAGCTGTCTGTTCTGGAGAGGGGCATGCAAATATGCTGGAGAAAATGAGGGAGGTTGAAAAAGCAAGTGGGCTGGAGGACAAGGAGAGGTAGCTGGTAAATTTATTCTGGGAAGTTCTGGAGACACAGAAGCTTTTGGTGCAGATAGTTTTGGAAAGAACTCCCCAAATGCTTTGTTTTGTAAAGAATTTTTAGAGGATCTTTCTCCTCGTTTCGGTTTTTGTTGTGATTGTTGCAGCTTTTGTGTGAGCCTCAAGTCCATTTGTTGCGCACTTGAGGAATTAGCTTCAGCCCATTGCTACAGACAAGATGCTGAACAACATAAAAGGAATTGAGGAAAATGTCTTGGTACTGCTGGTGTTTCAAAAGCTTAACTGAAAAAAAGAAGAAAAGAGAGTAATTTGTCATGGTTTCTAAATGGATCATCTGAACTGTTCAAAGAAGATGTGCAGCTCAGAGTTAGTACATTCAAGTCTAGAAAAGTCTGTCAGGATGCAGCAAATGCTGTCTGCTCCTGAAGAGCCAAAGTGATGCCAGTGCCAACCATGCCCTCACCAAAGGGTCCATTGACTGCTGCTACTGCAGTGAGGGCACAAACCAGTCCCAGGGTCCATCCTGAGGGTACAGTAAGGAGGAGATGGGGCCAGGGCCAGGGCTGGAGACAAGGCCATGATGTGAGGCCAAAGTTCATCCAGGGGACAAGGCCGGAGACAGTCAGGGACAAAGTACAACGTCTGTCCTAGGGACACGTCCAGGAGATGAACTACAAGAGCATAGGGCTGAGGTCTACCCAGGAGGCGGGGCCTGGGGGACCCACTGTGAGATTGCTAGAACAGATGCCGATTTCTCCAGGCTGAGGTGAAATGGGGCTCCTGGGCCTATGGGTATGGGTATGGGTCCTGGCTGAGGTTGCTGGGGTACTCAGGTCCATGACAACGCCATGTAGAGAAGGCACAGTCTGTTTCTCTGCGTAACTGGTGAGCTAATTTTATTTTTTCACTCTTTGTTCTTTTATTGTTGAATTTTCTTGGCAACTCTTTCACCCTCTGATTTGACTAAATTTGAATGTTGTTGATCTATGCTGCAAAAGAGCGATTAGTGCTTAATGGTTGTCAGACATCATTCTGTACGTTTATCAGACAATCTATTTAAAACTGAAGGAAGCGGTTGGAGACAAACAAGCAGAATTACCATGTAAAGAAAGTAGAGTTAATTAATCTTAAACATTTCCAGTGTATCAAGATAAGAATTTACAACATCCAAAGATGTAAACAATGAAGTTTTTTTCAAATTCACCAGGACTGAAAATGCCACTGGCTGAGGTAGTCTGAAGATGTTGATGATAATGAGATATTTTTAATATCATTACTATAAATATATACATTTGTATTCATTTTCATTCTCTTCCAAGCCTTGTGGTTACTCTTACATATGTGCTGCAAATGTTATCATTTTCATGACTGAGTGTGATGAAAAGAAGTGTTATTCCATCCACCTGTCCTTGTTCCAGTGACAGTAAGTAGGAAGCTCAGAAATGGCTAACCTTGGTCTTTTGTAAGTATATTGAAATTAGGATACCACAGAAAAATCATAGTTTCTAAAAGCACTGAAATAAATTGGAATGATGAGATGGCTACAATTTGAAAGCACTACACTGTGAGTTTTGATGGGAATTTGTTTGACTTAACAGAGAGGAAAGAAGTTGAGCTGACATGAGGCTGGAAGAAGAATGGTGAATTGATTCTCTTGGGTATCCAAACAGATGGATGACAATTCTGGGGGTAGTTCCAAAATGGAAAGAGAGAGAGAGATGCTTTGTGGGATGTAATGTATTTGCTTCATTTTGTTTGTTCACATGGAAAACCCATTTTTTATGCCAGCCTGATGGTGTTGCTTTCCTTTACAGAACATGGTAGAAGCATCATCAGAGGACTGATCAGCTGGAACAAGAATATTGTCAACTTCTACAAGATTGGAAGTACTGTTTATCCTGTTCAGTGCCAGCTGAATACAGTTTGAAATTTCTGATGAGTTTAGTAAGAAATGAAGAATGACCAAGATGCTGAAAAAAAAACCCAAATAAAAATTTCTCACTGCCTAGTGGAAAACATATATGAACATGAATTCTGACTGTCCTACATGCTGGTGGTTGAACTACTAACTTCTCCTATTTCCACATAGACAGGATCAAACTGGTAATTTTGGATAAGGTGAGTAATTTTTCTCTTCATTGTCAAAAATCACAGAGGTATCTCAAAAAGCCTTATCTGTGTTACATCCCTCTGTTTCCTCTCCTTCTTTCTTTCTGGCTTTCTCCTTGCAAGGAAAAGTGGGGTGTTTTGGTGGTGGTGTTTTTTTGTTTTTTTTTTTATTTGTTTTTTTTTTTTTAAAAAAAAACAAAAACAAAACCACCAAACTGGAAATAATGACAGTGACGGTAATCACATTGATCTGCTTTCCTAGTTCAGAAATAGGAGAAGTGCAGCATCTTTTCCCCCTTCTTCCTACGCATAGCAGTGCTACGAAGTGAAAGTTTGTCTCCTTTCCCCATTTCCAGGCTTCCGCTAGCACTTATGTTCTGGGTTTCAGTTTGGTATTTACCTCATTTGCCCCACACTTAGGATAGTCATGGTTCTAATCCAGTAGTAGTTTCATTTTTGTTTCCTGCTTAGAACAAATTGACATAAACTGTGCCAATTCCAGTTGGATGAGCTCTGGATAGCAACCCAATAAACTAGAGGTGCAGAGTTAGCAAAACCCACACAAGCAGGGCTTTGACAACAGACCAAAACTCTATCAGCTTACTAACCTGATGTCATAATTCATCTTTACTTGTGTGATGCACAATTGATGAGTTTAACATAATTTATTTCTGAGTTTATTTTTGCTTGCCTATGTGTAAGAGTGGATTTCTGTTGTCATTTTTTTTTTTCCACTCTTTCTTTAGCTGAGGAACTGTGATGATAGAGGCAAGTAATAACATTTTACTTTCTTGTCTCCTGTTGACCTAAAATTACATTTTCAGATAAATCTTAATATTTTGCTTTAAAGTGCACAAGAGAGTGTTACATCATCTGCTTTACAATTCTCTTTCATTTTCCCCCATCTCCTAGAAATCATGTGCTGTATTTCTTCCTGTTTTACTTTTTAATTTGCACCATTTGTTTATAAATACACAAAAAGACAAATGTTTACTTAGAATTTCAGCGTTTGTCAGAATTTCTGTACTGTGCTTTGGCAGTTTTTAATCACAGAACAAATCCATCCTATTCCTTCTCACCTTCGAATCTGAAAATCTGCATTCATATTCTTGTTAGCTTCCGCTGTACTGCATACAGGAATATTGGCAGGATGAGAGATACGTATTTGAGGTTGTCAGTGAATCTGAGAACCTTTCCAAGGAAGCTGTGGGGGAGGGGAGCTTGTTCTTAAATTTGCAATTTCTGGTGAGTGGTTTAAAGTAGTTTTATTAATAACTGCAGACTTTTTAATAAGGTGACAGCTGGTAGAATAATTTAATGGATGAGCTTGAAAGCTTTTTTTCTTTTTTTTTTTCTTCTTCCAGAAACAAACTGTTCAAACTGCAAATAAACACTAGTGGGTACAGAATCACACATTTCTGAGAAGTTAATGTGGGTTTTGCAATTTGCATATTGAATTAGGAGCGGCTGAGCAGGCATTTTAACTGTTGCAGTTACGTTCAGTGCTGTAGCCCTGAAACACCTTGGACAGTTCAGGATACCACACACTGCTTCCCACCGTACGGCCAGGAGCGGGAAGACAAATTGGCTCAGCTGAGGCCTAGGAAGGTTTCTAATTTCCCAAATTTAACTCCAGGTTGGAGTTTAGTGGTTTATGTACCCCTGAAGTAAATGGAAAGCTGCTGATTTCATTGATGGAGAAAGCTGAGTAGGGTCTGAATAAAGGTTCAGGCTCGACTTCATGGACTAACTGAGAAAATAAAATTGCATTCTGATATAATGAAATGAAATAAACAGTGCTCTTCAAAGTGAATGGCCTGCTGTGCTTTCTAATGAGAAAGTTCAGTAGAACCTACAATAGTTTAAAATCACTGAACATGAGTCTTAATCCTCTTCCTCTCTGGGACACTAATTTAGCAAAAGATTTAAGCATGTGCTTATCTCCATTCCTGCCAGTTAAGCACTTGCAGCACTGGAGTTGATGGGACTGAACTTTGTTAAGCATGGGTCTTGATAAAAAGAGTTGGATAGCCCTGGGCAATCCAGAGCTGAGGATCTGTGCACCAGACAGGGCCTAGAGATAATCGAAACTGGGTGAAAATATTATGCTTTGAGTATAAAAGCCAAATAACTGTTTTCCTCAAACTAGTGTGAAAAAGAGGAACACTAATTGAAGCTGAAGACAGAAAGGAAAGGGTGTATACTCACCAGGATTCAGGAGTCTTGGCAGACTCCTGGAGTGAAGTTGGTCGAAGGGAATCCAGAGTGCCTGGCAAGCACAGACTTGGCCCTCAATCAGCAGTTGCAAAAAGTAGGTGAAATGCCTCCTGCATATGCAATGCCCTGGTCACCCAACCCCAAATATCCAGTATAGCCAAGATCAGTGTTCACTGAATATTCTACTTGGAGAAAAAAACACTCATATGTTTGTTGGGAGTCCTGGACTCAGGCTGAGGGGTACTGTCAGACCCAGTGTCCTCTTCTGGCAATTAAACTCTCTAATAATCTAACTCATAAAGGGCATCTGCTTCCTCTATGCAACAGGCCAAAAGCGAACTCAGCAATCTGAATTGCAAGGCTTACCCAGTGGGGCCACTGAACCATCTTACAAGAAAGTGCAGATTCTTCACTATCAATCTAGGTTTACTGAACTGCCCTCTGAAGGCTTTTAGAAGCACCTGACTCTCTGTTTTTCCAAGATCACATCATCATCTTATTTAGATAGTCTGAATCACTCTAGTAGGGTGAAAAGTCTAAATTTTAGATGCTGCAATGCTCCACTTAGGTGTCTAAAAGGAGAAGTCTGAATACAGCTCTCAATATCTAATGTGTGGGTTAGACACAAAACACTATCAGGTTCTAAATTACAGTGTGAAGTTAATTTCAGGCCTCCATCACTTCAAACCAATCAGTGCAAATTAAATTTCAACCTTATGAACTGTAGAAAGTAGTGGTAAATATGCCAGTTTGGGATTTGTTTGAATACCTTTTCTGCAAAAGATCATACATCATTCTGGCTAGAATTTTTCCAAGTGCCATGGCGAGTCTATGAGGGGAGGAACACTGCCTTGGCTTAACCTGAACTTCCTGATGTCTGAATATCATTTGTGGCTCCTCGATTTAAATGGCAATCATTTACATCTTATTCTGTGCAGGACTGGGACAGCCAGGGAGAGATCCTCAGCTGATGTTCAGTGTCCTTACACAGCAGTGGAAACTTGCAAATGTATAATGTAATATGTCCTAGGATGTCCATGAAGAATGATGAGTTGGTGTCTTTCTTGACTTTAGTGAAGGTGGATAAGTGGGGGTTTTTTCCACCTGATTAAGGCACCAGCACAGGTTTTAATCAGTCATTTTATCTGTACTCCTGTGCATATATTTAGACTGTAGTTATCCAGTGCATGTCCCTCTCCCTTCAAGCAGCTAGAGGACTGCAAACTCTGAAATAGAAGTGAGTTATTTTATCCTTGCTGAGAGAACATAAGAGCTGGTTGTGACAAATACGCTACCCAAAAGAAAAGTAAGTATGTGCAAAAGAAGCAGGAATCAGTCTCTAAGCTTGGAGGTTACAGCTCCTTTGTGTGAGAGATGATTTTTTTTTTTTTTTTTTTTTTTTTTTTTGTTGGTGTGT
>WHYT01016477.1:292762-350746 GCA_009806455.1 Tetrax tetrax | reverse complement strand
TGCGGCCCGCCGCCTCGGGGAGCCATCTTGCGCCGCCACACGACCCGCCTTCCTCCCGCCGCAGCCGGCGGGACGGTTCCCATGGCAACGCGGCCGGCCCGCCGGGGCACAAAGAGAAGCGTCGTCCCCTTATGCGGGGCGGCCGCCCGGGCTACCCCGGCGGCGGGAGGGGACGGCGGCCCTAGGCCCCAGCAGCCGGCACCGGCAGCGCCCGGCTCGTCCCGTCCCTCGGGCAGCCGTCCCGGACGAGTTCTCGCCGCCGAGGAGACTCCCTGTGAGGCAGCCTCGGGGACCGGGCTGCCCCCCGAGGCCTCCCCAGGCTCGACAGGGCTGCGCCTACCTGGTACCGGAGAAGAACCAACGGTCTCGTGGGGAACAGGACTTTTTTTTTTAAGGCGAGATGAAAATTTCCACTTAAATGCCAGCAAGCGCAAAGATAGCAAAACCGTGGGAGTCCCCTCAAAGCGTTTTGGTGTGAGAAATTTCAGCCAGCCCAGCTGCTGTCATTTTTCACTATCCAGGACCGTAAATGTCTGAGCTAAAAGCATTTAACTGAAAAGACTGCAGCGTGCCTGGTGTAACTCATTTACACCGTTTGCACTTTGAACCTGGAACAGGTGCTTAAAACAGAGGTTGGTTGGTTAGTACTCAGCAGATGTACCCCAGCACACACAGGACAATGAGACCCACCTTGTTTGGTGACAGCGTAGTTTCTCACCTAGAAGTATTACTTCACCTCTCAGATGCAAGCTGTGTGTGCCAAGAATTCAAGTCCAGCCTGAGCACAATCAACACAAATTGTTTGCTCAAATTTAATCCATTCCAGCTGTGCAAATCCACAGCCTTCAGCAGAGGCTTTGGAGATGGAGCCAGGGCAAGCAGATTGTGCAGGTGCCGTTATGAGCATTGTATGGCCTGTCCCACCTTTGCTTGGGGCACTGTGGTGGCTACCACAGCGGGTGTGCAGGGAAAGGCACAGGTTTGTGCCTTTGTCCTGTGATCAGGATGAGGTTTGTGCCAGAGAACAGTCTGAAGGAGGAAGAGCATGTACATAGGCTGCATCTACAGCCACTGCAATCAGTGGCTCCAGTTGTGTAAATACAGGTCAGAGTCAGCAAGAACTAAAGATACATTTTCTTTCAACAAGGCAGCTAAAACATAAAAGTCTGAGTGAAAAATGGGTGTTTCATGTAGTTAGGTGCACATGGGTTTTCATACTCCAAATTCTACCTATTCTTTTTGTAGGGAACAAAAGGGAAAGATTGTATGGGAAAGTTTTCAATATCTTTAAATCTTGTTTAATAAAACAAGAAAAGAATGGGGTTTTGTGATGTCTGTCAAATATTTCAAAACATTATGTTGCTACATTTTGCTTAGTGTGCAAAGTTAAAAAAACAAACATTTTATCCCAGAGCGATCATTTCCTTAATTTTATTCCTTCCCAAATGAATTCTAGTACGATGGACCTGATTTCACAAAACACTTTCATTTTGCATGTGTAAAGTGCAAAAGTTTGTTGAGTGGCTGGACTACTGAGAAATAATATTTTAATAGCAGGGCTAAAAGAAGGTTAAAAATAGATTAAAAATGGTTTGGAAAAAACCAACACACAAAAAAAAAATCTTTGCCATTCTGCCTACATGATTTGACCTTTGTGTGCACTGAGTGTTTTGCTTTGCCTTCTGGAAATGGGTTGGATCTTCATACAGATTTTTTTCTCTTACATTTCCTGTAATTAAGTCCCAAGCTTGCACTCCCAACTTCCTTCAATTAAATAGCCAGCTTTTACTCTTCCAGTACTCCAAAATCTTTATTGCTATCTACTCAACTGCCTGTTTACCTTAGAAATGTTTTCCTGTCCAGAGAAAGTAAAACTATTTTTCATAATAGGCATTATCAATTCTAGAATTGTTAAGATCAGTCTGAGTAATTTGGTCAGTCATTTCAATGGTAATAACGCCTTTGCTATCAATGCAGTCATGGCTAAAACCTAGGGAATGTGTTGGCTGTTTTCACAGTTACTGGAGTTGTATTTTACTGTGCCAGGAAGAGTTCTGTGGCTGATCTGAGTTTTCGAAACAGTTGAGCTCAATTGTTATTTCTGATTAGATTATTTGCTTGATTGGGGAGGATGTTTTGGCCCTGGGCTCCAGCAGCCTGCAGAGAACAGCAGCAGCTTTGGGAAGGCTCACACCCAGAGCTCTCGACCTGTCTTTGCAAGTGTTGGCACAAGAAAGGTGCTGGGGGTAGCAAGGAGAGTGGCTCTGAACAGTATGTACCATCTTACCTGATGGGTTCTCTGGCTTTTATAAAGGCTGATAGCCTTGACCACAGCAGGAACAAATCAAAGGTGCAAATCGGAGAAAAAGTTAGCCCCGAGTCCACTAGGCAAAGATCCCTTCCCCCACACCCTGCTTTTTGAAGGGACCTGAAATCCTCATGGTGATTTCTGTTTAACAACAACATTATCTTAAAATTACATAGTGCCTTATCAAGCCAGGACATCTTAGCGCACCAGCAATAACAATGATTTAACTAGAACTCTGGGAATTTCGTCAGAAGAGAGCCAGAGCTTACCGAGCCTCCGTCGCCTTGCACAGGGGCAAGGGGAGGAGACGCGGGTGCTCCAGAGCAGCTGGCACAAAGCCCCAGCCCGGCCTTGTTTGGACAGATTGTTCCTTTGGAGAGACCCCAGCTTGTACGTTTGCTCTTTTGCAAGGGAGAGCACAAAAGAGGACCCCATTTTGCATGGCTGAGGTAGTCTGCTGTTGATTTGAACGGCAACAAGGATGAGCTTGGTTTCCCTGGTTCTTTAGCCCGTGAAAAGTCCTCCTTTTCAAAACTGGTTTGTTAGAATCACGTTCTGTAAAGAAAGCATTATTATACTTGCCACCTACTAGGTGTACTGTAAGTATAATGTCTCCAGAAGATAGATGGATAATTGAACTTGCTATTTTCTGGCCTGCTCATTGTCCCTCAGTTAGTTTCTTGCCTTGTCTCCCAAGCCTCAAGGCTCTTTAAATACTGCAGCCAGTTACTACTGATTCACTCTTTGTGTAAAATCTCATCACTGGGATTTGGGGCTGGTTTCCACTGTTTGTTTTTCTTTTTTATTTTGGCCCCTCTACTTTTGCCCCCTCTGGGTGCTGAGCACTGTGGGAACAGCAGCCCATTTTCCACAGCGGCCTTTCTTTGATCACCTTGGCTGAGGGTCTGGTACAAAATTGCTTCTAATTACCTGATGCTTATTCCTCAAACCTTAACTAATTCACTAATCATATAGTGAAAAATGAAATTTTAAAATTAATCACTGACATTTTTAAAGATTTATACACAACTGTAAATAAACATTCCCAGCTAGTAAATATAATGTTGTGTGAAGAAAAAAAAACACCCATAAATTAAAGCTGTCCTGTATTAATGGGAAACAGTAGAAGCGAAGACACGGTGAGATGCTACCTGATGAACAGGGGAACAGACCCCCTTGACAGCAGGAAAACAGCACTGTAGAAGTCTTGTCATGTGCAGAATTTAATTTGGCTTCTAATGTGTAGTTGCTGGGAGTTTGTGGGGCAGGTGGGGGGACAGCTAAGGACTGCCCTACGGAGCACATTCAGAGTTTACGCTGTTTGCAACAAAACATTTACACCTTGGAAAATGGCAAGGCAATTTTCTACCATTTGTTCAGTAAGATAAATTAGATAGAACAATTGAATTTAAAAGTCATCAATAAAAAATTTGAAGACTGACTACCAAGCTTGCTAGTTAAAATTAATGTTTCTGTAGATGACAGATATTTAAACAGAACGTCAAGCCTACCACCAAACCCAGAATTGTCAGTGCACATTACCAGCATTTTGGATAATCTTTCTCCCATTGATGAGAGAACTGGCATTTGAGCTTATCTTTTGGAGGCTGTTGTTGCCATTATTAATGGCAAAGTCACTCAAACACAATGTTACCCGGCACTGTACAGGCATAGAGGGAGACAGAATCCCTGCATCAAGTACAGCAGCTAGGAGGAACCTTTCCAAACCAGACATAACCAGGATTTTACTAGGGTCTATGCTAGTCTGTAGGTTTTGGTGGTAATTAATATTTTCTTTTCTTTTATCTGCAGAGTACAGACTTGCAAAGTAACAGTTACCAGGAGGAACTCACTTGTTGAATTTCATGATCATTGCCAAAGAATGTGAACTATGTGTAACACATCCACCATACCTTCTGCTTTAAATCACAACTACCACATTATAAACTCACATTTGGCATCCTATCATGATCAATAGAAATTGCGCTATATCCTGTAACAGCTTAGAGCAGTTTAATACACAGTAGGTGACGTGCATCAATGAAATGAAAAATGGGCTTAACGTACCTGCTTTTGGCTCTGAGTTGTGAAAAAACGTTTAACAGACATAGATGACAATGGCAACCTTTAGAGCTAGATTTTTTTCTGGTTACACTAGAAGTGAATGACACAAGATGTAAGGCGAAGCAGCACAGGAGCATAATCTTAATTTTAAAACTAAACTAAAGCTGTTTGCTTAACATCTAAACAATTTGCTGTCTTTAGACTGATGTTATGAGACACTATGCCATTTTTGAATGAAACTGCATCAAAGGAAAAACCTCACTCTTTCCTATACTTCCTGGGCAAAGTCCTTTCCAAAATACTCCTTAAGGACTTTTACATTATGGTTCTCACTTAATTGGATTTCCATGAGTTGTGCATGAATGTGATGAGAATTACATCACGAAGAGGTACTATGGATAGGATGTAGTAGCTGCTGTCTGTGTATTTTGGCAAAATCTTGATCTTTCATGTAATTTCAATTAAAAAGAAAACCTGCACCTGAATTACACTTCTTAGCCTACTTTCCCTATGCAACAGATAAATCCAGCAGCACTTTCCAAGAATATCCACTTTTGCTCTACTCTAACATCTCCTCTCTAACACTGCTGGTGTAAGTAGGCTGGAGAACGGAAAATGCTGGGCCAGGTACATCTGAAGTACACCTTCTTTTCCTCTGAACTAGGTGGCCACTTTCAGGTTCTTTTCAGGTATCCTACCTTTTCATGTCAAGAACTATGTCATTGCTATTTTCTTCCAAGCTTTTACCTTTATTTATTTAAACAAACATTGACAAACTCCTCCAGAACTTTCAAACAGAAATTTACCAGTACTTTCAGCACTACAGTTGTGTTGAGAGGACTGGTATTCCTGTCTCCTGCATCTCCAAGGACGGAGGGTGGAAAAGGATTAGAAAGTGAAGTGTGCTATATAGAAAGGGGAAATCTGGAGCTACCCAAATTTATTTCATAATCACTATTACATAAATTGCTAGATTTGACCAAAACTAAGTGAGCCTTACCTTCCGTTAGGGTGTGAACTTCCTGAGGGTGCGAGTGCACAACCAAAGTGCTGGTCACCCTCACCCTCACCGTGCATTACAGTTGCTCAGTGTGTTGGGGTTTATGCTGACATTCAGAGCTTTCCTCTCGCAACAGGTTCCAGGTGATGTTTAGAGCAAGCTATATCAAAATAGGCGAGTGGCTGAACTATTTATAGCTGCATGAGGCTGTTTTTATTTGCAGCTGGTCTGAATACACTTTAACACCAGAGTTTTTATGAGCTTTCTTGTTGCTGGTGTGCAGACTCACTAACATATCCCAGCAGCACAGACTTCTAATGCAAGATCAGTTATTAATAAAATATTAGGAAATTTCAAAATTGCTTACACTTTTGCTCCGGTTGAAGAGCTACATAGTCTAAGTTACATTTTTAAGTGTCTTGCATATGAAACACAATATGGTTTTGATTGCTTGTTTTATTAAGTGAAATGAACAGGCTAATTAAAGAAATTCCAGGAAGTTTCTGCTTTCTGTCTCCTAGGGACAAGCCTCAAGTGTCAAAGGAGATAATACTGATGGCTATAAAACACCCAAGTGTGTTTATACTGGCTGTAAAATGCAGCTTATAGCTTCTATTTAACTTTCATCATATTTCCTTTTTATACCATGCTTAGAAATACTTATTAAGGCATTAGTTGAGTTAGTGCTTGTATATTTGAAAAAAAAAATAATTGGTAATTGCAAGTTAAAAAAACAGAAGTCAAGCCATTGGCAAAATAGTCTTAGGAATAAACTGTTATGAGTATAATTTTATCTATAAACACTAAAAACTGAGGGCAAGCTAGCCATCAAAAAAAAAAAAATCTGCAAGATACTTCTCATCCTTACTTTCAAAATATCTTTAACCCTGAGCAGATGATCTCATACTTGAAGCCATAAGCTACACCACAGAACTGGCAGTGGTTCTTCATGCAACCAGTTGAGACTTCTAGAGCCATTGGATCCACCTCCGGATCCATTGGATAGCTTTGAAGAATTGCCAAAGAAATTAAATCTTCTCATAAGCAACCCAAACCCATGATTCTGAAATGCTATATAGAACCTGCACGCTCTTAGTGCAATTATTTGATTTTCTAATACCAGAGCTCTAAAAGTGATTTCTGCATACTTAGAGAAGCCAACGTGCATGTTACTGAAGCCAGTCAACAATAATGTTTTTAATGAGGGTATTAGTGATCCCATGCAACTTGCTTCTCAGCCAGAGTTGCATCTTCTAGGATACTTAGGATTCTTTGAAAGAATGTCCAAGCTTTATAGCACATGAAACATTTAAGGTATTTTAAAGATTAAGAATGTGCTTTATATGAACAAAAGTGTGCGTACCATGGTAAAGCAAACTGCATCAGATTTGAAGTTGAATTTTATGTGAGAGTTTAGAAAATGGAGTATATGAATAAGAAGTGAACTTTGGAAGTGTTCTGAGAATTTCCTGCTGTATAGACACATGCAATCTAGTTATCAAGTGCCTTTGTAGAATGAACTTTAATGACATGAAGATGCTTCTAAGTCCAAGCCTCAAAGTATTGAGATAGCATAAGCACTGGATAATTAATTTGCAGTTCAACAAATCACAGAATCATAGAATGGTTTGGATTGGAAGGGACCTTTAAAGGTCATCTAGTCCAAGCAGGGACATCTCCAACCAGATCAGGTTGTTCAGAGCCCCATTCAACCTGGACTTGAATGTTTCCAGGGATGGGGCATCCACCACCTCTCTGGGCAACCTGTTCCAGTGCTTCACCTCCCTCATTGTGAAAATTTTTTTCCTTATATCCAGTCTGAATCTGCTTCCTGTTTTAGAACCATTGCTCCTCACCCTATCACAACAGGCCCTGCTGAAGAGTTTCTCCCCATCTTTCCTGCAGGCCCCGTTTAGGTACTGGAAGGCTACTATAAGGTTTCCCTGGAGCCTTCTCTTCTCCAGACTGAACAGCCCCAACTCTCCCAGCCTCATTTGTCAGGACAAATCTCCAAGAGAGGTGTGTTTTAATCCACCAGGAAGACTTTTGAAAGAGAATGTAAAATCTTCCAAATGGAGCAAGCAAGTGGTACCTTCCTGCTTTACTGCGCTTACCACCACTAACTCTGCAAGCAGGCAGGTAATGCCAGCAGGACACAAGAGGCAGCATAGACTGACATTGGAAATATCTTTCAAGACCAGCATTAGCTCTTCAGGATCCCAGAGAGATGACGTTAACCAAAGCAATTTCAAAGAGCTGAAGGAGATTAAAGTTTTTCCTCTTAATGATTCTAAAGTGTTATTGAAGGGAATCAATAGCTTTTCCTCGTAAACAACCTGTTCAAATCACATGTTCCCAGAGAGGAGAGAAACCAATCCTGGAAGTAATAGTGGGATTTAATTAGGATTTGAGGTATTCACTATTCATTAATTGATCTGCCAGTCTCACAATAGTTTTAGTGAACTGCAAGTTTACAGCAGTAAGATTCCATAGGAAAGGATAAAATCATCGGATCCCTTCTGAGCCCTTTATCTGTGCCAAAAAGCATAATTTATTATGTGGCCCACACAGAGAAATTTATCTTTTCTGTACTTCATGTAACTTTTTTTTTTTTTTTCCCCTGGAGAGGAGGAGATGGGGAAGTGAGAAAAAAAAGTGTTATTTCCCCTTTCTAAATCCCATGGTTGTGCACATTTTGCTTATTGTTAACCAAGACACGTGGAAAGCCCCTCAACAAAGCAAAACTAAATTAGCAGATATCCAGGTCCTAAATTGGCAATGCCAGAGACAATTACTAAGACTTGGCGACTTTTCAGCTGTGCATGCAGCAGTTTTATTTTAAACAAAATCAGAGATCACACAACTGATCTTGCAGTCTGACTTGCACATCACCACACCGACCTCAGCTCTGGAATTCAACCTCACGTATTCAATTGTACACTCACACGACCCCCAGTCAAACAGATCTGTAGGAAACTAATTCCTGGTTTAGTCCTTCTGCATTCCTACTGGTTTTGTGTGCATGGTTAAAGACACCACAGCAATGTTTCCAGCCTGTGCAAATACAATGACTTCAGAATTCAGAGTTTATCTGCAGCAAGAAGTCACTGATGAGGAGAGCAGTTTCCAAAGAGCTTTTCAGTTGTGGGTTTGGTTTTTTTTTCCTTCCTTAAACTCTGGTAAGTCAAGGAAATAACGTGTTGAAGAGACTCAAGCAAGGAAAGCTCTTGGGCAAACACTGTACGGTGCTATACGAGCAGGTGGACCCAGGCTGTCACCATTTCCCTGTGGGTTGCAGCGGCAAATTTGCTGCTTGTTCTTAGAAAACAGCTTATGGGGTCACCAAGGGAAAACTGCTCTCCTTTCAGCTCCCAGATGGACATATTTTTAAGAAGAATGTGTCTTAAACCATTTTAAGGGAACATGGGACAAAGAAATCCAATTAGTTTATTCTCTGAGAGTGTCAAAATCAAAAGCATTAATCCAGATTATTATGTTATACAGCATTAAAATGAATTTCCTTTTTATAGCATTTAACCATTACCTGTATAAAGAAAAAAAAAACCCCAAACATTAAAAGTAACATTGCCTGGGCTCTGTCTGGTTCTTTGAAGGAACGAAAAAATATTGTAGGCACTATATACTGATTCACTTACATTTGTATTTAGCTTGATAGTGCCAGAAAACATATACGCAGAGTTCAGATGGATCATCACTGATCAGATTGTTTTAATTATTCTTTCCCCTTTATTTCAGAGTTTGATTGCATGGCCATTTGCTCTTAATATTTCTTTTCTTTCCTGTGCACAGCAGAACACCTTCCTTCTGCCTGTGAAGAATCCTGTCCTCTTCAAAGCATCCTGCTGCACCTGCAAGACCAGTCATTCCTCAGAGAAAGCCGCTATTCTAGCTTTAAGAAATTGTCCCAGATCTAAGGATTGCCTCCTGTATTTTTAGGTAGGACAAACAAGACAGATTTCTTGACACTTTTCAGACTACATTTGCCAACACTCCCCAAACTCTTCCTGTTCTGCCTGCCTAACTGTGCTTCCATGACAATTGACTCCACCTAAGCCACTGCTGCTCTAGCCCTGTTTCTGCCCCATCCTTTCTTCGCAGCTGCGCTGGCCGTTGCCCGATGCCATGGCCTGGGGAGATAACCAGCAGCTTCCTGGAGGGCCACATGAGTGTCAGTGCTGGTATCGCAGCAAGGGCAGGGAGCCCACAACAGCAGGATCTCTCAGGTGACCCTCTTGGTGAGCAGTGCTGTGAGCGCCCTTTTAATCAGACTCTTTAGTCTGCTGCAGTTTACTTCAAATATCATACAAAGCAAGAGTCAAAATGAAGGATTTCTTTATCTGTCCACAAATGCCTGCACAGCTCATCAAACCACTGCCACACTATCTTCATCAAACTCTGTAACAACATCAGCAGGGCAGATTAGATTTCTGCACCAGCCTGCAGAACGCACCTCAGAGACCCTCTGTCTAATTACAGCCCCAGCAGCCGCTGCTGCGAGCATCTTGCAATGGAACAGGGCAATGTGGATCAGTAGAAGGAAGAAATTCAAATAGTGCATGGAAAAAGCAAACCCATCAACAACAACAAAACCCCTATCACAATGGAGGACAAATCTAGAGAAGGATGAAACACTGCAGAGCTCTCTTTAGTCAGCTCTGTTCACAAAGCAGGAGTATCTCCATCAGTGGGCTCAAATCAGGTGCAGGGTATGACTATTGTCTCCTATCCCCAGTTTACATTGGTGAAAGCATTTAAACATAGTTTCAGTGGTTTGGTTTTGGTTTTGGTTTTTTTTTTTATAATATTTATTTTTGCTGTACAAGCAACGCAAAGACACTTATTCAACTCTAGAAGCTAGTTTATGGCAGTTAGTCTACTTTTTCAAGAGTCTATTCTAGAGGCCAAATTTTAATTTTGGTATTTTTAAAAGCTTATCTTCTTCTCTAAGGAGTTGAGCAGGCAAACTGTGCTATGAAGAGGCTTGTACCATTCCCCGGCAGTTCATACGAAGGGCAGAGGGAAAGGCTTCCCCTTATCTCTGGCAGGAGGGAAAAGCCTCCTCCCAGAAGAGAGGCAGATGAACGGAGTCTGCAGTGGCTTTCAGCCTTTCTTCATACACACTGGCCAAATTAATATTTTATTATCAAGTAACAGCAAGATGCAGCCTGCCAACTGTTTGAAAGTTTTTTCAACCCTGAGCAGGGGACAACTCCAGTACCTGCCCGAGGCGGGCAGCAGAGGAAGGAAGGGAGTTTCCAAGCAGGGGAGCAGCAGGCAGCACCGCATCCCAGCCGCTGCCGGCACAGCCTTGGCACACCTCCTGCCTTTCCCCAGCCTCTCCATCTTCCTCTCTCAAGAGCTTAATGTGCTGTAAAATGTAGAACATCAGGGAAAAAAACCCGAACTTTATGACAATATAATGTATTTGCTCAGAATATTTAGCAGTTACCACTAGATGGCATTTTGTTCCTGAGAAATTAGAAATTCCCAGGTTTCGAATTACTTGTTACAGACAGCAGGAAACAGTAGGAAATGGAATTACTTACCTCATTCGGTTAATAATTTATTATCCATTGTCTTGTGTAAGCAAGACATCACTAACACAAGCCACTTTTTCTTGCAAATTTCTAAATCTCCTTTATTTAATTATAGTTTGTGACTCTTCTCTTCAGCCCTCTGCTCAGTAGGTGGGAGTTTAATCTGTAGTCAGCACTTACCAAAAACTTTCCATGTTTTAAAATGAAAGACAAATGTAGGTCCGTTCATAGACTTTAAGCATGCCATGGAAATCTGCCAGAAATGCCTTGCTCCAGTAACTGTACACAGTATTTCCTGTGTTATTTTTGGCTAAACCCTTAATACAGATTGCAGTACAAAAAAAATAATTCCTGTTCAGGAATAGAGTGGTAACAATTTGATGATTATTAAAAAATAACTTCATAATATTCACTTTTGAATATTATACTCTACACCAGTTCCTTTTAATTTCAGCTTGGACAAGCTGTGCTATACAAGATATTTGCATTCTTCATCTTTGCAGGGTACAATGTATCGTACGGAGAGGTGCAATGAAGTTCTGCTGGGCACATCCTGGGGTGACACATAGGTAGCTTGTTTAATGTCCATAAGCCCTCAATATCAGATTAAAGCCAAGCAAGAGGATTTCTCTTACTCTGCAGCAAAATGGGACACTGAGAAGTGAACTATTAACCTTTCCCTTAAAAGAGACTAGAGTACAGTTAACTTTTACTTATAGAAAGTCAAAACATCTTCAATAAATGCACTTAATTTAATTTTGCATGTATGCAAATATACACAATATTATGAGGATTTTTTTCATCAAATCATCATATGTACTGCTGCTCTGGGCATACAGAATCATAGAATGGTTTGAGTTGGAAGGGACTTTTAAAGGTCATCTAGTCCAACCCCCCTGCAAGGAGCAGGGACATCTCCAACCCGATCAGGTTGCTCAGAGCCTCATCCAACCTGGCCTTGAATGTTTCCAGGGATGGGGCATCCACCATGTCTCTGGGTAATTTGTGCCAGTGCTTCACCACCCTCACCATAAAAAAAAAAAAAATAAAAAAAAAATAAAAAAATTCCTTATATCCAGTCGGAATCTACCTCCCTCTATTTTAAAACCATTACCCCTCATCCTATCAGAAGAGGCCCTGCCAAAGAGTTTCTCCCCATCTCTCTTATAAGCCCCCTTTTAGGTACTGGAAGACCACTGTAAGGTCTCCGCGGAGCCTTATTTTCCCCAGGCTGAACAGCCCACGTAGCAGCCTGTTCACAGTTTCTTGTAGTTCAGCCCCACTCAGGACCAAGCTACGCAGCCTCTTGCTCACTCCCCCCACCGTCCAGTGGGACAGGGAGGAGAATTGGTGAAGAAAAGAAGGCAAAACTCATGGGTTGCGATTGAAAAAAAACAAAAAAAGTTTAAGAGAATAACAGAAGAAAACAAAAGAGAGATGGAAAACAATCTAACAAAACCCAAGAACAGAAAATACGGAAGCACGTAATTTAGAGTGCAATAACTCACACCAGATCCTGATGCCCAGCTCCCTCCCAAGTAGCAGGAGGTTCCTCTCAGCACCCTTCTCACTTATATTCTGAGCAGTGGCTCACATGGGATGGTCCTTTGGCCAAATTTGGGTAAACTGTCCCAGCTGTTGGCTCATTAGTAGCCTATCCCAGCTGTGTCCCCAGCCAGGGGTGCCACCAGCTCCAGCTCCTCTCCCAGTTCAGGTGAAAATTAACTCCATCCTAGCCAGAACCAGGGCACAGTTCAACACAACAAAATTCAGCAATCAGAATATTGACATAACTTCATTTTCTACTGAAATTCTGAAAGGAAAAAAGAATCAAAAAACCCCAGAACAGGACTTGATAGATATTCCAAGTATGCTTTTTGAAAAACAGTGAAGGTTTTTGTATAGTATAAAACTGCATACCAGCATGCTTCAGAAATACTTCACTTTCAAGCATTTTTAAAATATATACTCAATGTATCGAAATGTGGTGGCTTAGCCGGAGTCGCCATCCAGTTTCTCACTCACCCTCCTCCTCCACGGTAGGATGGGGGAAAGAATTGGGAAGAAAAGAAAACTCTTGGGTTGAGAATATATATGGATACTAAAATATACAATATGAACAGTGCACCATTTCTCACCACCCAATGTCCCAATGACCGACACAGCCTGTCCTGAGCAGCGATCACAAAAACAAAACCGAGCAGCAAGCAAAGCAGTGAGGGGGAGCCAGCGAGGTAGAGAGCGCAATGCCAGCGATGCCCCCATTTTGGGCAACCCCCACTTATGTCCCGAGCATGACATTTATGGCATAGAATACTCTTTGGCCAGTTTGGGTCAATTATTCTGTCTTTCTCCCAGCTTCCTGCACCTGCACGTTAGCAAGACTTGGGAAGCAGGACAGTGTCCTTGGTCTTATCAACAAGAACTCGTATCATCAGGGTGTTTTTATCAACATTCTTCAGATCTGAAATCCAAAACACATCGGCTACCGAGAGGGAAATGAACTCCATCCCTGCTGAAGCCAGGACACTGAAGTATAGGTCTCACACCAAGGTCTCCTGCTATTAATAGGTCTTCAGCTCCACTGGCCATAGCAGTGACAATTGCTGCTAGCCACAGACAAGGGGCTGAATGGCCCTTGGTAGATGAGGCAACTTATCAAAATCTTTCAGGGTAGAGGCTTATGACAGCATTCAAATAACCCATAAATGCTAATATCACAGATTTCTGAGCACTTGAAGAGTAAAATTGAGAAAATATCAAGCAAAAAAAGCTTCCCTGCTTGGACTAAGCTACTGTAAGGCTCTGGGTATGACAGTGACTTCTATGGAGTAACTCTGGGCATTAGAAAGAAATGCAATAGTGAGTTAGAAGGAAAAAAGATAATCGCTGGATCATGATGCACGGAAAGTCTGTGCATCACTCAAATTTTCTTTGACTAAATTCTGTTTACTGACGGAAGGATTGATGGTGACTAGCAGCTGGCTGAATCAGATCCCGCTCTCATAATTGCTTGGGAGAGCCTCGTTATAGAAGGAATCTAACTTTACTAGGGTAAAATTAATCTTCACCTCTTCATAAAACAGGCATGAGTTTCTTTGAAATTATCATTATAGGGAAGCTGCTCTGGTTTAAGTTAAATATTTTTTTTAAATGGTGTACACCATTTTTTGTGTGTAAATGTGCAAAATTTAACGTGGCTTTTTATTGGTTTAGTAAGTATGCACATGCACTTTTTTTAAAACTTAATTCTGTTCATTCGTGAGCAACATAAGCCGGACTGAAATAAATCAAAAGACATGTCAAAACATGACTTTGCACTCTCTAAAAGTTTGTGTTTATAACAATCTAACTCTGCCAAAGTGGTGACATTTTCCTAGGTAGACCAGACCCACAGGACTGCGTGCACCCCGAGGAGCAGGCCAGGGTGCCTGGCGTGTTACAGAGGGCCCTGACGTTAAGTGGGGGTGTGTGCCCTTACCCAAAGGGTGAAAACAACAGCAGCCATGAATTTACAAGAGCGGGTAAAGACCATGCATTTCTTTCCTGAAACAAAACGACTTTGCCAGACCTTTGGAACAAGGAGAAGGCCAGAGGTTATAACAAACTGGTACTTAGGATTTAAAGAGACCATAGAAGGGAGGCATCCAAGTCAGTATAACGTGTTTCCATATCCCAAGGAAGCCAATGCTGTGCCATGTCATAGGCAAAAATGCTAAATACAACTATGCTGACAACTCAGAAATGGCATTCCAGTTGTGGGGGGACTGGAAACGGAGCTCAAAAATCTACGGGCTTCAACCTTCTTACGCAGCATTCAAGAGAGTGCTGCATAAGGTATAGAAGAAAAAAATGAGTTATGCCCTTTAGAATCAGAGCTCTGAAGTTTGGGTAAAGTGTTAGAAACAGCATAAAGAAATTTTTTATGTATTCACACATATATGAAAGTAATAAATTGTAAACCTACTAGCTTCAGATCCATTAAATATTAAACAAAATCATCAAGTGTTCAAAACGTTTCTCTCATCCACTGAAATATACAGCATTTGTTTGGCATTTACAAGAATTATCTATTTTTTTCAGCAAAAATCATTAGCCCTTTAAAGCAATTCTGCTGAAAAGGAGGACAGAAAACAAGAAAACTGAAATATTAGCCTTTTACTTGCTTTGAAATCATAACCATGCTGACTATAAAGTTTGTTGGCATTTTATAGACAACTGTAGTATCTTTCTCAACACGCAGTCATGAATAACAGGATGTTTATACTACTTACCTCAAGTGAGATCAAAACATTTCTAACATTACTGTAAACATTTTGAAGAAATAGATCATCATGGAACGCATCTCTGTGGCAGAGAAAAGGGCTGGCATAATTGAGACATAAACACAGCACCTGCTTCTTCAGAGGGAATAGTGGGCAAATAGTGCCGACTTGTTTTCCTCTCCATTTCATTTTCTCAGTTTATTCAGAAAGGCAATTTATTTTGTTGGCTGCTAAAAGCACAGGGGCCGTTCTTTCTTTACTTGTCTCCCTTTTCCCCTGATTAGGATTCTAGATGTAGGATGTGGATGTAATTTCCCATTTTATTTTTAAACATAAACAAATTAGTAGGCTTTTTGAAATAATTCAGTTTCTAAAATGCATCAGTCCAATAATTTATCAAGGGCAGTATTTTTGCCTCCTGTAATGGTCTAGAGCAAGTGATTCAACTAAAGGGAGGAAAACACTATTTATGTGCTATGCAAATATTAGCTTGCAGCAAAACAAGAGCAGGGACTTTTTAGGCAGCAGAAAAAAAAAAAAAAGATGTTAACTTTTGTCTTATGGATAGCTAAACACACCTATCAGACTTGCATTCATTGCATGCAATCCACCTGGGGACAGATGGTGTTAAATGGAATTGTAACAGCCCATGTTTGTACGTGGACATATTAAGCCAGCCCTAGGCAGTTAGGCGAGGAAAACCTGGTCACCTGCAGTTCTGTTCCTCTGAAGGTGTCAGTGTGAGAGCGTGCTCATTCCTGAAGCTCACCTTCTCTGTCTGATCTCCCTAATCTACAGAGGACAATCCTTTAAGCTTGTTAATTGTAAACTGGAGTATCACCAGGCCCTGCTGCCCAAACTGGTTATGAGTACTGCCCAGTCCCTACTCTGTCTCTGCTACTGGTGTTCAAACAAGAAAACACAAGTTCCCAAAGCATGAATCCTCTCTGCTTCAAGCTGGTTTGTTCCTTTTATGCTTGTTACCATTTCCAATCAATTTCTGCAGCTCAAGGTACTGTTTCTTTAGCTAGGGATACGTATTTGCATCGTCATTTCACAGCACCTTTCAGACTAAGTATTCATGCCCAGATTAAACTCTGTTATAGGTAGTTTATTAAAAAATTTAAGTACCTTCTCTCCTCTTCCCCAAAAATGAATAGGAAAAAAAGGGCTCAGAACAACACATCATCATCATTATTAAAATGGTATTAGAAGACAGACAGAGACTTTGAGCAGCACTTAAAATAATTACACAAATTGGATCAAGTTTGTGTCTTGTTATTCTATTGATAGCCATGGAATTAGATGATAACTAACCCTACATCTAGGACATTAGAAACTCTTTTTAAAGATAGTTGGATATTGCAGAATTAGTTATGCAGAGCATCTGCCATGAAAATTTTTGCAACACTAAAAATTCTACACTGAAGATTCAAGATGTCCCTTGAGACCTAAATATCTATTTTGTAATATATCTTCTTCTGGGAGGATGTAAATGTCAAGATTTCATAAGCTTCTCATATCTATTTTAGCTGAGGAAGACAAGATACACAGCATGCAAAAACTCCTTTCCTGACTACTGTCTTCTTGAAATGAAGGTTTGCTATAGAGAGTTAACACAACCCAGGAGGAAGCAATATGCAAAAAGAAGAAATTCCACACTTCGGGGGCTCATCAGACACAGAAAAATATTTTGAACAGGAAGGAAGTGAAACACAAGAAAGGTACTGATCTTAAATTCCATGAAGAAACAAACAATAATATTAAAACCTAAAATTAAAAGGACAGGAGACTTACTACTAAAGAATATAGAACTTTGAAAATCCAAATTATTTCTTGACTGTCACCTGGATCTACTCTACAGTGTGACATGAGACATGGGTTAAATAAACCGTACCTGTATTACTGTTGATACGATAGTTAAAGATAGATGTGAAGAAAGACTGGTGTAAGCCAATCTCATGCTCGCTGTTCTGCAACGTAAATGAGCGCAGTTCAAATTATTTCTCTACTGAGGGAAGCAACAGGCAGCATATAAATGCAAACAACCTTCATTAGACACATTGTCATGAGTACATTAATCATGTCAAGAAGCATTGCTGAAGTTTCCTTCAGTGCAATTTAAGATACCTTACTTTATTAGGATGCACTTAATTTCACTATCTTTTCTCCTCATTATCATTTATGATGACCAATTAAAATGTTTGTATGTGTCTCTAAGCAAATTACTTCTGTAATTCTGGTAGCTGAAATCACCGCTCACCAACACTTCAGTCATCTCGTTCCAGCAGTGTAAGATCTTTCTGTGCCCAGCCTCTATTAGCATTTTAAAGAGAGAATGCTTACTTGGATTGGATACTTAGGCATAAAACTGGGTCTTTTTTACAGCGTAGACATTAAAAAGTGAGTTGGTTCCCCCCTCAGTTGCCCTGTTCTACAGCCTCAGTGGTTTTTTCCTTGGAGTGACAAGCATAACTCATAGTCAGAAAAACAACATAATGAAGCAACACAGGCCTTGGGCATTATTCTCATATTGGGCTCAAAGTTGGCTGCAGTTTAATTTCCTTTGGTCAACACATGCAATAAAGGCCAAGTTCACAGCAACTTTACCTTTTTTGTTTCCTCCCAAGCCTCCGTATCGGGGCTCTGTCAAAGCGTTTTGAATTATGACAGAACACAATGTGTGACTCCATATATGTTTGCAGCATTCATAAAGAACCCCAAGTCATCTCTAATATTCCAAAAATCAAGCATGAGGGCATGATTTTTTCTCAGCCTTTCACCTCACAGCTGTGAGCAGTTCATTTGACTATAGCTGTTATTTCCTGGCTTCGGGCACATTAAGATAAGATTAAGATATCTGAAGTTAGCTGGAAATTCTGATTACACACAGCACTTTTGCTGTGGAACCTGGGGCAACTAGAAATGGCTGAGCAACATCTGGGATCACCAAGCGATGTTTATGAACTCCTTTATCTGCAGATTACCCTGGGCTCCTGGAACTTACGATACAAGGCTTGTTCCTCAGAAGCTGCTGGAGCTCAACTGCAGAGCAAGAGAATGCGGCTTATTTTCTAAAGAAACATTTCTGTTCTTATTTACATGACATTACTTTGACACTATAGTAATGACTTCCAGAAAAATGCTGATAATTGCAAGGTTGAAGAAACAAGTCTGAAGACAGTGCTGCCTTTTAGAACAATTATAATTTCATTAAAATAGGAACATAACTTAAAGATAGATTTTATTCTCTTTGATGATTTACTCATGCAAACTGCACATAAAAGAAAACAGTACAGTTTGTGAAACATGTCAAATGTAAAGACCCAAAATGCTAAGTACAGAAGTAGTGTGACATATGTCTCGAAACGGAATCCATGGTAGTACGACTAGTAACTTTTCTCTATTTGCTGAACACAGATTTTAATGGTTCTTTTTCCAGCCCCACTGTTAAATTCATTAACTGTTTACACGTCTCCCATACATTTATGTAGACTTATTTTACAAGCGCGACAGTTTTGTTATAAAAAAAACTCCACTTATATAAATGATTTAAAAGCCTTTGTGTTTAGGAGAACAAATTGTAGTATAATCAATGAGGCCTTATCTAGTCCACCAAACGTACAATGAAAAGTGACTGTATAGCTTTCTTGCAGAATTCACATTTTGTGCCTTTGCAATTAATTTCCTTCTCACAAGAGGTCCACTGTATTTCACCATCCTGGAAATGTTCGATAACTTTTACAGCTTTTTACCTTGAAATTGGGAAAGTAAGACTTATAAACACATGACGTTATCAACTCAACTTTCTTAGTTTTAAAATACAAAATATTTAGAATCCTTATTATTTTCATGCTTAAAGCCCTGCAATGATACATATATGACTTAGATACTTCTTTGTCCAGTTCTCATTATAGTATGGTTGTATATATATTGTAGAAATCATGATTTTCCTGTGGATCAAATATATTTTTAGATTTAAAACTGAATCAAGTAGAAACTTGATGGCACTGACACTTAAAAACACATAGTATAGTGTGGAGAAGGAAGAGCAAATGAACTACATAACCCATTATAAATGCATTAAATCTTTGTTATATACATAATGGAATCCTGCTTTACTGCCAGGTGCTACTATGCATCTGTTTTTGCTATTATACAAAGTTTTCCGACCTGAAAGCACACATCTACTTTTTTTTAAACAACTTAATCTATTGTAAAATATTGTACTGTATTTTGAACATGAGTACAGAATCAAAATAGATAATGGCACATTTAAAAAACCCAATATCCTACAGATGATTGGATAATGAGAAAAACTGTACCTACAATCATCTCATCAGAAACAAACTACATCATGGAATGTTAGTTATCCAAGTTCGCACAGTAAATAACATTTTAAAACTGCAATCACCTATCAGCCAGCATCACATTGAAGGCATCTTTAAACATTCAAGCAAAAGACTGCTGGCATTAACTACTGAACCATTCTCACGCACACACCACACACACCACATTATAATTACATTGTTTCCAAGATACGGTAGATACTGATTTTTTTTTCCACAAGAAAGGTATCAAAATTTTTGCTACTAAAAGATGACAGTGCTTACACAAGAATTAAGTACAAGTTAGCTTGCAAGTACAAGACAATGACAAAAAAAAAGTCTTGAGTTGTCTGAAGAAGGATTTTAGGCTTTTCTGGCATCCAAAACCATGAGTAAACTCTTTAGTCTGCGACTCAAAAATCCACAAAATATCAACCTACTTGGGAATACTAAGTATTCCATATTTGATAACCCTGTATTTTACAATATGCTTACTGGTTTCAGCCTAGCAACAAAGGGTTGTTACAGATATCTCTTCTGACTGGAGAAATAAAGCTCTCCTCCCCCCAGAATGAAAGTGTTGGAGGGGGGAAAAAAACCCACCTGACATCAATTTAAAATTAAAAAAAAAGTCAAATCTATTTAGTAATGATCCTCATCTAGGACAGGTATGTGCATAAGAGTACTGTATCTCATATACTGTACTGGCCCTATTAAACAAATTAAAAACCCCAACAGTTAAAAAGCCAACCAAAATGCTATACATAAAACAACCCAAATGTTTTTCTCCCAATGTTCTTCCTCTCATAATGTGCAAAACAACAAAAAGGCAAAAAGACTAAAAGCAAATTTACTGTTACTGTCTTTCTCTTGCCTAGTGCTTTATGACCTTGCTAACGTTACAAAGTCAATAGGGACTATGCAGAACTTTGGTATAAAAATGTCACATAATATTACTATCACAGTCTTGGAGATGACCTTTAGTTATTCACCCCAATGTTTGTTGAAATAATACCAAATTAAAAATGAAATAAACCACATTGTACTGTACACACATTTTACACATTAAGCACAAAAAATAACTAGTAAAACTAATATTTAAAAAACCAAAAAAAAAGTCTTTTGCAAAGAGACTAGAACTGGTGTTCTGCCTCATCTTCACCTGCCAATCTTTAAAGCCAAATTTAAGTTGGATTTTTAAAAAGGAATAATTTTAAGCTACAATTTCTCCTAGTTGGAGACTGGTCTTTTGTTGATTTCCCTTTAAAGTCACAAATGTATATCTAAGAAACTGATGCAATGCAAGTTTTTAATCAACTTCCTGAAGGCTGCGACTGGGAGGGAGGCGCCATGACGATCTGGGAAAGCACTGGCTCTGTGCTCTGGTCCGCCATCTGGGTGAGAACGGAGGTGGCCACCGCTTCGGCCTTGGATGTTGAGCTTACGCCATTGGAAGTGCTGACAGAACTGTGCTGAATAGCTTCCGTGTGTGGACTGCTTGGCACTGATATGTCTTCTGAACTGTCATCTTTATCTGCAGCTGAAGAAGAAAAAAAATATTTTTTTTTTTTCCTCCTGGAATGCACACCACCACGTCCCAGGTAACAGCAATCATCCCCTCAATAATTAAAATTCACAGTGCAACGCAGCACAAATTGCTAAACAATCTTATTTTAATTTTTTTTAAAGAAAATACTACTTTGTAAGCAAAGTGATGTACTGCAGTATAGAATATCCAGGAAAAAGAACATTTTCACATCTTCAAAGTCATGACAAAAATTGTCCGATTTCTGCCTAGGGTCCCACACCTAATTCTAATGATGAATGCTCGTGTCCATAAGCAATATTTATAGATTAAAAATTACACCAGATCTCTTGGTGCTGTTTGAATTGGCTTTAGATTTTTAATATACACCATTCACTGTGTTTGCTTAGTAATCAAATGAGAATAATTCTACATTCAGCAAATAATACTTGTGATCATTAATATGATATCTGAAAAAATATTATTTACACCACTATATTAATTGGACAATACTTCCACAAGTTTTCAATGCACATTCTTTCAACAGAGTGAAGTTCAGTAACTTCTTAGTATATAAATGCCTGTCAGTAAGATTTTAAATTTTTAAAACTGATTTTAATAATATCTTCAAGAATATTTCAAGGGATCTCCACAAAACTGAAGTGAATTAGCCACGCTGTTGCTCCCTCATCTTTGTTTCAAACCAAGGAAAACGCATGGTCCAAATCAGAACTGGATCTACAGAAGTAACATGTGCTGTACATTAGAAGGCTGAAAATTTACAGACTTCCATCACATGAACTTTCCTGAAGACTATGAAGTTCCTAGACAGGCTGTGTCACAAGAAAGAGCAAGCCATATTGGTGATGGAAGACAACTTGGGCTAGGCTGAGCTATAGAAAAGATTTTACACATACCAAACAAAGCACAGTGGAGACTTTTGAAGAGGTACTAAAAAGTACCCTTTTAGAGCAGTCAAACATTGCTGCTACTTGCTTCTTAGCATTGCTTACCAATAGCTTTCAGTAAGGTAAGCAAATAGGAATTTCAGTCTTGAGAAGAAAAAAATCCCATCAAAACCAGAATGGGAGCAGGTTTGCAGGCATTGACGTGTGATCCAGAGCTCCTTTCAGTCCCCTGATCATCACTAGAAAGGAAGCCTCATCAGGCCATGCACAGACTATAGAGAGACTCCAGTCTAGAACTGCTCATTTCCAGTGAGCCGGCCTTTGTGAACATCAGTCACTGCAGTCACTGAAGGACTGTTGCCTGTCTAGAACAGGCTGTACAAACATAGTGGTTTGAGTGGTTCAAATTATTTGAGGTCTGAAACTGGTTAGTCACCTTCTACCATTTCTTACTAGAGAAAGAACACAAGAAGCTCCATTTAACACCACCTACATTGCAGCCTGTATTTATCTTCCTTTATATTCAGTTTTGTAGAAAAGTTCTTGAATATTATGATGTCCTTTTGAAAAAGAGGAAAAAATATCTAAAACACTCTTTTTTTTTTTTTTTTAACAACTCTAACTTTCACAATGCATTTTCTTCTCACAGCTTTCCACCTTTTTCCTGCTCCAAGTCCAGAAAAAGCCCAAGAAAATATAGCAGTGTTGGAAAAGACTTTTAGAAGTAATCTGGTATAGAAGAGCTAAAATGGAAAATAAATGAACAGCATTTAGATCTCTCCTATGCACGGCACTTCTTCCCGCCCCCTGCAATGTTTAAAGATGCATTCAGAACCAATAGCATCCTTCTTTGGGAAATAAAAAAAAAGTTTAAACTGGCTGAAAACTCAAACATTGCAACAGAAATTAATCCATACTGCCTCATAGTGCAATAACCATTTTTCCGGTTTCCCTCTCCCGATGACATCCTCCTTTAAGCAGGCATAAGAATTTTTAAGTAAGGAAAATATGATCCCAAGAACAATCTTAGAAGAAGAAAGGAGTTATCTGCACTGTCATGCTTTTCACTTGGCCTGAGACAAAAACGTGCTGGGGAAATCCAAAAGATCTTAAAACGTATGTGAAAGTAAGTGCCAAAAATACCCTGAAAGGCAATCGCTTATTTGTGCCTATTTAAGCGCATCATACGAGAAACCCCATTAAATTGTGGGCTTAGCTGTTAAAACATGGTCTGCTTGTATAAACTAGCACTGTGTCAGCAGTGCACAGTATTCAGCACTGCAGGAGCTCTGTAATCTGGTGTCTTCAATTTCTTCCAGAGACAGACTGTTAAACCACTCAGTACGTTTTTGAAGCAATTCAACTTTGATTACTTGATGACCATAATATGTTTATTTAAAAATACTTTCATGAACACCATTTTCATGAACGTATTAACTGAAACCATTTTTTCCTCTCATAAATTGTACTGTGGGTATGTCACTTAACCAACATGCTTTCCTAACAATATTCACATAGAAATAATGTGACAAAATCCTTTCAGTGGGATGGCATTACAACCATCATTCATGTTAAACTTTTACTTTCAAGAAACTAGGTGAGCTACGCTTCCAATCTCCTTGGTTACTATTATTTTTTTTCTTTTGAAAATGTAGGCTTTTGCCACTGATTAGTATTTTAGTTCTTATTCATTTTGCATTCTTTAGTGAATTAGGAACATAACAGTACTTTCCTGAGTGCAGAAAATAAGCATTACCAAACAGACCATCCGTTAATTCTTCAATGAAGAAATCCTTAGCATGTAATTAGTTTGCCAGTTTAAGACTTATGTTTAAATATTTTTCATGCCAATTCAGGAACACACATGCTCAAAACATTAAAATTCAAGAAGCCTACAGTTTTCTGGTTTTTGTTTTTTTTTTTTTTTTTTTTCCCCCCTCAAAAACCTTGCATGCATGATATTATCCCCTAGTAGCTTCCATATGAAATTATGTTGTTCTGTCAGATGGGAGCCATAATGGCCTCATCCCTGCAGCAATCATTGTTAATATAAATCCCAAACATATTTCTATACTGTTCCAATTTACTCCAAGATGCTATTTTCTGTCTTGTCAAAATGACTGGAGATCAAAGGACCAAGATTTATAAGCTCAAAACTGACAAAATCAGTATTCTAAATATATATATGGCAATAGAGAGTTGCTAAACCTCCTGAATCTTTTAAATTAAAAAATATTGCCCATTCTGATGAAATTGCTTACAATGACTACAAGTAAAGATGGTGTCCATTAAGTTTTATCGCAAGCACCTGAGGATCTGTTTGCATGCGATACAAAATGTTCCTTTATTCTCCTGAATTACTGACACTGGCAAATTAAAATGAAGTGGCTACATATGGCAGAAACAATCTTCACATTTACAAATATCCTGAAATATCACTAAATCATAAAAACGAAAGCTGTGGGTTATATATTATGAATGTTGCCTAATGCATTCCCAGCTCAGTTATTTGTAACAAATTTGTGTACAATGGACAAAATTGGCCATTTATTCTACAGCAGCAGCAGCTGGTTCTGGCACTGTGTATCATATCCAAAAAGGAAGTTACAACTCAGGAAAGCATAATTAACCTTTAAAATGCTGGAAGGATGAAAAACCAAATGAGCAATTTTAAGTAAGAATATGTATTTGGCAAAAATGCTACTGAAACTCTCAGTATTCTCTTCAGTATTCGAGCTGCTTTTTACAATACCCTGTTTATAGAAAAGGAGTCGCTTAATGTGGAAATCAAAACGATCTAGAAGACATTGTACAGTAGGAGCCATGAACCTGCATCTGATTATTTTAACAGCTTGACTGATCCTGGATGTTATGGTAAATGAGGACAGCTGTTATATTACCTCTACTGAAATCTCATTACGATGAAGGAAAAAAAAAAACACCCACAAGGACCTTTCACTGTACTAGGCTAAGATAAAGTATAAAAAATGGTTTATCATGTGCTCTTAATACTTTAATTATCTTTTCCAAAGCAGGTGTAGTAACTGATAGTACTTAAATGCTAATTATCATATACATTTATTAAATCAACATAAAACCTTCAATGTTATGCAACACTTAAAAATGTATTTCTAAATATCACGTATTCATTCTTGCCTTCCAATAACCTTTGAGATTGTTTTACAAAAAGAATCTTTAGTGTAATATTAGAACTGCACTTCTCAATTTTAATGTTCATTCAGTTCACTTTGGCAGTATTTCACTGATGCAGCCTAAGGCTATAGGTAATGGAACATTACTCACTATGATAGCCAGATTTCTTCTGCATGGCGGTTACAGGGCAATCTTTATGAGCCAGAAGAAGCTGTTTCAGCTGTGCCACTTCATTTCTCAGCAGGGTGACTTCATTCTAAAGGAGAAGAAAGTTATGTACTTTACACCAGGCTCACACTACACACATTTTGAAGGTAAGTATTAAGTTTTATAGGATTTTCAGATGTTCATTTAGGGGTAGATAAAATACAAGAAGTTTCCATTTGGTATATATTGCAAAAATGTATACATTTCTTTTATCTCAGAATATGTAAATACTAGCTGAAACTTGGCTAACTTTATTTTATGATTTTCTTAAACTAGGAAATGCTTTTATGGAAAATAAAACATATGTTTTCCAGTTTGCATATGCAGAGTCTACATAAAAGTCTCATTCACATGATCCAGCTACTGTAAGACTCTTCTGCAAACTTTTGTGATGAATTCTAATCAGAGTAAACCTACATTTAACTACCCACATTTTAACAGATGCCAAAGCCAATATTAAAAAAGGTAAAAAAAAAAAAGATAAAAAAAAATAGCTACTGCAGATTGATTTTATAGTTGGAAAATCTAATGTACTGGAAATAATTTAGTAAATGTTTACATAAACATGTTGTGTAAAGGAATCATTGATAATAATGAAAAAATCCTGAAATGTCAGCTTATATCACTAAAGGGGAGTATAATCTAGGAGACAGCACCTGCAGAATCTAGTGACTGCGTTCATTTCCAGGCTGTGCCTTCCCACTATTGGGAGACCTTGAGCAAGGACATTGTACTTCTTTGTGCTCCAATTTTCCCATTTGTAAAATGGAGGAGAGTGATACTTACCTTCCCTGTAAAACACTTCGATATCTATAGATGAGAAGCACTACATAACTGCATTATATGTGTCAATCCAAATTAAGAATGGTATCGCATTTTGATAGATCCATTTTCACTTTAAAGAGTAAAAAAATGTTTATGTATCTACAGAATAAAGTTATCCCTGTATCCTGCCACAAAATATGTTTTTCATGGATTATTTTATTTTAAATATAAATCCTTTCCATTGATACTTGAAGTTACTTAAAACTATAAAGAACCGTTGCACATTAGCATAATATACCACACACTTTACATAATTGTTTGGTAGATGCATATGTTTATGCACTTGAGAGCAAGTTAAAGAAAAAACAAACACAGGAAAATCACATTGCAACTAAAATTATTTGGAAAAAATAAAACACAAGTCAACCTATTTACTTGTAAGGTAGAAATAAGGCCATGTAGTCAGAGAAGAGATGAATTACAACCAAAAGGATTCCAAAGTAAGGAAAACAAATTTTAAGAACAGAATTTATAAGGTTTAATTACACTAAGTAACACACTTTATAAACACTGTTAACTAAAATATCAGATTTTTAAAAGAAAAGTTCCAATTTTTGTCCTTTACATTTAGAAGACAAAAAAATTGGAAGCCTTTATACTTGCAAAATCCTCTTAAACTATTAAGGACTACTATTCTATTCAGTCATTTTATTGTGTCAAATTATCTCTTTTAGAAACTTTATATTTAAAACAAAAGCAAGAACTGAAAGAAAGCACAAAATCTGACTTCATGGACGTTTCTAATGAAAGAAAAATGTGATTGCAAACAAAAAAGGTTGCAATGAAAAAGAAACCCAACCAAAAATCCCACAAATTCTCTACCAGCTGGCGTTACATGTCCTGAAATCTTGGGCTGCTAAGAACGCACACTACTTCTGCCTCCAGCTTGCAGTCTCCCCTTAGTTCACCGTGTTATTTACTGAGGAGCCACAAATCTGGATGCCGAGCAGGCAGCTGCACAGAATTGACATAGCTGGGGAAAAATAAAAGTGCTGATGTGGTTTTGTGACATTTCTTGATAATCTACAGAAACAGCAATGTCCAAGAATATGAAATATACTTCTGCTAGTTTAAAGGAACGCTGGCAAATTAAGTGATCAAATTGGGAAAAGGTTTTCAGCAATTTTCTACCTTCATCTCCCACATTTTAAGGAAGAATTTATACACAAACAGCACATACAAGTATGAAGTCATTGTTTATCAGTGCAAGTAAAACTAATGTTTATGACAAATTTTTGAAAATACTTTTTTTCTGAATACATAGATTAATGTCAGTTTTATTATAGATACTAAGAATTTTGCTAACAGAAATAGAAAAGCAAATATATTCTCCTACATTAAAGCACGGAAAAAGATGGAACAGTATTTCTATACTAAAAAAATCCAAAAGCTGAGGTATTCTCATGGAATACATAGCTAGCATTGTTATTAACAGGAACACTGTATGCCAACAGTGCTATATGCAATGCACAAATCAGTCCTGAAAGAAGAATAGTGTATGTCTGCTAGACACATGGTATGTGGAGTGTCACAGAAAGGCAATCCGTGGTTGTCATTTACATATTACCAGTCAGAACCACTTCTAACTGGTAATAAAAGGGAGGTTGTTAGAACCAACTCCCATACACACTGCAGTTTCTTATCATGTGTGTGACAATAGCAAGTCTTTCCATCTCATTCCAAACATGTTAACATGTGCTAGTCATTTAACATGTGGCTAACACGTTGAAAACAGACTAACAAGAAACACAAGGAATAAACACTTCAATAGTTGGCATGAAGAAAGATTATTTTGAGTTTTCAGACTGGAAAGGTCCTCCTCATTAATGAGATATTAGGTCATGAACATTTCTTTAAATAAGCATGAAATATACCTCATATGCTGTCCAGAAGAATTTTTATGTTTCTACATTTCGAAATGCTAACATTAGAAAGCAGGTTTCTGGAAGAAAGCATATCTATTTTTACCTGCACTCCATTTTTCAAAAGATACTTTCTATTCTGTATTCTCACGAAGCTATACCACATAGTGTACAGTATTTTCTTCTGTATCTGCCTATTTCTCCCTGGATCCAAAATGCATATGTAATAGTGGGACCGGATTAACCCTTCCTCAGTAAGGTGTGGGACAATATATGTGAGATAAATTTACCAAAACTATCATCAGAGACAGGTAGATGTGATTTATGGGGATAGGGTACTGTCTGTGGCCGAGTTAAACACTGCTCTTCCTGTTTCTTATGTCAGCTTATGGGAAAGGACCTCTACTTATGGGCATTTCTTTCATAATTTAGCCTTCCTCAAGCAGCCTCTGCAGCATTAGTACAAACGACCACTTGATTGCTGATCTTTTAAAACCCAAAATGACCTTGTGAGGAAGACAGGCCATTATTCTACTGATACTTTGCCCTTTAAGATTATTAAAGCAACAGCAATCAAATACAGATGGTATAATGAACTTTGGCATCTGATCCTGCAATATGATCGAGTGGCCACTGGGGACACACTGTCACTACTTCCTTAACATCTTACACAGCACAGCATAGCCTGCAGTATTGTGCAAGGCAGAGGCAACACAATGTGGGATATAAAATTTAAGATCAATAAACAAGTCAACACATTAGTGGAAAACATAGTACACAAAAAAAGCAAACATAGTAGAGCCTCTAGTAAGGACAGCCGACCTAAACGTGTTACTGGCATGATGTAATAGATGGAAATTTTCCCTTAGGCAAAAATTTGAAAAATAATGCTTAAAAAGGAAATCACATTAAAACATTGAAAAGAAGAAAGCAGGTAGAAGTTACACTACCGAAAGTTGAAAACTACAGAACAAAATATGTATGTCTACAAAGTAAACTTCAAAATCTGCATGTACTGTTAGAGAGCTTCCACAATCTTAAAAACCTTGACATTGACATTAGAAGCTTTGACACAGACATTACAAGAAAGCTACTAATTGCATGAAAGAAGACAGAATTGTTAACATGAAGCAATGCAATGTAGTCATTTTGGTATTAACCTGCTTTTGGAAATGTGACATCTTGGTAAATTCTGCTGAGCGGGTCACTTAGATATTAAACAAAATATGAACTACTATACGCTAACGCTCAGTCTATAAAACTGTACTAAGGCAAAACTCCAAACTTATTAAATTTACTATTAAATATAAAGTAAATAATCATGGGTCATTACTGCCCACTATGCTGATCAGCTGTGTTAGCCTGTCAAGTGAAGAATTATTATGGAAATACAGTATTGATTAATGTTTTCACATAAAGTACAGTTTAACTATTTCTCTGACATTCAATTTTCTTTACAAGTCATTCTGTTCTTCACAGTTAACGGTTTTGCTTCTGGCAAACCGTAAGAAAATTATTTTTCTTGAATTCACTATTACTGAGTTAACTCTTGGAAATCTGGAAATTTTTTTTGTTATGGTACTTACATAATTTTTGGTTATAAAAAATTGGTATGTATAAATTAAAGGCAGTTCACATAATACCAAAAACTACTTTCACAAAAACAAAACAGAACAAAAAAGCCAACTTTTTGTTCTTTGTTTTTCTTCCTGAAGATCTACCTTCAGTTGTTCCTTTAGATTATTTAAGCTATAGTGAGTGCTACATACCATCTTGTAATTACTGGAAGTGAAGACTGTAAATGCATTTTTAAAAGTGTCTAAAGACTGTGAATAGGTATGAGAAGACTATATAACTATATATAAATAAATAAATAAATTTAACTACTGCTGGTGCACAGTGTCATGATTCTTGGATCATAGGAAATTATTTCACATGGTGTGCTTAGGTAGGAATTTCTTATATTTTACAGTCTGGGATGCTGAGTATTTTTAAAGATATGAATGTGAAGATGACTGATACACTGCAATTTTGATTACACGATGAAAATAATCTCAACATGCCCTACTTTCACTGTTGGTCAAACTGGGATACCTTCTTTATCAAACAGCATGAAAGAGGAGTTTTAATAGTAGGGAAAAGATCTGTGAATTTGACTCAGTGAACAGCTCTGATGAAAGAACAAGAATTGAAACGTTCACATATCAAAATACTTCCACTGCATTTTCTAAATAAATGCTTCATTTAGGAAATGATATAATTTTTTCCTTTCTGTAATTTTCAAACCAAAGATTTGGAATTTTTTTATTTTGAAACAATACTTTGTGCCAATTCTCATGTGCTGCTGGAAAACATGAAGAAAGAATGCTTTAACATTTAACAGTAGTTTAAACAAAAGGGACAAAAGGGTAATGGATTGTTCTACAGGGGAGAAAGTGTGTCCACACGACAACTTTCCAAGATTTACAACCTCAGATGAGGTGGAAAATGCCTTGCAACATACACCAGACTACCCTCTTACAGTATACTTCCCTCACTATAGGATTTACGCACACTGGGAGGGCAGTGTGGTAAATTTGCACTGCCACTGCCTATGCTGTACCTGTTCTGTGGACAAAAGAGGCCTTCAGTTTCCAGTGATGTCAATCTGGCACCTTTCACGAGCACTACATTCACTTTAAAGGAAAAAAAGTGAAGTTAAAAAGAACCAAAGGAAATCAAACCAAATCTTATTTAAATAACTCAAGCTGTGATACAAATTAAGAGCAAGATGTTTTTCAGATAAGGCTATTCTTTGCTAATAAGCCTTTACTTCAACACATCTTGTCATCCTTGTTTAGTATCACAGTCTGGAAGTTATTTAAAATGGAACAAAGGACAAAAGGATATGATCCTAAAGTTTACACATCTTGAAACCTGAGTATTCTTGCATATTCTTATTTTACTGCTATATGCAATTAGTGCTGAATTTTCAATTCTGACCTAAGTCACCAGTAACAAAACCATTTAGATTTCATGAAAAGTTTAAGTTCCATTGATCCAGGATCATCGTCTAAGAATGGAAAAACTTACTCATTTTTAATTGAAATAAAAGTATACCTGTAACTGGCCATTTAGTGAGCTCAGGTCCTCAGCTTTTTTCTCCAATGACTGCACCCAGACTTTCCGTTTCTGTCGGCATCTGGAAGCAGCAGCCCGGTTTCGCTCCAGAAACTTTCTTCTTTTCTCATCAGGGTCTTCATTGGCAGCTCTTCTTCGCCGACCACCTGTATTTGGTGTTTGTGGCGTGGGCTGAGCTGGCGATGCCTGAAAACAGTAAAAAGTATTAAAGAAGTTAGCAGTATAAAACTATTCATGACTTAACCTAGAGCACTAGTATAATTACACATCACATCCTGAGAAAAGCATTCAGAACATTTCTAAATGTATTCAGGTTATACAATTTCTTTTGTGGAAAGCTATGCCATTTAAGTCTACAGCTATGTACTAAAACTTCTACTGTGTGTACATGCCTTACCATGTTACATTAACATGTTACATTTTAATCATGGCTCTAGGTTTGGTTTAAAACTGCACTAAAAGAAGCCACTCACTTCACAGGGTTAGATTTATGACATTTACATTTGGCAACTAAATAAAGCCTGGAAGCAATACTACTTTAGATGGACTGTCAGAAATTCTTTTATGGATTCTGATGGCACAAATATTTACAAAAGGTAAACTTTAAAAAACTCTTCCTCCAAAAATAGCTTTTAAAAGTTACATTTAGCAGGAAACAAATTTTCTACTTTTGAGCCTTCCCAAATACTCTTCCTGCAAACCTACTCACAACCGAAATACCACACAAGTGTTTATGTGCAATATATAGAAGCTGTTTGACAAAGGCTGTCAGTGCTGATACTCACTGATCCCTGGATCTCCAGATAGCAATTTCCTACTTGTTGATGTGTTCCCCACCACTGCATACCACTTTCCCTTATATCCACCCACAGATTACGACAGGATCAAAATATTTCAGTATTTTAAATTATACATTATACTTCTTTCATAGCTGTACACAACCCTAGGCAAAGATTTAATGAATTATGATAACAACATAATGTATCTGAAAATCCTTTAAAGTGATAAGGTAGACAGAATAAAACTGTCTACATGACATTCACAGATGCACATTCAGTCTAGCAGGGTAAGAAAGTAACAAAATAACCAAAAGAATGTCACAAAATAACCAAACAAGCTTTTAATCTTAAAAATTCTGGTATGTGATATTTCAAAAATATTATTTTAAAAAACTTACGGGAGTATGGGAGAACAGCAGTCTTAAGAAGGATATTTTACAACAAGTAACCTTTCCCCCCTTTTTGCTCCAAACATATTTGTTTTGATACATTATTGATTTCACTGGTTACTCTAAGAATCTGAGTGTTCTGGGCCAAGTATCCAGCTTTTATAAAAATGGTATTATGCTATGAATTCTGAAAATACTCTGAGATTTTAAAAAGCATTTTGAAAACACATTCCAACAAGTTTTTTTAGAACTAGAACAGCAGCAATCCTCCAGGATTCACCCAGGGAAGTATCTCTTTCCTCCAGCAGCACTCCCACTTCCATTGTGACTCAGAGGTCTTGCCTCTTATTTCCCTGTTCTCACCTATGATCCCAAAGGGACAGCACACCATTCCTAAACTGAGAGCTGCCCTTTCAGCACCTGGGATGACACAGTATGCTTAATCACACAGCTGAAACTCTTTGTCTGGCAGTCCAGAAAAGATCCTTCAAGCAAATTTACATAAGCATGATAACTGATGCAGTTAAAAAAACTTCTGACAAGTGTTTATGATACAAAACATTAAATAGATGCAATATAAATACAAAAAAAAAGCAGTTAGTTTTTTTCCCATATATATTAACCAGCTGTACAATTTTCAGTTAGCACAGAATTTCCTGTTAACAAACTCCAGAAATCAGGATTTAGTTCTAAATTTGAGCAGACAGGTAATACCTATTTTGAAACTATCATCTTGGATAATATATTTTAGAAGCATTCAAAAACATGTAAGAACTATAAACATTTTACTGCTACAGAACTACTGACTCTAAGAGGAGCCTGTAACAGATGTTAACCTCTATTTTACAAATCAAGAGTAAAGAAAATATATATATATATATATATTTTTTTTTTTTTTTAATAACAACAATTTTGTTTGGAGGTAGAAAGTAAGCATCCACTCTGTTGTCATACCGGTGTTTCAGTCGTTGAAGTTGCAGGTTGTTGTAGTGATTGTGGTCGTGGTTCCTCTGACTGAGTCCTAACCAATCCACTTGGCTGTCCCTTGGCAGTATCTCCATTTGTTACCTGAGGGTGCTGCTGGGTCAAGGCTGCTTTCAACCTCTGAAGGCAGGAAAAAAAAAAAAAAAAAAAAAAAAAAAGGAAAAATTTTATCATGCTAACTCAGAGTTATTAATTATTTATATTACTAGTTACTTCCACTTTGGAAACAGGAGCTCCAGCTCTAAAATAGCTGTTTCTTTTTATAGGCTGTCAACTGTTACGGCATGCTATTTTACATTTAAAAATTACTAAAATGTTTGAAGTTCTTCCTTTATTGTACACAGCCTCTATGAAGAACAGTAACGTCAAAGTTCAACTGTATATAATACATTCAAAAGTTACTGACAACTTCGTAGAGTACTTTAAAGCATTTAATTGACTACCTCTTGAAAATTATTTCACTCAACTTTCCATGAAATCTATTAAAACTCTAACAGATAATATATTCTATTTACCACAAATTCTTAATATTAAGTGATAAAGGGTCATACCAAATTTCAGTAGATACAGCTGCTCATAAGTCCAGATTCTTTCTTAAAATTTCATTAATATTGTGTAATTTATCATGAAATTTTCAGTTTTACTGAAGAACTCACCTTACCAGACAAGTGGTATTTAAGAATTTTTAAAGAATCCAATAAAATTTTAATAAAAGATTAATGACTTAATACATGACAGTTTATGAGAACTGATAACTTGTATCATCATATTTTGGAATATGAACAAAGTATTGCCAAGTACTAATATTAAATAGAATGTCTTAAAAATGCTGGCACTAGTCTGCGTTTGGCCAGCTCAAAACAAGAACAAGACTTTGCACCTATTTATGTAGACATTCTCTATAAACTGTAGTATTGGATGTCTCTCAGCAATTAAGTCATTGGAATATAGTGACAGCTCTTTCCTGCCCTGCATGATGATAAGTTTTCCTGCATCCTGTTCTACAATTAGAAGAACAGATTGCAGATTACCCCTGTCAGAACTGCAAAAAAATCTTCAGGTCTGCAATACGGCAAGTTACCTCAACTATCAAATCCATACAGCTGACAGTAGCATCTAGCCACCACCAGCGCGTATCCCGTTTGAGGATGACAAAGAGAACTGAGAAACCCCAACATTCCTCTGCTGGCTTGCTACTAATGAATCTTTAGCCAGTGACTTCTGTAGTATTTTCTGTAGTGACTGCTCCAGACTGAATTAACAGCACACATTACCCCACAGAGGGACCGTTCAAGTGTATATAAAAATTTGGTGTTAATGAACTTCTGTTCTCATTTCTGTATCAACTTTCTAAGTTTCCCAGAACGAAGAAGGTGCTTTCAGGAAAGTACACAATATAAACTTACAGTAATTTCCCCAGTGCTCAGCTCTAACAACAAAAATTTAGGATAGCTGCAGGCATTAGGGCAGGAAGACACAATTTTTTAAGATAATATGCCCATGATTCTTAGTATATGTACAGCACTGAAAATCCTAAGCCCTTAGGTAGCTGTTTTAACACTCACTTTACAGCACTAAAACAAACTCAAGAATTAACTTGCACCCTCCTAATTCAGTTTGAAAAATAAGCTAAGAAAAAACTTTCAGTCTCTTTCTCCAGCTAAACAAGTGCAGAAAGGCCTCAGTATTTTCTAACCGTCTAACCAAAATACCTGAAGGCAAACTTTATGATCTAATTATAACAACTGAAAGGTTGATAAGATGATTTCCCCCTCACTCTTTAAAATTCTAACTAATTCTGGTGATTAAATGGTAAAATTTTCTAAGCTATGATGACGACTACCAGAGAAACACATCACTTCCAAACCACTTTTTAAAAAGTATTTTTTAAAGAAAGTAGCAAGTATTTACTGTTAATATGACAATTTTATCCAAGATAGTTTCCATTAATATCTGATTTTTCACAATATATTTTAATTTATTATCTGAATTACTTTATAAGTATTTCTTGAATCATAAACCTGCTGTTATGATTAGCGAAGTCAGGTTAATTAGCAAAGTTAACCTAAAAAGAAAGGACGTTCATGCTATTCAATCTGTATATTTCACATTTAATTTGAAAATGGCAGTAGAAAGTGAAGGAGATAGCACAATACTATCTATGTTATAGAAGATCTATCATCAGGCACAATGGATGTGCAACAGTCAAAGTAGGACTTAACTTTCTCTAGTGTAATGCTAACATTTACACATAATTTTGTAGACTTATAAGTAAACTCCTTTTGAAAATTACATTGTTAAATATAATGTACTATGGAAACAGAAGTAGAAACTAAATGTTTTTAGTTTTATATTCCAGAATTTAAAAGTTGAAACTCAAAGTTATTATTAAAATGATCCACAAATATTGTGAAAATAGGAAAAATAGCTACAGATTTTCACAAGGAGACATCCAGCTCATTTAAAAGGCTTAATATTTCAGAAGGTAATGCTAGAGTAAAATACTACATGGGTGTTGTGCCTCCTGTGAGTAGGGACACAGCCACCCCAAATACTCTGAGAATCTCAGTTTTAAAAATCCAGTATATTGAAACAATTATTACAATAAATGTATATAAGCATTATTATCTGGGGAAACCTGATGACAACCAAGGTCTGTTTGATATTATTTGGTTATTAAGGCAAACTAGAATTGGTATTTCAAATAGCTTTATAGCTTTTAAAGTCTTTATTAGCAAGGTTTTATTGTTCATGTATATCCTTGAAAATAAATCCTCACTGCATCTGTCAAAATTTGGTAGGACTAGATCATTCCATCAAGAGCTCACAGAAACAAGATAATATTCTCCAGAAACACTTTGTGAAAAACTCAGATCCATATTTCATATCTGCCACAAAAGCTCATCAGAGTAATAACCCTCCTTCTCCTGGGTGTTATCCTACCATCTGCTGCTCTATTACTTATCTTTATTTTGCAACTAATTAACAGCATAATCTTCTAAATTCAGCAAGTTAATTATCATTATTGTGGTCTTTGCAGCATCATCAGTCCTTATGAAGTCTTGTCTCTCCACCCCCAGAGAACACAGGAAAATGAAGTAGGTTGTGAGAGGGTCTGTTTCTTTAGAGTAGGCTCATTAGGTGTTTGCTGATTAGCTCGGCATGCAGAGAGACAGGTCAGAAGAATTCTGCTGAACACAAGGTCCCATGCCGGGCTCCAGCAAGTTAATGTTGGTTTCTGAACATTTGCCAAGCTGCCCTCTGTCACTTCTCAGTAAAAACCTCCTGCAGAAAGCCTACTGGTTGCCCACTGCATGCAAGGTATTTCTCAGATTGTGACAAAAGGTTTTATATGGGGAGGAAACGGTGGGAAACGTTCAGTGTTAAGGCAACTTTTAAGTTCCAGGGAAACGTCTGCAATCCTTGGAGAAGGATCTCTACATTAAATTTGCATCCACAAGCTGTATGCTCAAAAAAAAGGATGTTTTGCAACTAAGAGTAGCTCACGGCTTGCATTTCATGTACAGAAAGCATACAATTACGGATCTTCTCCCAGATAAGTAATTCTGTAATATGCACCCTTATCTTAGTGAGGAAGTTGGTTTTTTCTTTTCTTTTTTTTTTTTTTCTTTTTAAACACAGCTACTGCATCTACTTCTAAGCCTCTTTAAAATAACACAGAACTAACTTATGCATTTGATTTTACTTAAGTACGTGGAAGTTGGTTTTCTTTAGCATACCAACAAATATGGGGTCACGTCAGAAAAACTGGCAATTCATATTATTAAGTGTGCCACAGAAATCTGAAACTCTTTCACTCCTACTGAATGTCATTCTCAGTACAAGATACAAGGATATTTTCAAAATGATAGCAGTAAAAGATATCTTGTATCTGGGAAAAAGTCATATTTCACTTCAGTTCTTTAAGCAATAGGAGAAAAAGGATCCAAGAATGTTCCAAACTATGGTAACAGTGCCTTTCATAGGTGTGAATGGACCACCTATGTTTGCTACAGTAACTTCAATATCGGACAATAAAATTAAAATGCAACCTAATTTCATGTAATTATTCCATAGCACTGAAACACATACAGCAGTGTATATGTTTCAGTACTGAAGGAGACACTAAGATTGTGCTTAACACACACTTCCACTAGATTTCAGCTGTTTCAGTCGAGAGCATCTTGCAATAATGTCACCAATTATAAAGATTTGGCTCACTGCATAGCCAGTTTGAAAATTTTTGTCTCTTATGGTTTTTATATATTTTATCTTTTTTTTTGTTTACAACTTTTGTTTTCTCCCCATCATTATTCCTTGCAGTTACTATGCATTTTTCTATCTGCTATTTCACTCACTGAACCTGTTCTCACATGCAACTGACCCTTTACGCAATTCATGTGATCATTTAGTGTCAGGCAACTTTAATGGTAACCAGAGAAAAAAGCATTTGAGCAAAGAAGTAACAGGTTATTCAGCTTCACATGAATAACCAAAACTGCCATGCTGGAGACTGACACTTCAGACTGAAAACTTTATCAAATATAGAAATAAATACAGAGTTCTGATTATTATGCATTAAGATTGGCCACTCTGATCTAAAACCACTTTCAAATGTCGTAAGAGAGCCCATTTACGAACTAAAAAATGTCTCCAAAAGCTATACATAGTGGAAACAAAATACCCAGCAAGTATATTAGTTCCCTTATTTTTAAAGGGGTTCAAGACTTCAGGACAGCTGAAGAAAAATTTTAATTGTGTTACAGGAAGGCATCCTACAACCATTAGCAAAGATGTCTTCTGCCAGTTATTTTAAGCTTTAGCTTTTAGAAATCAAAATGTCAGTTTGTTTTACTAAAGTTCATTCATGATTTTACATAAAGTATATGATACTCTATGTACAACTGGGTATATGCAACTCATGAGGAAACAACAGGTGTTCATCAAAATAGAAGAAAAGTGTGTTGGTTTAGCATTAATAAAAACATAGAAATTAAGTTCCCCAAATCTATACTTAAATAATTAAAATTCATAGCATTATGAAATAAAGGCATTACACTCTCTAATTTAATTTTTATCAAATTAGTTCTCACTTTTACTTAAAAAAGAAAAAAAGGAAGTTTACACAACAGTAGCCTTGTGTACTTGTGTAAGCAGGTAAGAGAGAAATGAATGATTAAGATGAGGAATGAAATCAGAGTGCAAAGTACTTTTCTTATTACAAAACTAAAATACATTAGTTCCTTGAAATGTTATGCAAGAAATGAACTACAGAAATAGCCTCTGTAAAAGAAGGCATAAAGCACAAAAGAAGGGAAGCGTCTGGTTCCTGCCTTGGTTTGTACCAAGTATTTAATCCAAAACATAAGGATTTGTGCCTTCTACACAGGACAGATCCACATCTGATAACAATTCAGCAATCTGGGGATATTGCATCTTAAAGTGACAAAGTTGCTGCAAACAGTTCTTCAAGAATTTTACTCATCCTCTGATGCAGGGAGATCTGTGTCAATTAAGAATACCTTGAAATAGCATTGTCATACATATGATAGTAGAAAATGCAGATTACCATCTTAGGAAAGTATGGTCTTTGAATACAAGAAAGATTCAGACAACAATGACCAAAAGCATATACGACAAAACTCTTTGGTGATAAGAAAAAACAGATTAACTTTCCAAATTTTGCAGCCCATATACTGTCAAACTCACTTTAATATCTGATGAATAGTTCCAATGTTAGGAAACTATTCGAGCACATTTCTCTATTTCCTACATATTCTATTTCTACTTTTTATAATGCAATATGAAAAAATCCGTGAGACTGCAAGATCTGTTTATAAACAACAACAACAAAAATTGTCAAAATAATGAATAACAAATAAAATAAAGCAACAGCCAAAAAAATTCCAAAGATCTATAAAAATCCTGACTCCTGTGCCTTGACTGTTGAGAAGGGAACAGCACAGCTTCGGCCCCTCATCCATGACAGGAAGGGTTCCCACTGTTCTGCTAACTTAAACATACCAAGACATCCACACATTGCCGCATGCTGTTAATAGATGAACCATGTATTATGATGAAACATACACTGTTCACTTATTCAATTTCAGTGTAAAAACTTATATTTCAACTTTAAATGTGAACTATTAATGAAATAAAAAGCAAACAAGTAGCTGTAAAATTAAATATTGTCTTCTACCTTGCAGAACTTAGTATGTAGCAAGCAAAATTATCTTCAAGAGATACATGAAAAACAAAGGATTTGGCATCACAAAGACTTAAATTAAAAAAATTACACGGAACTTTACAGTTAATAAACCATCACACATCTGCCAACAATGTATCACGTGGCACATGAGTTAGTCTTCCTATTGGAAGCTTTTCTACATAAACATTAAGTTTCTCATTACATTGCTTTCACTTTAGGAGTGATAAGAAATTAAGTTTTTTTTATTTTTGTGAATAGGCACTATATAAAAGTAAACGAGCATAATAAATATACATAATTCTGATATTCTTGAATTCTACTCATGTTTTATATTAAGCCCCAAGAGAGAAAAGAAGAAATACTGCAAATACCCTTTTTACAGTCTCACTTAAAAAAAAAGATAAGCAATCACTGAAGTGCAAATATTAGCTAAATTCTAACGAGAAGGCTAATGAGACTGTTAAATTTTAAGTCTAATGATCTTTGTTTTTCTTTGCATCTGAGTGATTGCTTCATCCAACATGAGATCAAATTCTTCATCACATACATGTATTTCCTTCTCCACTTTAAAGGTTTGTAAGAGCAAATCACTCAGTAATATGCTTTAAAATCTAATTTCTTGCACATCTAAAAAATTGTTTGGAACCATCTCCTCCTGGATTTCACAAAGCAGAGTTCAGTGCATGAGTTTCCTGACTGTTTTCACTTTCTTACATTCCTCTCTCCTGGATTTAAGATAAATTCATCTCATCAGAGCTGGTTACATTTAAATATTTCCTCAGGTATTAAAAGATTCCTTTTCCCATTCCTAGGGGGACAAGGATGCACAGAAATAGATCTTCTTCCATTCTGTCCCTCTCTACAGTATTTTAAAAGTAATTGTGTTCAACAGAGGATGAAAATCAAAGGAAGACTCGACAGCATTAGGAAAAGTCAGGGCACTGGTGACCAGTTCTCCACAATAGTTTCAGTACTTGGTAAATGTGGTCTAGTGTGCCCACTACACTGGAATCTCATTAGTCCGGAGAGCAGAATAATTAGTATTCCCAGACTCACTGGTTTTCATATAGTGGTTTGAGGAGAGAAAATGGGAAAGGAAAGAAAGCCCACAGGTTTAGGCTGAGAGAAATGAGGTATCAAAGGATGTTAGGGGCATCCTCCCACTTATTAATACTGATGTACAAAATTGTATTTTATCTAGCAAGTGTTCCTGATTCTTTTTTAGCACAAAGCAAGAGTCAAAAGAGGAACACTACTTCACAAGACAGGTAGTGTTTACAGAGGCATCTTTAATTACTGTTTAATAATAGATTTTCTATTGCTTTAGAACAGTTGGTACACCAAACAAGACAGCAAAACCAGAGAAGCAACTACCTAATGTTGCAGAAAATTTTTCAAGAAATCAATTAATTCAAACTACCACCATAACTCGATCACTAATACTAAAAACAAAACAAAAACTTTCTTCTGCTTGTTTTGCTCGTGATTTTCCCAAATAATCCCTAAACCACCCAAAACTGCCCCAAGACAACAGAAAACTTCCACACAAAACAAATGTCTTAAGTATGTCAGTAATACATATCTAATTCCAAAATTCTTGCCAAACGGACTATATTCAGTTAAGATTCTGAAAACATTGTTAAACAACCCCAAACTTTTTTCTTTGCCCAGTGTTTTTAAAAAATATCATATCCTTTGGGAGGAAAAATACTCTGCTTCTCTGAAGATGATGTTCATTGTTGACACACTACTAATCTTGTCTTTCTTCAAACTAGCATCTCTTATCCACCAATACAGGGAGCAAGAAGGAGTTTAGTAAAAAATCTAGTTCATTTAAAAGAATGATTGAAAATAAGATCTAAATAAGACCATTAACAACAGAACTAACATAGGCTGGAATTGGAAATAACTGTAAAATAAACACAGCTGTTATTTTTCTGTTTTTATTAAATTTGTACTTGTAGAATTTAGACTAGCAAAAGAAAACTAAAGAAGTTGTAAAAAGCAATAGAATTTAAATAATTTCTCAAGTTATTCTTCTTGAGGAATAATGGAGTTTTTCACTTACCAATTTAGCCTCAGACTGCACTGGCTGTGGGGAGGAAGGCCCTGGGATTCCTGGGATACTAGGCACCATGGTGACAGGTCTAACAAGCTGACCAGATAAAGTATAAAAATGAAGAAAACCTGAGTATGTTATCATAATAGACAGCATATGACAGCACTACCCTCTGAAGCCAAAACAGCTATTAAGCTGCTTAAAACTAAGTTCTATGCTGCACTTATGCAAATCTGCTCCACTTTCAAATTAATATAGCATCATGCTTACTTACTGGAACTGCAGCAGGGACATGCACATTAGAATTTGTGATAGATGCAGGAATAGCAACAGGCATGGTTTGTCCATTAGGAAGATGTAACAGCAGAGGAAAAGGACCTGGAACTGGACTGAAAAAGGAATGAACTATATAAAAGAAAACTTATCCAGAGAAGAGAACAAGTTTACACATTATTTTAAATTGGTTTGTTTGTTTACAGTTGTAATGTAATATTTATCTGGAGATCAAAAATATGGACTTAGTGATGTGGAGAACATGGAATTATATTTCACATGTAGTGCAAGTTGTATGTTTCATATGTACTAAAGCACCACATTACGCCAAAGCATCTCAAATTTGTGCATTATCTGCAGAAACAGTAACTTAAGTGAACAAGACAAAATATTTTCCAATTTTGTAAGAAAACGTTTACTAAGACTTATGTAACTTACACTATTGGTCTGTTAGAGGATGGAGCCTGGGTAATAACAGTACTAGAAGTTGGTGATGGTATTGCCTGCTGAATAATAACACTTGAGTCAGAACTCGTTAGTAGTACATTAGGAACTTGTAGCGATGCTGGACGAACTATTGTTGACGTAGGCTGTCCGGTCTGCTGCAGTGACACTTCCTGAGGAAAAACAAAGATTAATCAGTTTGTAAAATACAATTATAGACCATTAATTTTGACTATTAAATGAACACAGTTTGATGGAACAAATCAGAATTTCTATAACATTATCCAAGTAGAATCAGTTACGCAATTAAAAACATTTTTTTAAAAAATCCCCTTTGGATGAATCATTTAAACCATTCAAGAGAAATTGTTCCAACAAGAGTGATTTTAGTTTTATGACAAACACCCAGCTCATTTTATGCTAATGCTACTATTACTTATAATTCAGTTTTGATCAGGTGTTAGGTTTTCCTTGCCAAGAAACCCATAGTGCTACCAGCACCATCATGTCTACCTACACTCTGAATAAGGAAACCATTTTATGGTGTCCTTATGTACGTTTCAGTTTCAGTCCATTGTTCAGGTGTACACAGGAGAAACAAGAGTTTATGGTCAGTAAGAAGGAAAAAAAATTTTTTTTTTAAGGCTTCATCCCTTACTGATATACTTCTCTTAACTAGAGTGCTACTAAGTTCAAAATACTTGGAATGTTACATTCATAACTTTGCAAAATACATGTGTATCCTGATGCGGAAGAGATTGTTTGAGAACAGAAATATTTTCTTAGTTGCAAGTAAATAGTAGACAGAATTGACTACAGTTCTTAGCTTAGCAATCAGGTAAAGTACATTGCCAATTAGAATGTAGTATCCACACTTGCTGTTTCTGAAACCCCAGAAATGCCTTATTGTAACCAATGCCTTCCTTCTCAGAAAATCCTTTATATTGTCACACTTCAGATTTACCTTCAGACAGTAGTTTTCCAAGTTGTTTACTCTTTTGACACTAGTTACTGCCATCAATGGCACATAAAACTACACTCTTAAGATCAGCTGTCTTCAGTTGCTCCACTGTCAAACCATAATTCAAAGAGAACATCTCGCACCTGTGTCGTATGGGCTACACTGATTACCATTAAGCTTAAGTTTTTAAAATTCATCCCCAAAGCTTTAAGTAGTAAGATCTTAGCTGTCTTACAAATTGTTTTTCTTTTTATATATCCACTACAAAATGTTTGTGCTCCTCTGAGCACTTGATAGAGCTGTAAGTGGGCTGGCAAACTATGGGCTTTAAAAAATAAAGAATTTTAGATGATGACATTTTCTCCCTTCAAAAGCTCAGACACTAGATTTGTCATCAGGGTTCATTAGTTCACTCAGGCTTTTCCCCAAGACACCTAAAAGACTATTTACAGTGAATGAGAGTTTTTTGAGAATAAGTGAGCTGTATTGAGGAAAGCAAGAATTTTTCCTTTAGTATGAATCTGGTGTATTTTTAAATGTTATAATATTTGAACACAGTACCTAGGAATTACAGATAAGCATTCAGTCAAAAGAAGAAAACATCCAGTATGGAATTTCAGAAACAGAAAAAAAAAAAATTGAGATGAGTTGACTAATGCATGTTCTTAGGAAAGGATTAAACACTCCTTTGAAAATAAGGAATTTGGTGTAACAGCTATACAGCTCTTTTTCAATGAGAAGAGCCACAGGGAAATCAAAGGATACTGAACTGCTTGACTGTGAGAAATTAGAGGAAGGCATAAGGGGAGAATACTTGCCTTGATAATCTCTTGGCGGTGGCCAATTCAGAAATTAACACTGTTATTCTTCACTTGTTTCAGCTTCACCCTTTCCTGCCTGCTATTTGTCACTATTACCTGTCTTGTTACTATGAGCAAGAAGCCACTACAAAGTCCATTCCCATTGCAGGGATCTGACACAGGAACACTCATCTTTGCCCCTAACAGCCAATAAAGGCATAAAAGCTCTTTTTCTTGTTCTTCCTTTCACCTGAAACACCTTCATACATGGCAACCACATATATAAAAAAGTATATATATATATAAATGTAAATTTAGATGTATGAACAACACAGAATAAATAGCTATAGCAAAGTAACTATAATTTCCATTAAAAAAGGGAAAAAGACAGTCAGCTAACAGCAGCCATGGGGCTATACATACAGCTTTAATAAAAAAAAAAAAAAAAAAAGTAAACAAACCAGATATTCACACATTCTCAACAACAGTAATGCCGTAACAGCCCCTTCTGTACAGGTTTGTGCCAGTGGCTTCTCTAAGTACCTGTGTGCATGGAGAAAGAGCTACCAAAATACAGAAGGCCAAGAAGGGAACTATTGAGAGGCACTGTGTATGAAAGTCTCCCAAGAACAGAAAACCAGCCCTGTTGATCTTGCAACGATTCATTAACTTAGAACACCAGCTGAATCTGTATGCTAGCATGACCATGCTGTACAATTCAGACAAGATCCAAAATCACGGTGGCTGTTATACGCGAACATAGACTACAGGATTATATATATACTTGAGGAAAGAATGGACCCCTTGAAGGACTTTCATAGAATCATAGAATGGTTGGAGTTGGAAGCAACCTTTGAAGATCATCCAGTCCAACTCTTCTGCCATGGGCAGGGGCATCTCACTGGATCAGGTTATTCAGAGCCCCATTCAACCTGACCTTGAACATTTTCTCTACACTCACCTAGATGTTGCTGACACGTCAGCATAACCTTCCACCCCTGAGCAAGCAGCTAGGACTGGCCTCCCAACTGTTGCTGAAACCAGGTAACTAGGTACGAGTGAGCGAGTAAGTTACGTACTTATTGGCTATTAATAACAATAGCTTAATTAACGAGCGTTCTAATAAATACTGACTGTAAAACTGGGTCTCTCTCTGGCTTAATCCCCCACTGTAATTTTCAAGTTTTAGACAAAGTGCTCTATGGAAACCAGATTTCAGCAATGGTCAGAGATTAATGTATAAAACTCTGATATAAATCTATAAAATTCTGAAAACAGAAACCTCACATGCACACAATTGATTCTGCGTGTTACTAAAGACAGCATTTGTGCTGCGTTTAAAAGATCAGAAACAACCCTCAACCATTAAAGGAATAACACATTTACTGACGAGCGTGTTTATACAGTTGAAAATCAAGTATTTTCAGCTTCCTCTTTACTTCTTAGACTAACTGATAGAAGATACTAATTGGTCATCAAAGCATTGTGCTAACAAAGTATAAATTTTGTCTGAAATAATATCGTTTATAAATATATTCTGATAAAGAACAAGAAAAATAGAGATGAATTTGCAATTATGAGATTAAGCCAAAGTGATCTTACCTTTACAAGAAAGACGTTTAAGCCTATTGAAAAATACTAGAGACTTATTGAAAGGACCTCTCCCACTCTTTTATTCTTGAAAATAAAACCCACTGAATTGGAAAATATTTTACAGAAGACAGTTACTTTATCTAAGAAGTGTTTTCAGAGATGTGTATTTGCAAGTATTTTGTATCTAAAAGCAAATATAATGCAATAACTTCCCAATGCTATCAGTGAACAGACTGATTTTTTTATATAGAAATGTAGATGGCCAGAATTAATACTGTAATTGATTATTACTGTAAGAAAACAATTGGTTTAAAAATAATTAAGTTAGACAATTAGATATCTGACAACAACTAAGCAACTCATGAAACTGTTGAGGGTCACCCTTTAGAATACTGTTAATAAGAAATTATAATGAGTTTGAAAGCTCTCAAAGAATAAACAGGTTTCATTTGCTTATTATTTTAGGGCTAAAAGTCTTTATATACTTCTAATATCTTGGTCTATTCAAAACACAATGTCAATTCTTACTGAATCCTACTAGAACTCAGGGAACTCTTGGAAAACTAGGAAAAGAGTTAAGCATAGTTCTTTAAGAGTCTCTAAGAAATTCTTTTGACAGCTACAAGGAAAATTAGAACTGTCTCGCACATACATTAACAGGCTGTAATCATTTAAGGCGATTAAATTATATTCAGCCAATGAAATAGTTACAGTGGCATACGTATTTTAAAATCAGCTATGCCCTAAAAAAACCCCCTTCCTTCCTTCAATACATCTATAGAAGGAGAATATAAAAATCTAACTGAGAAACACTCTGCTCACATTTCTCAACTTCTGCAGGCCACATTCAGCAGCAGCACACTCCAAGCAGCACCCTCATCCTTGCTCAGCTTGTCTCTACAATCAGACATCAGAACAGCATTGAGCAGCAGCAGCTTTTCACTTCAGCACTGTTAACAGTGACAACACTGAAATTACATCATGAATGAGACAAGTTTATAAGTACTGCCAAGCACTGAGATATAATTTTCACTTGTAATGATGCTAATGGGATACTGAACCACTACAAAGATATTAATATTATCTCCTGCCAAAATTAGAGTACTTAGAATAAGTATTTGTGGTGAAAAAAAACAAACTAACCTCTAAAATAAAGAAGAAATGAAAGAAAGAAGACTTAAGATTTGGACTATGATTTGCTTAATCTAAGTAGCTCTTTATGTGTATTCCCTTAAGCTACTTTTACTATTTTTGAAACTACATGATTGCTTTGAGTACCTATGGTTAGTCATCCTTTCTAACTAATAAAACTCAGTGAAGCTTTGTAAAGATAAATCTGAATTGAAACTATCTCAAATTTCTGTCACACACGTAAGGCTCTTCTCACATTGGTGCCTGCTGGCAGGATAAAAGAATATGTGCAAGTTGAAACCAGAGAGGTTCAGACTGGATCCAAAGAAAAAGACTTTCACCACAGGCACAGCCTGGCATTGCCATAGGCTGCAGTGAGAGGTTGTGCAGCCTCTCTCCTCAGAGGTTTCAAGACCAAACTGTGTAAAGCCCTGAGTAACTTGGTCTCATCTCAGAGCTAACCCTCGCTTTGAGGAGGAAGTTGAAACAGGAAATCCTGCAGTCCTTTCCACCCTGAATTACCCTGTTATCCTAAAATGTCCTTCTGATTTTGGGGACTAAAGTAGCTAAGCCCTTCAAATGCAAACTAGCCCCTGAAGATGCACATAGAAAAAAGATTGACTAGAACAACCATATTGCTTTATTATGTTCTGCTCCTAATATTTTTATTTATTGAAGTAGGAACAGAAATAATTAATTCATTTCACTGATTTTGCTTCATTTTGTGTTGTTCAAGAGAACCCATCAAAGTTATCAGTACTATGAAGTCATTTCTTCTTTAGAGCAGTAGTTCTAGAACTGATTTGACTGCAACATCCTCTAGTGACAGACAACACCTTAGTCTTCTATGAGTATTCCTGTAAACACTAAACAAACAAATGACTGAGATCACCACTTTTAAACATATTCCTATAGCTTAAAGAGTATAAAATTTAAACCAAATTATCTGGTGCTTAGCTTTGAAAGACAGCCCATTCAACCCTGTGGATTTTTGTAGAACATTCTCTGCAGTTCTACAAAACAATTTATAGTAAAACAGGATACACATTAAAATGTACACAAGAAGAATTGCAAACTGTTTACATTATTTAAAAAACAAAAAAACAAAGAAACTGAACTTTCTTTGCATTTTTTTTTATGAATGATGATGCATAAAACAGAATAAAGAGCTTCTTCAGCCTTTTCTAATATAGCGTGAATATTAGATTTTATTTCCTTTCTAGCTTTACTAGATGGTCATTGTGAGACAAAGAAATAATTGCGGTGAGCAAAGCTAACTAAAGTATGTATCCACAGGAATATGGCAAGTGAAAATTCTCTTCCTTTCAACCAGCTCAGTAGTGTGGCTATTATCATGTACAATAAACTTACAGATTATCCTAAGATTGGAAAAATAAAATCCAAAAAGGGGAAAAAAAAAAAAGGTTCTGACCTTTTCATCATTGGTAGTAGACTCTGGATGAGGTAAAGGACTATCTTGATGAGTTGTCTCTACAACGGAAGGTTCTTCAATTTTATTTCTTATAATTGGTGTTGCAAGAGGAGACAGATCTAGAGGCATCTAAGAGCAACAGGGTAAAACGAAATTACTCGATGGCCAAAAATTAAAATATGCAAGAAAATGTAAACAACCATAAACAAGTATCAGCCTTATAACAACAGAGAGGTGCTGATGTCTGGAAGACCTTGATGCAGATGCATCACTAATCAAGACTATTTTTCCAGCATCTGCACAAACACCAACCTTCAGTAATACTTTGTCCTTCAACACCAATGTTAGACTAAGTATTTTCTTCTTGAGAACTAAAAACATTCTTAAAGTTTTCCTTTCCCAAGTGTCACAGGAAAATAATAGCTGAGGAAGGACTGTGCTACACTTAAAAATTACAGTTAAAAGAAGGTATTAGTCTTCTAGAAATTGTATCACATGCGACAAAGCACAAAATCCTAACTACATTTCCAGATTAAGAAAGTTACTTTGGACAAGTAATTTCAAACTTATTGCAACAAATAATTACTGAAAAAGCAAGTTTTATACTACCACAGAGATAAAATCCACCAGTACATCTGAAATGCCACAAAGAAATTAAGTTACAAAAATAGTTGAAGCAACACTGCAGATTTGAAAACCTATACTCCTGCCTAGTCTGCTATCCAAATACTTTCAGAAGAAACTTCCCCCCAAAGCTCATCTTCTATTTACTTTCTTCCAGATGCTTTTCTCACTCAATTCCTAGTTTTCCTATGGAATATATTACTAACAGGAAGGGAAGACTCCCTGGAATCTCTTTTCATACCACATCTGAATATGAAATTGTTGAAAAATACTAAATTACCAATCCCCTAAATAAGTGTGCTACTATTGTAAATTTTTCCACTCCTTGCCATGAGTGCTTATGTATATTAATCAACACAGAGGGCAGCTTGGAAAACTAGTATCAATTAAATAAATTGTTGAAATGTTTAAAATATTTTGCAATACCCATAACTTCCTCCAAGGCAGTGGTGAATTATACAAAAAATAAGTTCTTAGTAAATCCAGAATTGGTATTACCATGTGTAGTGTTCTAAGAATAGTTAGCATACATCAGTTAAAACCAAAATTTTTTAAAAAATTACGATTTGGTATAGTTGCAGTAACAAAGTAAGGGTAAGGCTTTGTCAGGAATGGATAACAATCCATCCTATTCATGAGTACCTATTAAAATCTACTGAAACAAAGAAAACACAGATACCGATTCTGCAAAATCTGTATACATGAGTATAAAAATATATTTTTTATCACTTCCTATGGAAGTCAGCCAGGTAATCAATCAAAGGCAAAGAGGACATTGAAGAAAACATTCATATGTTTTTCCTTCTGCAAAAACTCTATTTTTCACACTTACTTTCTACTTATTCAGGGCCTAATGAAATCTCAGTCAAAGCTAATGATTAACTCCAATTGATATAGACTAGATACTTAAAGAACTAAGTCAAAGTCAATGTGTTCCATTATCCATGCTAAGTATGCAAAATTAATCAGGCAAACTAACCTTCGGAAGAGTAATCTTACATTTGTATTCTCTCCATACAACACATATAAGCAGCTGGCAAATGATTATTGGTATAGTTTAGAAGGCAATAATTAAAAAAGCAAACTTTGGATTTATATAACAGAATTTCTGATATGAAAAAGAGTAGAAACTCTAAGAAGAAAAAAGATTTGAACATACTTTCTTAATGTCATCTTCAGAAGCCTTTTTAAACTCATTTTCAAAAGGACTTGCTAATTCATTGAATAAGCCCACTTCTTCACAGTTCTTCAAGAATCGAGTTGGTGTTGGTGTCTGATCTGAAATGAAGTGTATAAAAACCCCACAGTTTTATTTTTAAAATACCATTAATGAACCTACTTATTGTAAATATCTTTCAGAATAAAAGCAAACAGAAAGAGATGACGTGGTTAAGAGCGCTCTCACGCCTTGCGAGTAGGCTCCTTTCTGCCTTGCTGGAGGCCAACCAGCAGGCACGCTCCACCTGCTGGAGACAAGCAACTGAAGTTTGCAAACCAGCAAGCTCCTTACAGCGTTGGGAGGGTGTCAAAGCATTCTTCTGTCTGTGTCCAGAAACCAGAGGGAGCTATTCTCAAGTGCCTAGTATAGCATAGCAGATCACTTCAGTGAGCAAGCACGCTCTGTTTTCAAATGGAGATAAAGCCTACATGGAGGCTTTAATTAAGGAAAAAAGAAAAAGAAAGTGCACAGCTCACAGACAGTTTGCTTCTCTCTTCTCATACTGTGAAAACAGTAGTGAGTACTTTCAAGTGCATGGAACTTCCATAAGGAAATGTGATACTGTACTCAAGATCGTATGTGAGTCCTACGATGCCTGTGTAGTCATCTGGAATCACAGGATTTCTGGCATCTGGCTGACTACTGCATGAAGCAGTTTCAAGAAAAATCTTTCTAGAAAGTTTTTGCTACCATATAATTCCCCTTATTTCACTACTATGACCAGGTCAAAACTAACCACATTTGCTACAAAGTTTCCTGCATTTAAAACTTTGTCAAGTGGTATTAAGTGCATCGTACTAACGTAAGCTGGCATTTACGACTAACAGTTCATACACGGGAACGTGGCTGTAAAGAGACAGACACTGCCATGGTTTTGTTCTCAAACACCTGACTACTTGACAGGTCTCCCTTCTTATGATACAATTGCGGAGGACAACATTTAGAATTTTAAAATGTATAACTGCTGGTTTAAGAGTAACTTTTTTTTGGTCTGCTTTTCCTGACAAATTAGACTCTTATAAGGAAAAAAAAAAAAATCAGAAATGTCTGAAAGCTTTTGTTAAGTTCATTTAGGCTGTTCCATCACTGAAAAAAAACCAGTCTGACTTTACTTCAGAATAATTAGCATGTACTATCTTCATTCAAGAACTTTAAAATTTATAATGCAATCAGTCATCCATTGGGGATTACCTGTGATCCTAAACAAACGAAATTCAGTTACAACTGACCAAGAATATACCATGAATTCAGAGGTGGAAATACAGTAAAAGTATTTTGAAGTTAAGCTAAAATTAAAACAAAAAATGTTTATTCTTGTGTATCTACTACATGATTTAAAGAATAATAATTAGCAATTCATTCTTCTAATGTCACCATAGTAAGTAAAAAACACCACAAATTTTAAAATTTAAGAGACATGTCATATCAACAAATAATTAAAACTACTTAAATAAGTTTAATTTAGTTACAGATCCTGTTAGGCATACCCTCTATTAGTGTGTGTTTTTACTAAATGCTTATTACGTAATTTAACCAATTATTAAAGAATCAATAATTGAAAAATATTTAGATTATATATCACATCCAAATAAAAGTCATTTATGGAGAACACTGGCTTCAAATTCTGATAAAAGCTAATTATATATGAAAATACTGCCTAAGCACACATTGCAGACAACTACAGTGAAGAAAATGTTTCATATTGTCTTAACATAAGTCTATGCATTATGTACAGAAAATACATAAAACGGGTGCCCATTCCAGCAGAAAAGTGAATAAACTAGTTATAAAAGAATATACTAACCAGCCACAATGACACTATCATTACGAGCCGGACCAAATTTCAGTGTCATCTCATGTTTATGTTTATGGACAGCCAAATGATCCTCATTGGTAAAACGCTGCAGCAGAAAGTTTTAAGAAATAGTTGTAATTTTGAATGTGAACAAAGCAAACGCAGTTCTACAGAAAGTAATTTTTACAACATTTAAAACTCTCATTACTACATTAACAGACAACCCTCTTAGGCAGATACACCTTATTCCTTGGTCGACAATACCAAGCAGAAATATTATAGAACTCAAATGCTATTCATAGTAACTAAATGATAATGATATTAGGGAAATGGTAAAGTACCTGCATTCATCAAAAGTCCAAGATAAAATTTGAGTGCTGCAGACTTCATAAACCATTAGCAAACAGCCATTTACTATGCTAATGGATCTTAACAATGTTTAGTAATTGATTACCAGAACTTGATTTCTGTATTGTGTGTATAACCACAATAATGAGAACAGATCTGTGATCACAAACACAGACCTCACCTTTATTTAACAGCAAGAAAACAAAACAAAGTATAGCTTCTGCCCCTGACCATTTACTCTAGAAAATAAGAGGCAGATAGAACGGAACAACAATGTGAACACTGGAACAATGTGACCTCAAACAACTGAAAGGTGTGAACAAACTAAACTTATCGGCATTTTAAGTCTCTCAAATTTTCAGCACTATTCTAGTTTTGAGTATATTTTCTGCAAAATTTGCAGTACACTCTATTAAAAAATCTGCAGTAAGCAGACAAACTAGGTGCTGTAAAACATATTACTATTTTTACTAACTTTGTTTGCTATGTATCTGTAATTGTGGGTAAAGTTAGTGTTTCAATTGAGATAATATAAGAAAACATTTCCCAAGATGCAGGTTTCCTAAAAAGAACACATTTTACAAGACATTCAAATTCTTACTTTTGTTTGTGAACATTTGAGTCACAAATGATGTTTCTGAATATTCCTCAACAATACAAGTCACTCCACATATATCTTGTAACAGACACACACCAAGTGTCATCTCTCAGAAAACAATACAGAAAGCCTAGCTGACCTCAGAGTACATTCATCCAGAATATTTCTGTGAGAAAGAACATGTATGTGTGGAGCTAAGCAGCAAATTAAAAATGCAGAATCACTAAAACACAGGGTGATACAGGCCAGGCACTTTTTTTTTTCCTTAGAACTCTGTTGCCAAGGTTTCCAAATGCCCAGCTCTCCGTATGTGCCTTATGTCTAGATACAGCCTAAGTCAGAAACTTTGGTGTTCTATCACACTAACTCTTAAGTACGTCTTTTTGTCCCCACTATGTGGTGGACAAGCTCCTTCAGAGGAATAGGATCTCCACATCTTGACACATCTCCACATCCTCTCTATTCTATAGTATGAGCTGGCATCTGGAGAAGCTTTGCGCATTCTCAGAGACATGAACTTCTCTGTTCTCTTTCACTGAAATCAAGGTTCACTGTAGCACCATGATGTGTCTTCTATGAGATTTAGTTGCCAAAACACTTCTGACAGAGCTTATACCAAAATGAGATTCAAACAGGATAGGAACAAACATGTTGCTTAGAAGAAGACAATCCCCTTGTGTTACTGCTGATGTCTCTGAACATATTAGACACAATAAGAAATCTTAGTCCTTTCCTGCTTTAAATAAAAGAGGGCTCAATTATTATAACATTACTGTTGTCATTCATCATAAAAGCTAAGTTTTCAGAATAAAAATGAAAATATTTTGAATTTAAAAATAAAGAATCCAAATGCACTAATATAATGAAAAAAAAATCAGCTTGTTTAAGAAATTAATTCCATATAAAGGATGCAGGGATGTCAATCTCATGCAGCAGATAATGCAAATTCATTTATTTTCAGGTTACTAAAAGTGTTAAGACAGTTTCATTTTAAGCAATCATCTACTAAAACACTCAGTAATATTTTTACTGTTCTGCTCACATTCAGCTCTTTATCTACTAATGCTATTTAACAGTATACATTAAAATTACAATAGGAATTGAAATACATTTTGTGGCATGCACACTGTTAACATATTCCTATATACGAAATATACATAAACAAAAATTATGCCATTAAATATTGCAGTCACCAGAGTTGTGAAGACTAATGATAAGTAAGCTTCACAGTGAGCTCCGCACTAACATTGAAATAGCTGAAAAATACAGGTTACCCAATACAAATTAGGATGTTTCTTGATTTTATTTTTTTAATGAAAGCAAATAAAGCAGGGTTAACAAATGAAATTGTTTTCAGCACAGAAAGGGTAACTTAATTTTTTTTTTCGTCTTCTATGGATGCTAGAAATTCTTGCTGTCATCTGCTTTTCAGCAAAATGTAGATACTTTCTGCCAACTATCACAAATCTCCTTTTTTTCGATCCCTAGAAATATCTTTCACTGTTTTACTTTTATTCAATTAATGTTAATAACTTTAAGTCAGACCGTTACCTGGCCACATCCAGGGGCAGTGCATAAAAAGGGTTTGTCATCACTCATATTCCACAGGTCGTTGTGCTACCTGTATTAAAAAGAGAATGGAACAACTCTTACAAGTATTGCAACAAATTATCAATACAGCAGCATCCACAGGATATTTTAATATCCCATGGGCAAGAATTTCTGCCTTCTGGCTGCATTAAGAAGCTAGATACCGAGGATTCAAACAGAGTCTGGATTCCAAGCTCTGTCAGGAAGGTACACAAAACCCAATAGGGGCATAGTAGGTTTTGAACATACTTCTCAATCACAAAGGCAAGTATTTGTATGTAACGTGACTAATTGCAAAAAGCATCTGAAAACACAGTAAGACAACTTGTTACTGAAATAAAAATACATTGTAACGATGATCCAATTTCCATAATTAAAAAAAAAACCAAAGCAGCAGACAATGTCAAGTAGTCAAGGATACAGTGCCAATAGATGAGAAAAAGTGGTTGATTCTTTAGTCTTTTTATAAACTTTAAAGCTCACCTTTAAAGGCAAGTTAGCAGATAGCCCTTTACGTAAACTGTTACAAATTTAACTACAAAAACATGTACTTTGTTAATGTTTGAGCTATACAACTAGATTATCAATAGGCTAAAAAATATTTAAGAAAGAAGTAATAGATATTAATTCCATATTGTGCTGTCTTGCATACTCACCACACATGCTAATACACATACCTGGCAGATATCACATATAAACCTGTTTCATAGGACAAACTATCATATCCTCCTTTTCATGGCAATGAACTGTAACTGAAAGAAGATATTAATTACTATGCATATTAAACATGTAATAATACATGATTTTGTAAAGATAAATGATGTAATACCCACTATTCACCCATGAAACACAATAATTTTTCAAATAAATCGTTTACTCCAATACATTCTCTAATTAGTTATGCCCTCTCTCTGAGAGGGTTTCTACTCTCTCACCCTGCAAGCACAGAACAAATGTCGCAAGGTACCATCACTCTGCTTCAGTAAGAGAAAGAGGGACAGAGACGGGATTGAGCCAACCTGTGCTGAACAATGCATAAGACTAGTTTGTGGATGCTGTGACATCAATGACAAAAAATAATAAAGTTCTGGTACAACGAACATATAAAACCAAGATATTATTGTCACATCACTAAACCAAATAGTGAGTAACTAATCTCAACACTAAAGTTACCTCATTTGAAGGTCAAGTAACAGGGCGGGGAGGAGAATGAATGTACCAAAGTAGCTAATTAGCCAGGAGAGGACAAGCATTCTCAACCCTTCTGTGGCTTTGCCCTGGAGGAAATACATGAATCTTTAAATATGAGTATTTGCATGGAGATCTAACAATGTTAGTTCTGAATACTGCTTAGCTTGATGAAGCAAATAAAGATGAATAAAGATGTCTTCATGATTAAAGATCATGAAAAGTTGCAAGGCTTCTGAAACCATCCTGAGAATGTAGACTTCTGGTACACTATTCCGCACTAGACACAAGACAGATCAAGTGTAAGCAAATAATTTAAGACTTAATACCTCAGAAATCTGTAAGGAACACATTAGCAGATCCTTTTGCCTTCGCCTGTACAGTAAAAAACTATTGCATAGACTTTTTTGGATACTACTTCAAGGAGAAAGAGACCCCAGTATCCTTGGTCACGGGCACCAAATAGCAAAGAAGGAAAACATGGAACTGAGGAGATTCCAAAGAGTCACTTCTAAATATATACGTTCAACAGAATAAGGATACTGAGCTGAGATCGTAAGCCAAGAAGAGATGAATGACTGCCAGAAACTTTAGAGTCTTTGGCACGAACAACTCAAGGAAACATTTATGTCCCAAAGAAAGGATGCCAAAGCAAATCAGGAATGGAGATCGTTCTGCTGTTCTTTCCAAAGAGTTCATAACCTGTCTCAAGTTTCTCAATAGATTAAATATTTCTCAAACTGTTCAAACTATGAACTTGGTACTGTCACTAATAAAGAGCATTAAGAAGGTTATGGGCAAGTCTGAATACTCACAACTAAGGCTTCAGGGTGAAAAATAAGGCCCTTATCAACGCGGCTTTAGGATTACATTCTTATATTATCTTGAACTTCAACAGACACTTAAAAGCTATCCCATGAGCTTATTATCCTTGTTCAGCTACGCAACAGTCAATTTTTTTAAAATGCAAGTTCAAAACTAACCAAGTCAGTCTCCTTTAGATCTCAAAAAGAATTGGCTTTGTTAAATCTTGATGATGGGACACCATATAGTTATATATGGCTACAACATGCACGTATGGATTTATACTATAAGCAGAAGAATTATATTTGTATCACAAATGTCTGAAGGTGTCAGAAACAATTCTGGGGTGTGGTTTTTATCCATAGGATGAAGACTTTGATTAACAAAGGTGCATTTTTTCCACTCTGTTACTATAGCTTGTTGTCAGTCTTTGACAAGTGCATAGTATCAGCCACAAAATCCACTCCATCCATACTGCTAGTATTCATCTTAGGTCATACGCTGCAAAAACTAATTTTCAAGTCTACTCCTTTTCTCTTTTAAAGGAATATTACCAAAACATGTATTTGCACATGAAGCTATTATCTAGTTACACGTTTTGGTCTGTGAAGCCTGCGAATTTTGAACGTCTGATTCATAAACTAAAACTCAGTCCTTGTGAAAAAGAAAGAAGTGGTGTCCTCCTGGCAAACTTACTGGAAAAACATTGGAGATAAATTCATTTCCTGATCTTTGTAATATATTTGACTGCAGGCCACAAGGAATCTTGTGAGGTAATGCCTTGAGGAAAAAAAAAAAAGTATCCCGAAGCACTGAAATTTTTGTACTTAAAAGAGAAAAGTTCACTCATGCATTCCAGCAAGACCTCAGGCTTTGTAAATCTAAACAGAAACTGGATCCGATGGGATGGGAAAACAAAGGGCTCACATTAGTTAGTGTAACCAAATTAGTAAGGATTGTATTTACCTATTACAAAGACAAATGCAAAGCTTGCACACAGAATGAAATAACTCCATGCAATGGTGCAGGCTGAGGGCCAACTGGCTGCCAAGCAGTTTTGGGGCAGAACCTGTAACTCCTCGTGGACAGCAAACTGAACACAATTCAGCACCACGTCACCTGCAGCATTGAAAGCTAACATTCTACTGGGCTCAATTAGCATGAGCACAGCAACCACATGAAGAGAAGTGATTATTCTCCTTTATCTGGCACTCATGAGGCCACAGATGGAGTGCTGTGTCCAGTTTTGAGCCCCTCAAAACAGATGACAAACTGAAACCAGCAGGAGCCCCGCCAAAACAGTTAGGCTGGACTATTACATACAAGAGGAATATCAGGAAGTAAAGTTTGTTCAGCATCAAGAAGGAAGGCTAAGGAAGGATCTACTTGCCATTTTACACTACCTAATACATTGTTATGGAGAAGACAGATCCAGACTCTGGCTCTGGGTCGTGTAAAACAAAAGGATGAGATGCAACACTCACAAGCCACACTGAGAAAGTTAAGAACAAGTATGGGGGTGGGAGGGAAATTAAAAAAAAAAAAAAAAAAAAAAAAAAAAAAAAAAAAAAAAAAAAAAAAAAAAAAAAAAAAAAAAAAAAAAAAAAAAAAAAAAAAAAAAAAAAAAAAAAAAAAAAAAAAA
>WHYT01016477.1:233016-268327 GCA_009806455.1 Tetrax tetrax | reverse complement strand
AATACTATGAAGTAATGTTCTACAACCTCTTATTGACATGTTCATGCCAAATTCAAAAAAAAAAAAAAAAAAAGGAGACATTAGTTTTGTTCTGAAAACACTTGTTTCTTCAAGTGTAAAGTGAACTTGTCTTCAGTAGAGTCTTAACTGGTTGAAAGAGTAATGAAAAACATGAACCATTCAGTGAAGCTTTTTTATGCCTCTATGAGTTCTGCTCTTCCCTGACACCTTGTGAGCTACTCCTACAACAGGGACACTGTAAACTTATCTGGATGAAGTTCATCCCTACTATAAAATCCCCACTCTCACTCCCTTCAGATTTCTAGAAGGAATGACTACTCATTCAATAAAGTAATTACATATTGTGAGACGCAAAGCTGAATGTGTTAGAAACCTGAATTAAGCATCCATTTCTAAACAACAATCCTGAATACAAAGTCTAAAGCATACAAACTCACATTACTGATGACCAGTTTCCATACAGTTGCTCTTTCGGACTTCTCCCCTCACATGGGAAAAGATCCAGGCTAGATTTTTAATTCAGTTCTGGAACTGAATTATGTAGCATTGGACTTCAGTGATCGAAACACTGTCCAAGTCTAATGATCTCGCTTCTCTGGTGTCTCTTCTTCAGGGAGAGAGTACAGAGTTCTGAATTTAACAATAGAGCCATCCTGATGAATATATTACAGTTTCATATGATTCTATTTAGGTATGTTTATCATTAAGAGTGATTATTAACATTATTTATTACAGTGCCATCATCCTTACTACAACTTAGCTTATCTGGGGGTGCTGTCTCAAGATACACTTGCATGCAATTCAAGAGTTTTAAAAGAGAGATTGATTACCTGGCATAACCAATGATTAGACTACCGAAGACTGTTCCAATACCAGCACCAGAACCAGCCACACCTACTGTGGCAGCACCAGCACCAATAAATTTGGCAGCAGTGTCAATGTCCCTGCTGATAGCACTAGTTTGAAATTCTCTAAGTGCTAGTCGCGAGACAGTATTTTGGGCCCCAGTAAGTGTTGAGTTGCCCTAAGAAAAACAAAACATGAAAAAGCGTTATGTTCAGACACAGACCATTTTCTAGGACCACTCTGACAGCATTATTCTGCAGTTTTTGAAGTAAAGTTAGATCCAATGTCTAGTTCCCTTTCCAAGTGATGAGACTATAACTAAGAGTTAAAAACTTCAGAAAGTTACCTGTTCCACCTGAAAGCAATTACCTTTAAACATGAGAGAATTTTCATGGGAAATAGCAAGACAGCAACACATATTATTAAGTGTTTGACTTAAAGCAAGTTTCACACTATAGATATCTGAGTTAGTACAAGTGACTCTAGGTTGAGGACATTTAGGCTCACCAGGTAATTTAGGAAGATACAGAATTTTGTTTATAAGGTACCTCTCCATTCTTGACCTCTGGCCTAGACAACACAGATGCCGAAATTGGTCTGTACAAGACTCTTGATCCAGCACGGATCTGCAAGAGGAGTAAAAAAGCTATAAGGAAAAGAAACATTTGATCATAGCTGTTCCCCTACAATAGTCTAAGATTATAAGACTATTGTCTACTAAGTCATTTGTCTTACTTGAAAGACAGCAATCTTTGCATAGCTGAATATACAATAAACGATACAGAAGCAATCACTGCCATGCAATTTGATAGCACAGTTTTCAGGAAATGTTATTGAGAATAGCTACTTCATTCAATGAACCTGCACATATGTTATATTGACTGAAAATGTAGCAAAACGGCGACAAAAAAGCCAGAAAGACCAGCCAGCAGTGATATACATTTTGAAACGAAAAATCAAAAGTCATCAAAACGAATTCCAAAGTTGTTAAATGCACAGATATAACCTAGGCTTCTAAATCTAACAAGACATAAATGAATGAATCCTTTTTCACAAGCGGCCTGCATATGTCCTTGGGCTTCCAGCAGTCTAAGGTCATATCGGCTCTTGCACAAAGCTCTTCCTGCAGGGGAAACCTGTGCCTGCAGCATGCAAAATGAGACGTTTTGCAAGCTAGGGAGGACATTTTCAAGCAGGCTAGTCCCTTGTCTCTGCAAGGGCAAAAAAATCACGGTCTTGCGTAGGGCAAGCAACAGGCTGGAGTTTGACCTACAGCAAGCTGCAGAGCGCACCAGGCCCAAGAGCTTTTCGCTGCGTTGCCCTTCCCCTTCACCGCTCGTGTGGGAAGGCCCCTCAGCTTGGCAAAGGGCCCTGGCCCAGGCCAAGGAGGCGGGAAGGAGAACCTAGCCCTGCCGCAGCTCGCTCCCCCTCCTCACTCTTCCCGCTCAGGCGGGCGGCCCTCCGTACGCGCTCGTCCCAGGGACCTGCCAGGGGGTCGAGCGGCCCACTCGGCCTGCGGGCGCCCCGCGGCCGCCGCAGCCCCCGCTGCAGCCCAGGACGCGACCGACGAGGAGGCCCAGGCGCCCCCCGCGGGCCCGGGCGCCCCCACTCACCAGGGCGGGCGAGGTGGCGAGCTTGGCGCAAGCAAACATCTTTAGCGGGCGGCGTCCGGGGGCCACAAACCGGTGTCTCTGCGGAGAGAAGGAGAGAGTGAGGGGACCGCGGTGGCGGCGATGGGGACGGATGGCGCGGGGCCGCCACTCACCCGCTGCGGCTGCCGCACCTCAGAGCCGACGGGCTGGGGCGTCTCTGCGCAGGCGCGGCGGGGCCGGCGGCGAGCGCCCGGATGCAGCGCGGCGGAAGGGGGCGGGGCGCGGCGCCAAGGTCACTTTGTACCGACTCTATGGGCAGCCGCGGGGGCGCGCAGCGTGACGCGCCCCGCCCCGCCCCGCCCCGGCGCAGCCGCGGTGGCGCTGCTCCCGGCCCGCCGCGGGGAAGCGGCGAGGGGGTGTGGCGAGCGGTGCGTGCGTGGGCGCTGACGTGGTGGCGCTCGGCGGGAGCGCGGCGGCCTCGCTGCCGCCGTAAGCGCGCCTTGCGGGGCGGCACCCCGAGGGCCTGCGGAAGGGGAGCGGGGCAGGGATGCGCGGGGTGGGGAAAGGCCGTTCCGGGGGGAGCTCGAGGGAGCCGGGGCGTGCTCCGCTCAGGGGACGGAGGGATGACGGCACCGCAGCGCAGAAAAAGAGAGAGCCTGCGAGAATAGCCGGGGTGTTCACGAAGTCTCGACTGTTTGAACTAAACATCATTTGCATGATGAGCAGGTTCACGTCCAAGTAGTGAAAAAAATCTTTTTCAGTCAAGCTTAATCAGGACGAGATTATCATCACAGAGCTGAGCATGTGTTCCCGAGATTCCCGCTTTAATCACTGACATGGATTTTTGATGTTTTTCACTTGATACGGGGGATCATTATTTTATTGGTCATTTACCCCTGTTAGTAGTATTAGTGCCAACTAGGAAAAATGCCCCAAAAGCCATACTCTGGGTAAAACCATGGGAAACATATTAAAGTTGTTGCAAAATTTGTCTTTGATACAATCTGTGCCATAAAAATACATTTAAAATCTAAAATAATCTGTGTGCTACAAACTGTCCCTGAAGGGATGAGTAAGAAGATACGTGTGTTATATTTAGGGATGGGAAGATGGCGCAGTCTCAGGAGTTAGCTGCTGACCGCCTGCTAACTTACACGGACTATTGATGTTGTTGTCACTGATTAAACCACAGGTGCCACACAGCTGAGACATGCTCTGTATCAGCAACTTGAACACCCACCAACAAACATGGTCGATAGGCTGTTCCAACAGCTGCATACTAATGTTAACGATAATATTGCTTTTATAACCTACAGTGCAGTGTCTTCTGATCCTTGGGTGCAGTGACGTTGTACTCGGTTGTAGGTCTGAAGGTGAGAGACAGCAGTATGGTTTGAATTTCCCAGCGTTCTGCTCCCTGCCTCAATCCCAACAGCAAGCTTGGATCAGTTCTGGTGTGCGTCCAGAGTCTTAGCAATAGAACAGTAAAAAGGGAGTCTACAAAGGCCAACAAAAGAGGTTGTAAGGTGATGGCTTTTTTGTTTTCTTTCCTTTTTTTTTCTTTTCACATCTTACACCAATTGTTTCGGAACTGAGGTGAATGGGCAGATCTGCAGGGCCTGTTGAGTGGTTCTTCTGTAGAACAAACACTAAGTAAAGAAATAAATGTCAATGTCAAAACCCTTTAATGGTTAGGCAGAACTTTTCACTTAAGAAAAATTTTCAATCTACATGCTACTGTGGTAACAAATACTGCCAGCACCATGAATAGAACCATAAAGCAAATGTGGATGCTGTACTGGTGGGATGACCTAAATGTAACTTGTTGCTGTACGCTAACATATACAAAGTGTGCTATTTATGAAGTAGCCCACTTCCCTTAGGAAGCATAGCGTCGACCAGGCCTCTTGCAACAAAGAAATGTGCTTGTTCGTGGAAGGAAGCACAGCAGTTAGAGACATGTTTTCTTGGGAACTTAGTCGTGTGGACCTTCAGGTATGAAACAGATCTCTCAGCTCTCGTGAACAGAGAAGGAAGTGAACATTACACTTGCGTATGTGTGCAGCGCAAAGCCACACGGCTTCAAAAGGTGTTAAATGGAAACCCTCTTCTTTCATGAAGAAAGTGCCCTCTTTTGTCGTGATTCCCACCCTGAAATGTTTTACAAAAAATGCATTCACGAGCTGTTTGATCTGAACAATGTCAAAACCACCATTAAACACTTACTGTTGCTTTTAAGGCATAACAGCTGATACTGTATTTAACATACAACTCAGCTGTTGCATTCAGGAGGAGTTAGAAGAGCAGTTACTGATCTCTGGGGACCATGTTCAGTTTAGTTCAAGCAGTTCTTCATAAAAAAAAAGACTTCTGTTAATCTCGTGCGATTTCCTGTCTGGTTGACCTGCTGCTAGGTCCCCAAGGAAGTGCATCAGTGCACTAAAAAGCAGTGTAGTTTCTTAATTACTCACAACGTTTCTGAATGTCTATTCTACTTGGAGTTTTATCTTAAACGTCCAGAATCTCTTAGAAGAGGTTCCCAGTTTTCCAGCTGTCTCTCCCAGGCAGGACCAATTTTGCATGTGGGCAGTAGCCAAGGTTGCCAGAGCTGGTTTCGTCGCTGTTTTGTCTCTGGCAAAGAAGATACAGTGCAGCTGTTTGAGCAGTACATGGTGCTTAAAGAGCTGCTCCACTTCTCTCCCACAGCTGCCTGCTGCTGAGCTAGGTTTATGTCAGGGCAGTAAGAACAGCAAGTGACCACTAGCTGTGGTTCACTAGTGTGGCCTTTTCCTTTCCCAGAAAGAGAAAGATCATCCCAGATTTCCTGAGCCTTCCCAAGACTTCCCCTGAAACCATAAAGATTTTCCCACTCATTTTGTACTTATTTTTAGAGAAGTAACAATCTGTTTCATCATTTCCTAGGCATACCACGTAATGGATCAGTCCTACAGTGACACGTTGTTTCACGTTCCAACCCTGAAATGAATTGGTGTCTACACATCTCAGCCTGTGATTGTTACAACACATGAATATCAGCAGAACAGGCATTGCCTACAAATGGCTTTTTCCCAGTGATGACTTAAAGAGGTCTGCCAAGCCCTATATCTGTTCAGTTTGCCATCCAGAAAGCAGGCAATAAGGAAGCTGGGTGCAGTACCTGTAAACTGGCACATCTGCCTGGTAGATGCTGGTTGGTTTTCCTCCAGGTACAGATGAATTTTGGCAACTGCAGATTGGTTCAATTGAACAAGTGAAATCCTGTACAATGCTGCAGAAACAAGTATGTCCAGAGTGCTTTGCACTAAAGAGTCCATCAGAATTCAACATTTATTATTAATAACTTACAAAAGATGAATGCCTGTTCTATATATACTGAGGGAGAAATCTTGGCTAGTCAGGAGAAATCCTATTGTCCAAAGCCTAAATAAAAAGTTCTCCTTCTAGATCAAAACTTATTCCTTCAGGTTAAATTTTATCTCCCAGCAGAACATTATTACCTCAAAGCATGTCACATGCTCACACTAGTCTTTTTTTAAAAATCTGTTTTGAAGAGGAGATGTGTCTGGAAAACCAATATATTCCAATAACCCTTAAATGTTGGAAAAGCCCCAAAGGATGAAATTGGATCAAAGGCCTCCTGAGATTGTCCTAATGTTTGTGAAATGTTTTAAATCGTAAAGTGGTGTTATTACCTCAGGTTAGCTCTCTAGAAATTCCAGATTTATGATGTACTTTGCAGGACGTTGATTGATATTGATTTACAAAGTCAGGGGGTTTCAGTGTTTTTCACAGCTTGGGCCATATTTCAGTCTAGAGAGTATCTTGCACTCCTGCCTCTTCCATTCACAGCTGTGTGGTTGAGTCTTCCCTGCAAAGGTCCTCTCAGATAACTGGAGTAATGGCTTGTGGAAGGAAGGTATAGAGAGCAGAATTAATATACTTCAGAATATTTAAGGCAATTTAGCTCCGGGAAGAAGGAATGAAGCCATTATTAGATGGCTCTGCTTTGAGTAGACATTCTCTTGGCCACACACTCTTAATACTTGTTTACCTTATTGATTATTAGTAGTTGGCAAATCTTGACATAAGTAATGTTGGGAATTTTAATTGCTGAGTTGGCTAGAATGAAAGTGATGCTTTATAGGAAAGCAGATGATTGCAGTTTTTCTCATCGTAGTAAACTTCTCTTTTACAGGGGAAGGAGAATCTGTTTCTTGAGTGATCTTTGTCTCCCGCTAAATACCCAAGCTATTTTTTGCTAAAATTACTTTTCTTTTAGTCTCAACAGCTCGTTTTAGAAGAGAGCCGAAGGCAATTAACAAAGTAGGGCTAATTTAGGCTGTGGAGCATTCTGCTCAACATTCCATTGATTATTTTAACACCCAAGTCCTAGAAACAGATGACATATTAACCACAAACATCACACTGTGTTCATATTTAGCAAGATTCTGAAAGTATGCTAATACTGTTGAGACTATTGATGCAATTTGAATAAAAAATCACGATAATCCTTGTCATGTCATTTTTGGGTCTCTAACACCTGCTTTAAATGGCATGATATTTATGTATGTAGGGTCTAATACACCCCTAGCATTATACATTGAAATGGGATGTTGTGAAGAGGAAAACCATTCTGCTATAGCAGAAATTCAGCATGGAAAAGGGGTGTTCTCATTTTCATCCTAGCTACTGGATTCTGGTGGAAAGTGAGATCAACGCTGCAGGGCAGTCTTGCCAGAAAAGACTGGTAGAGCTGCTCTCACTCTGGATAACAAGCCCTATTGTCCAGCATTCAGGTTCTGCTGGTTAACTTCAGGATGCTGTAGAGTAGTGTAAATATGTAAAAATACAGACATCCTTTTGTAAAACCAGCATGTCACAAGGCGGAAGGTGATCTTGTATTTTTAAAATTCATTTCATATGTCAGCAAAAATTAAAAATTGTCTAAAAAATTCTGATTCCATATTTTAATCTAATATTTATTTGTATTTGCAATATAACTCAAAGTGAAAGGAAATGTTGGGTTCATGAATAGCTTCACTTTATGCTTCACATCTATTACACTGTGTGTGTCAGGGTTGCCACATTCAAGGTAAGCTTTCATGTATTCAAAAATCATTATTCTGTATCTACCCAGTATTTTCTTGGAATTGATTTGTGAGGAAAAGCAGCAATAAAACAATCCACTGATGTTTAATCAAAGTCATTATTATAAATATTAGAGCCAATGTTTCCAAAGGTATCCATAAGGTTTCGTTGCTGAAGTTGAAGAAACTCATAGTGGAGGGCTATTTGTTAGCCAGCTCTTCTGCAAGTACAAGCTGTTTGCACAGGGGGAATTACAACTCCAGATTCTTGTTTTTTAAACAATAGTACCTAAGTTATTGTTGTTAGATTTTAAAATTCTTTGTTTCTCAGAATCATATAAATGATCCTAGCATGTCTTTTTGGGGAATATATTTTGGCTGCTCAGAATCTGAAAATAGAAGTGGGATGGGTAGCTGTCTTGTGCTCAAAAAACATAAGAATTACTAATTCCTGTTTGGAGATTAAATTAGTGTTTTGGATAACTGACCTGTTATGGCTATTTGTGCCATGTAAAGAGCAAAAGCAGAGTGCACATGTATCTGCCAGGATTGTGGCAGAAGGATTTTATCTTCCTCCACCCTCTCTGCAGAGAGTACAGTTCCAGTTTATAATCCCTGGTGGGACAGGAGGTGGAACTTTGCTTAATTGTAAATGACGTACCTTCCAACTCTAAGTTTAAATTCTCATCCACTTGCAAATTGCTTTGGGATCACTGCCGGAAAGGTACTGTATAAATGAAGAATGTTCATTATCATCTGAAAGCTCTTCAGTCTGAACCACTCAACAGAAAACCTGTGGAATCATTTTGACTCTGGTGCACAGGTTTTGCTCTCTAGGACCCGGTGCCAGTCTGAATTCAGAGAAAAAGTTGTTCTAATTCAGGTGACTACTGTCATGCTTTGTGTGGCTCAGATGAGCTATTTTTTAATTACTATAATTAATTTTGCTCATAGCTATAAAAGAGATCGTATATTCTTATATTCCGTACCTAAAATACAGAAACTCTGGACAGCCTGCCATTTCTAAATTCTTGGAAAGGACTCTGTCCCTAATATTCAGACTTGATGAACATACTGGTTCACTGGCATGCCTGCACTCACTCCCATCTGTCGTGCTGGCATTGTTCCCACTTGGAATTATCTATGCCAATTTCAACAGGGCATAGGTGCTAACCAAACATGGTTTTAGAGGGACAGCCTTCATAACACAGCAAGTGCCATCTCTTTTGCCAGGAGATCCTGCTGTTCACAAATACTTCCAGCTTAAGGCCACATGCTTCATTACATGGGATCACATCTGTAGATGCTTGTGGACGTTATAAAAAAAAATCAACAAATGTCTACTGTATTTCTCTTTCACTTTGGCTCAGTGCTTGGAATTTTGCATGTGGAGAATGAATGCTCTTTGTTAACAGGAGAGCGCCATAGGCCGTTACATGCTCTGAGCAGTCTTAACAGGTTTCTGCATCAAAGCTGGGGCAACAAACTGCAGAAGTTTACCAGAGCTGCACTGCTTTTTCAGGTGGCCCTTAATTGCTTTGTGTCTATGGTGTATTCTGAGGAGAGAATGATAGAGCATTGCCTTTTTGCATCCCAGTTTTCGCCTTTCCAGATTCTGAATGGATTTGTGTAAGCCATATACATATTCTGCCCCCACCGAATTGTGAAGTGGCATATATGTACAGCAAAATTAATACTGCTTATTAAACTTAATATTCTATATAATGCGCTATGTAAGATACATAAATATTGTAATAATATATCATATATACGGCATTAATGTCATATTAATATATTATAGCTGCACTTGACTCTTGTTATGCCCCACTGAACAAATTACTTGTGTTAGCAGAATTACTCTGTACTGTGTAAGGCTAGAAATGGCTTAGGAAAGAGCAAAACCTGTTCATGAGCCTCATCTGGACAGCCCGCTATGCTCAAATTTAAAATATCATTTTGTAGTTAAGCAAAAGAATATTTTGCCCAGAATATTTCTTTAAAAAGAATATTTGAATAAAATCAGATTGCAGGCAGATAATTTCCAGCCATACATCCGCTATGATTGCTGAATTCCATATTTTCCATATTTTGCTGTCCAGCCAGGATCTGTGGGAAAGAAACAAAAAACCACAACCCCCTCGACATCAGTAGAGTGTTTACAGTACTACGCTTGCAGTATAGCACTAGGAAAGACCATGTTCGTGTCCTGCGTAGAAATGCATTTTTGCAAATCAAGAGAGGTATTTTCAGTTGTTTTTTTTTACTAGCAAAGCACTTAAGGCAGTTTCTAATTGTATTTTACATCTCCCTGAAATAATACCTAGTTTAAGAATGTGCAAAAGAATCAAGTTTTTAAAGATCCAACATTTTCAAGGATGCAGAGTTGCACATAGACATGCAGAGTTGCACATAGACATCTGTATATATTGGAAAATTCTGTTGAGAATCAAAGTCTAAAATTACCAAACATGTGTACTGATTGTACATTTCAGAGTAATAATGTGTACTTTTCTGATCACATTATCTTTTTGTTTAGCGTAACTTCATGAAATCAGGCCAGTTAACAAGATTTCATAGGCTTTTGTGTGCTTCTCCTATGCTGTTGAAAAGTCGAACATCAGAATACTGTTGAGCTCAAGAAACAAAAATAACTAGTCTCAGTTCACAGTACATTGCTGTATGAGTTGTTCCTAATTTTTACCTCTGCTCACCCTTCTGTCCTTAGTCTTTTTGGCAGCTAACCTGACCTTCTGGACTGTTAGCACTGATTTATTTTCCATGCCATGCCACTTGGACTCAGAGACACTTTTTTTTTTCCCCTTCTCCTGGCTCCTAAAAGTACTCCCTCATGATAATTGTGTTGTTTGTAAACCGCCTGTCCCTCAGGGAAGGGAAGAAGAGTGTCAGAAGAACAATGTTATTGGTGCCATAGAATGAAAAACCTCAGGGCAGATCTTTAAAGGACCAGGGGTTTTCCAACCCCGATAGCTCTTGAGGGGTGAAAAGAAGGTTCTTCTCCAGCACAGCCGGATCAAGAGCTGCCTCACATGGGGGCTGTTGGGGTTTTGGGTGAGCTTTTATTTTGGTTGTTTCTTACCATTGACAACAGCAGTTATAAGATGATAGTCTGGCTGCCTAGTAAGAGTCTCAGCTGTGAGATGTTGCAGTGAGCAGCCAGTCCATCACCTCTCTATCCAAACCTCAAATCTTTCCCATAAAATATGAAGTCGGCCGTGCTACTCTGTTAGGGAGCACCTAACGGCAGCATAGCCGGGGCAAGCAGTAGAATAGGTGTAATAAGTGACCTGTGTTTGTTTAGGCAGCTTGGAAGCTTTGGCTCACTGAAACTGCTGTTGCAAGTACACCAATAATTAAAGATACATATGCTAGCTAATTTGAAAAAGCCATGGCTGAATTGTTCTGATTCAGGGCTGGATTGTGTTTTTAATGCCTAATAGGGTGTATAAATAGTGACATCCAGTGTTCAGTTAGATCAACCACAGGTCCGTGTTCCATAAGGTCATTCAATTAAAAGATTTATTACAGACTCTATTTAAAATGCCTGGGTAAAGATAGTAGGCTAATTTGAATATTAACTACCTGCCAACTTCAACACACCTCCACAATAAAAATTTCCTTCCTGACTTGTTGGAGAACAAGAATGGTGTGGCTCTTGTATAATGCTTTAACTTTCTTTTTTATGACAGCAAGCGTCTGATTATTCCCAGGTGTTCTTGATTTCTTCTTTCTCTGCTCCTGTTGCTGTGAATGTGGCCATTAGGGAAGCAGTCATAAAGGATGTGTTCACCACTTCCTTCTCTGTCTGTCTCTTAGCATAGCCACAGGTCCACCGTCTTCTATCCACATTAATTCCCTGAGGTATCCACACAGTATTTGTGTTGACTGCCTTAATTTTGATCTTCTCTAATCATTCTCTGCCAGATGGCAGTTAAAGTTTAATGGTCCCTGTAAAAATAGTTCCCTTTCTTCTTTTAATCAGTCACGTGTGTTTCCTTAGCTAACTGTTAGATGTTCAGAAAGCATGAAGGGACCACCAACACAATTACTTCAAAATACACATCCGTATTGTGATTTCAATGTTATGTAAAGCTAAAGGGTTATAGGGTAAGCAAGATTCCTGGAAGTTAGCATGGGCTACACAACCTTAATTTTTCTGTGTTTCTTCAGATATGTTAGAAAGATAAAAGTATTAATTTGTGACATTTCATATAATCAAATGTTAATTATTTTTAGTACCTTCTAGGCTCAAATGTTTGTGTATGCTAAGCTAGTAAATGTGTGAGGATTATGCTTTTAGGAATAAATTTGAGCAGTACACTTAAGCTTAACTTTAACTGCATGTGTATGGCTAAGATAGATACTCCAGCCTTGAGTGAGGTACTTTGGCATTGCTTAGTGTTAGGACCATAAACAAATGTAGTCAAGTTATTTGCCTTCTTACATATTTAAGACTATATATCGACACCTAATGACACAGAACCTAAAATTCTTCCGTATGTGTTTACTTGTTTAAAGCTTACTAGAGGTTTGAGGATTTTGCTGAATCAAAAATTTAATTCAATTGCATATTCATGCAATGCCTTTAGAGGCAAATGGTTTAAGCCATATCAGACACCTGTGGAGTGAGCAGGTATTATTGTACCATTGAGGAATACGGAGAGCCTGGGAAAGTGGTAGGCTAGAAGTCCAGGTTACAGTACTGCCAGAGAAAAGATCGCTGTGGAATTAAATGGAGGCTGGATCAGGCCCTGAACGCCTTGCCTAGAGCAATACAGGAAATATATAGCAGAGTCACTAACAGAACCCAGATCTCCTGATTCAAATTAGACTTCTTTTGTATCCAACATCTGTGTACACTGCAACTGGATGTGTCATTGCAGCCTACGCAGGCTAGATTCTAGATTAAAGCTTGCGTGAGAACGCCTACGCATACTGCAGGCATCACACCCACTTGCACATGCCAGTAAGATGAAACTAGCAGAAGTGTAGACCGTCCTACATTATTCTCCCTGCTGGAAGACTGAGAAAGTAGGAATCCTTCTACCTTTCTCCAAAGCATGTTTTAACAACCATCTCCAAACCGAGTTACTAGATACGACAAAGTATGCACTGCAACAGTACTCCCTGCCCCATTTTTGTTTTACATTACAGTAATGGAACTCAGTTGTACAGAACTTCTGATCACCTTAGTGATTTTTAGTTTTGCCATGAATGCCTGCGAGTTGGACAACAAAGAGAGTTGCTTCAGCTCCAGTTTTCCCCATTATGCCTTAATCAGTGATGAGCAATTTGGTTCTAACGTAAATACCTGTGATATTTTGCTTAAGATTTTGACCCGAAAGGAAAATTTTCTGTGCTTCATCTAGGTATTTTTCCTCATTTCCTTTTTACATGCAGCTTTTTGGGCTAAAATCTAGGCAAGGGAGCAGAGATGTAGAGGGACTGTTTGTATTATGATAATAACCCAATGACCTCATTGAGATCAGGGCCTCAGGGTACTGGATGTTGGGAAAAAAATGTGATAAAAGTCAATCCCTGCCCAAAGGAACATGAAGTCTAAATACACAAGCAATTTTGTAAATCTGGGACACAGAGAGGTTGATTTGCCCGGTGTCAGACTGTGGCAATTGCTAGTGACTCACTCTTGATCTCTTGTGTCTTAGCCAGTGGCCTTAGCCCCAGCAGCATTCTTCCTCTCTATTTATATTTAATTAAAATGGCAGCAGAGCCCAGCTTTGCTAAATTTCCATATGTCTGAGCTATAAAATCTGTTAGCTGTGGAAAAGTGGACATACCTTTATTTTTCTCTCCCCTAGTTTCCTCTCCTGTGTCCGTATCAGAGAAACATGCTCTGATTCCTTTCCCTGCTTGGCCAAAGATTGCAAGTATTTAAATGATCAAAATAGAGCTTGCTGTGCTGATGATGGCTACTAGCAGGTGTCGAAGTGAAGGTGTTCCCCTATGGACACAACACATTGCGGTTGGGCTGATGCCCAGTTCATAGATTCACATGAATCTTTTAAATGGAAAGGGAGATAAATTGCATCTAAACACTCTAATGATGATAATGTAGAGAGACAGATGTGCTAACTGAGTATTAGAATCCCTCCATAACCTCTTTACTTCTATTATACTATCACATTATATACTATTGACTAATATAAGCCAGATGCAAAACCAGAGTGTTATTTGAGTTTATCTTCTGGACTTCTCCAGGTTTGTACACCTTATAGACAGAAATATTTTTCACTGGTAAACTGACACAAAGATAATTTTTATAAGTTCATATGAAGGGTGCATTGAAAAGCACCCGCTGGCATTTATTTCAACTTTTGCTAAAGCATTTGCACTATAAAAATTGAGACAACTGCAGCTCAAAAATCCTGTTTCTGGGCAAGGAATTTTGTTCCCTTCCCCCTAGTGTGGCCGCCTACATCTTTGCAAAGAGAGTGCCATGCAAAGACTTTTAATTCAGAAGTGGTTTGGATTTGCTTTACATAAATGTAAAGGACATAATAATTTCACAAGGTGAAAGGCAGCAGAAGAGGAGGTGCAGAGCACTGCCAAGTGAGTCTAAGCATGGAGAATACGTAAGAACCACATAGAACATTTATACACCTGATGTAGTATGTGCCAGTTGTTAAGGCAGAAAGCCAAAGGTAATGAGCATTGTGAGAATTAAGAGAGCTCCTTTTTGGCCCGGATTCTTACCTGTAATTGAAGTGCTATCCTCTACAGATCCTTCAGGTGCTACCGGAATGAATTTATCCAGGCTTCAAGGGAGATCCAATCCCTAAAGAGTAGAGGAAACTTAATTTACATTATAGCTCTGTGCTAGAAGCTGTGACTCCTGAGTTTTCCTAATAGTTTTCAAAGAAAGTGAAATTCCTAAGTGAGGTTTTGATTTTAATTTAGAGTTATTTTTATGTGTGCTGCAAGATGAATAGGAAACCGTAAGTATGTTTACGGAGTTATGTTATTACAGTCTGTCATGAAAGGTACATTAAAGTGTCTTTATTGTGTTAATTAGAATTTTATTTAAAAATATTTCCATAAAGTATTGGAAAAAATAAAGCTAATAATAGCCATCCATGAATATTCTCTATCAGTCTGTACTCTCTACCAATTTTAACAATAGGCTATTTCTTTTTCTTTAACCAGCTTATAAAGTATTCACAGACAAGGACTGGTTGTAAGACATTCTAATGTTATTCCCAAATAATAGATTTTACCTTTTTTTTATCCTAGTGAGCTCCTCCTCACCTACAATATTGAATTTCAAGATGTTGGTGGCTACTCTGTAACGCTGAAAATTTGTTTCTATTTTTCTAGTGTTTCCAGCCTTGAAATCTTCTTTAAAGCATAATCTATACTTGAGAAAATAGTCAGTCTGAGAAATCAAAGACTAACTAACATGGCAATCTTGTTAAAATGCATGTAGTAATCAGCTTTCCTCACATTCCACATTCTGCCTTCCTTTGTATGTTTTTACTTCAGTTATAAACTGTTTAGGACCAACACTTGCTTTTGATTTTAGCAGGGGACCAGGGACAATTGTATGCTGCCTAAATAATCAAGTCTATTTTTTAATCTGTTCATTTCACAGTTTAGGTATGGGGCAGCTGATTTCAGAAACATCCTTCAGAAATGCCCACCTGGGAAAAACATTTCAAAACTTTTAAAAATGAGATAGTAATCCAGGGAAGCACTGCATGTGTAATTGACAAATCGTAAAGATAAGCAAAATAGTTAGTAAAGCTGTGGAGAACATGCAGGTTTACAGATAACTTTAATTTTTTTGGGGGGAGGGGGAGTTCAGTGCTAAAATGAAAAAGGAGAAACTATCAGTTTCATTAGAAACTGGAAATTCAAAATGATGGACTTTACTGCAAGTTGGAAATGATCAAAACCCCTGTGATTCAGTCATTGAAAAACAGACTGGCCAAAGCAGTACACTTGATACACTTGATTGCGGACCTGCAAGGATGAGGCAAACTGCTGTGTGTATTTGTTACTGCTGACATTGGTCTGGGAAGACACATATTTCATAAGTAACATAAAATGCACTATTTCTGTTACAGAACAGTGCATGTAGTTCCTAGTCAGATTATGGGAAGGACCTCCTTTAGCCGTCCATAACTACTTAAGGAGACCACACAGTTTTCCTGTTCATCAGTAAGGCATTCTTCAAATCATACAGAAATAAGTACATTGGTAGAATTAAAAAAAAACCAAAAACAAACAAACACACAAAAAAAAAAAAACCAAAACAAAACACCAAACCCAAGAAAAAGGAGAGAATACTAAATTATACTTTAATTACTAGTGGAAGTAGTCTAACAAGTCTAATACCAAAGAATCTTCCATGCCACCTAGTATCTTTATACCTTGCAGTAACAGTAAGAAGTAGTTTTATCTGAAGGACATTTCAATCCAGGTTTCATACAGAAGGCTTTTTTGAGAAATGGAAACCCAAATTATTGTATTTGCTGAGAGAAATACAGCAAAGCAAATCCATCTTTCTCAGAAGAAACAATGTTGAAGAAAAATTAGTAGCTGTATAACGTATTGCTGCTTCTGTCAGCGCTCATCAGTGGAAGTTAACACTGGAGTGTTAAACTGGCAGCTTACCCCCTTTGATTTTACTGTATTCACCTAACTCATGAGAAACACATAAGAACATTAAAGAACTGCTTTTGCACCTGTTATCTTTATATAACACTTTGCATTTTTAATGCTTAGCAGAAGCTGTTAGTGTTTAAAAATCTTCACCAAATGTATCCATGCAGCATGGAGAAAAGCTGAAGTTATTAAACTGCAAGTCATACAACAGAATCTTCTTGCATTTGATTACCAGCTTTCTAAAGCAATTACTAAGTTTTGCCCAGGTGCCTGCCTAGAGGGAAGCTAAGTTTTTCTTCCATTTTGAGAAATTAGCCTCCGTTGTTTTCTCTGTAGAGGAGTGCGCAGTAAGAGTGCTGCTTGGCATAGGAGGTCAGAGGCTGTAGGATGCTGCGTAGAGTGCCTGGGCGCAGGCAGGCACAGCACGGGTGGGAAGACCTCTCGTGACAGAGCAGGTACAGGTGCTGGTCTCACCTGCCCAGCAGGCTGGGGGAAGGATGGACAGGACAAGCTAGCCTTTCTGCAGGAGTTACAACAGAGCCAGTCTTCCCTTTTGGATTGCATATAACTATTTGTTTCTTTACAGAGGAGTCTGTGTCTTTGAATTTTTCTCTGCTTTTTCCTATATGTTCCCATGATAACTTCACACAGAGTAAATATAAAATTTGTTTTTAACTACAAACAGGCGTTTAGTAAATGCCGGAAATAGTGGAACACTAAAAGTTTGGAAACAATTAAACAGCAATCATAGCAAAAGTGTGTTAAATAAATTGGCTCATCTAATTTAAAATAGTAAAATGACCAAGTTCAGGTCATTTTACTATACAGGGCTGAGTTATTCCCAGAAGTAATACCATGACTTCACTCCGGAAGCATTGTTTGATGGGATTATAGCTGGAACATTTTCAACCTTAAGAATTCATCTTCAGAAACATCATTCTTGGAGTGCAAAATATCCTGTACCTCCCAGTCCTGGAATAGCCCTCTGTTTGTTACTCATGTTTCTGTATATCACAAACTTCAATTTGCTCTTGAGCCATTTTGCTGTTCAAGAATGGTATAAAATGTTAATTTTATGTCAGTAAGGGTTAAGAGTCCAAGGAATTCAACTTTCTTTGAAGTGTGGTGTTTCCCTACACACTCTTGAAAATCCTGTCTCCAATATTAAAATACTTCACATTTTATCCCAGAGGAGAAAACTCCATGCAGTTACTTATGGCCTTCCCTGTAAGATGTGATAAAGTACCTCCAGAGATAAGGTGGTCTCCTACCGTGAAGTGGACTGTTTAGTGTGGTCAGGAAAAGAAGTTACTTTTATTTATTCATTTATGAAAAATACCCAGAAGATTGACACATAATTCAGGTTTGCAAAGCTGCATGACATGAAGAGCTTTGGGGGGGATTTTTTCCCTGGTGTCTTAGACACACTGTGGAAATTTTTTTGCCTGGTAAGACAAACTAATGGATTGACAAAAATACAAACTCTACCTACCAGGAACTGCAGTAAAGCCATGTCTTAGTCCAGAGTGCAATAGAGAAAACATCACTTCCATAGTGTTCCATTACACAAGAAATCAGATTGAGCAAGATTGTGCTAAATTCTACTCATAAATACTGCATAGAAAACTGGCAGTCTTCAAGCTTTCATTATTCTGCTTTAAAACTGATATGAGGATGGTGGTCTTGAATTGTTGGCAAATATTTTCTTGTGGAAAAACATGTGAAGTAACTTTCATTGTACTAAAAGTTTAACCTCAGTTAAACTTACTGTTTCTTTAATGTCTGCCATTCTTCTGTGATTGTGAAAATGTGGTGCTTCCTTGGAGGATTACTGCCCTCACGGAAATTGCGTTGGAATTAGGGTAAAGTAGCTCTTTCTCATAAGAGAAAAAGTCAAGAAACCGAACTATGCTATAGTTTTCATTCTATTCCTCTCAAAAATAAGTCGCTGCTGCTCCTGGTGGTTTTGTGCTGGACTACCAAAGTAAGAATTATGAATCATTGGAAAGTCTTTCTGTATTTGTCAGAAAACTGTATTTTAATGTTAGTACTTCAGATCACTAATCTAAGCCTGCCTCCTTATGTACCTGCATGCAACCATGTAATCAGCACTCCTGTTATATCACTGCTTCCAGGTGTATCCTTCATAGATCACAGCTGTAAATATCTCTTAAGGTAAAAATAATTTATTAATGGAGGTTCCTGTATTAGTTCAGTCCAAAAAGCTCAGCTTAAATAGAGACTATCAACAGAGTTGAAAAGTTTTAGCAATGTGCACTGATGTGAGAGCAACGAACCTATTTCACTTAGGTGCCTTAAGTAGACTCAGATCTTTAATTTTAGCTGAGCTGTTTCATTTGTCCTGAAAGTTCCCTTATCCATAAAAAACAAACTAAAAGCAGGGACACATTTTCTTGTGATCTAAAGGCACTGGCTGTTGGTATTTACCTTTTTCTCTTTAGAGAATAATGAGTGGGGAACATACCTTCCTTGTGTCTGACCAAAACTTACATTGCAGTGTGCTTTCCTGCATGTGTAGAGGTACAAGCTGTGTGCTAAACATTAAATTCAGGCTCAGATTCTTCCTTCAGGTGCACATGTGCAACTTCTATAGCAGTCAGTGGAAGGTGCATACACAGATTAAAAGCTAAAATAATATGGCATTGCATCCATTTGCCTTGTCTGAGAATTTTAGTTCAGAGAACAGTCAGCAAACTGTAATTCAGTGCTTTAGCTCTTTGCCGTATTCATACTATGAAAATAAGACAACCTTTCACTCACATGGTGTTAAACAAAGATTTAGTAGGAGGTGTGGAGAGGTCTTAGATGGGAAAATATATGAATGATAAGCACATGCATCTCCAGAGTAAGCTGTTTATTGTTTCATTTGTGGTACCCCTGAACAATTTCTGTTTGGAACAGGGCATTGGCCGTACATTCACAGGGTTTTGGGCAGAATCCCTCCTGGATGCTAGTTTGCATCCTGATTTTGATCTAATGGTTACTTCAATATGAGTGGTTTTACATAGGTAGTATGGTTCTTTATAAAAAGAATAATGGTTGAACATGAACGCCACTTCAGTAGCTAGGCCACATTCAACAAATCAGATGAAATAGAGCTCAGTCTTACACAAAAAAAAATTGTGGATGTTAGCTAATTTACACATATAAACTGAGAATATTTTAATTTGTATTATGAAACAGTTGTAAATGGTATGTTGATTATAATTTTATTTTTCTCTCTCACTACCAGCAGAGGGAGCACCAGCGATTAAGCTGCACAAACCTTGGAGGTTTTGTACACTGATAGGCTCCACATCACCCATCAGCCAAATTCTGTTTGCAAACTCCCAGACAAAACTTCTAGTGCTGTCAGCAGGAAAGGAGGAAAAATATTTGAGGCTAGGACTGATCCTTGGATGTGTTCAAATATTCATATTTTCTTCAAAATAAACTCTTGCTACGTCCCAATTAAATGAGTAGCATCATATTTACGGCTTTGTGAAAAATACATGACACACAAGAGTGGTGTTTGGCATAAGATCTGAGACTTGACTACAGAGACCATGGCCATCACATCTTTTAAGCTGAAGGCATGCTCCAAAGATGTTTATCAAACTCCATTTCTGATTTGGCAACTTCAACCACAGTTTGGTGGGAAAACACATTTCAGTATGAAAACTGTAGTTACTCAAAACCTAAGATTTTGAAAGATGTTGGAATGTTTAAAAGTGCCAGAATTATTAAATCAGTCCTCAACAGCTATTTTAGCATTTTCATTCAACCCTCCAATCTAGCAGAAAAATGGAATATCACAGCTGCTGAAAAAACATGTAGGAGAAGATTGGATTTAAAACAGTATAGCCTGTCTCCAAAGCTCTAGATTTCCTTTAAAACTTTTGCTGGGGGAAAGCAGTATAGAGAACCTCTATGAACAACTCTTGATTGAGTCCTTAAATGCCAGCGAACATGTTAGGTGGCTATGTGACATTTTACCCATTTCAGTAACCATCTTTACCAAATAGCAACACCTATATTGTTGTGAATCCGTGTAAAGTAATATAAAGCTGCACAAAAAATCTTGTATCAGCTTGGATTTAAGCTTATTCTCCCATATTTTCTCACAATAGAAAAAGCACTTAATTTGAGGGTTAAGCCAATGTACATGCCTAACCAACATCACCCTAACAAAGACATTTTAGACTTGATGAAGAAGTCGTGCACATGAAACTTTTTTTCTTTAACCCTATCAGCCTCTCTGATGGAAGATGCTCTCTCTCTCACTACAACCTTATGTGCTTATAAGCACAACCAAAACACACCTAACAGCTCAGTTCCTGTCCAGAATCATCTGTTCAGTACATCTCAAAGACAGCCATCTAAAACTCAACACCTAACTAAGATCATCAGCCTGTCTTTTATTACATTATTTCTAATGAACATGAAGCAGTGGTAAAATTGGGGAAAATGGCAGTTATGGAGATTTCATATCAGAGGCAGAGAAAAGATCAAGAGTTTTGCTGGTGGTCTTGCATGAAAAGAAGTGAGGGATCTCAAAAGCCTCCGTGGCTTCCCCATCACTATGTGAATTAGAAAGTGCCTAAGGAAGTGTTACTACAAGTTACACTCAGCCTGTATAACCTGCTGAGGATCCAGTTAAAACACCTGGCATGTGTGAGATGGACATGTGCTATTTGAATAGTTCACAGCGTTGTATAAGTAAATTATACTTAGTCACCAAAATCCATTTCATGTATCCACTCTGTTGCTAACATGTCAAGAATATGACAATATTAAATCTTCTTACCTCTGCTGATATTAGAATAACGATAAACCACTCTTCAGTATCCAGATCAGTCATGGTCTTCCCAGTTACTTATTTGGTTGAGGGCTGGACATCAATCAAAGCTCTCTTAGTATCTGCAAAGACAGAACTCAAACTTTCCTATCTTTGCCGACCAAAAGTTTCTCCCATAAATGTCAATGTTACTGTGTCCAAATGGGTTATTCAGTGTGCTGTATGGGCTAAGCAAAAGTCCCAAGGCTTTATTTTGTTAAACAAATATCATTTTAGCCAGCTTTGAGGAAAGAGCAGAGGATGGATTACCAGTGTAACTGGATCATGCCTTCTGTTTACCACCTTTACAATACCTTCTAATTCTTCTAGGCCAATTAATTAAATGCTCACACTTTTAAAAAAGAAATTCCTGAAAACAGCAGTGCAGTTTGGTTTGCAGCATTTGATATTAAGAATTCATATTCATTCATGTTCATAATTCATAATCAAAATTCCTGTCATTAATTTTTCTCATTGGATTCTTTGAAAGGGAACTTGAAGCACACTTTCACTGTATATTCAACACATTCAATTTTTCCATTTTGCTATAATCTGATTCCTTTTGAAAATTATTTAGCATTTTCATAGTACTTAGTTGCCGGCAGGGACTAAATCACAACAACCATTTTTATAATTTGCTAGAATTGTTTACCATGTAGGAAAAGAATCAACAATTTCAGAATTCAGAAGGCTGAGTAGCTCACTTATTAAATACTGAGTATTTCTCTTTCAGATAGCCCTACTCACTGGGTGTTAATGAATTACATGATATTCACTGATGTAGCTAAAATGAGTCTGAGTTGTTGAATCCATAAGCTATTTTTGTCTGCATTCTGAAAAGGTGACTATTTCTCTTAAAAAATACTATTGCTCTACAATGTTACTTTATAATCACCGAGCATGTCACTACTTAGTTAAATCAGAAGCATTTTTTTTTGCCACTGATACTGAATGGTTAAACATTTCTACATGCTTTAAGTGTATACACGTCCATAAGCAACATGATTGTTTACATTCCTATAGCTTAATTTGCCCAAGTATAGAGAAGTCTGATATAATATTTTCAGTGAAAACAACAAATATGCAATGATACTGTAGCTCGCCTGCTTTTGGTTGTGATCCATAAGTATATGTGCCACTTAACAACCAATAAAATATGACAGGCATATACAATTCTGTCTGAGCAGGAAAGGATATTTTATTGTTCAGGCTTTAGTCACACATGCCCTACATAAAATTGTACAGTCAGATCAGTATTTTATTGTTACTTACCATATGTGTTGGACTGCTTAGGCATGAAAGAGTAAGTTAGACAGAAAGTATTAACCTTATCTGCAGAAGAAAAAAATTACTTCAAATAAGTTTATACTCAAATCAGCCTTTCTTTAGGAACAAAACAAGAAAAACTGGAAACAAATCTACGTATCTCAGATCTCAGCCAGAGAAGAAAGGAGCCACTCTTACAATCTTAGATTTATTAGCTTCTTTCTTAAGCACCGTATCTCCTCTTACACACTGAAATGCTTGATGATGCATTGCCACAGACTACTGAAATCAATAAGTAAACTGCTATCTGCTACCTCCATACCCAGTATATCCCCCAAATCTCCTGGTATTCGGGGTTTTCTTGGCCTAACATATAGAGAAAACATTCATAATCTTTTGTGGCTATGTGCATAAATTAATGCATAAATTTGTCAGAATCACCAGGTGTGTTGTGCAGGGGTAGGTCGGTGGTGAACAGTGAACTCAGCAGGACACATCTGCACTCTGTTCACGCTTTTCGAATTCCTTGTAGAGCACAGCAGGAGAGGGCAAAAGGAGAGGTGATGATTTTGAGGCACTTCTGCAGATAGGGAAGGATTTCAAAACAAATCCCACTGGCTTGTTATCTGGGAATACACAGATTATATTTTCTTTAATACACATATGAACTGGAATTTATTTTTACTGATGTACTACCAGCATTCATCTCCACCAGTTTAAGAAGTATGTTAACAGCCTGCAATGCATTAGAAGGGCAGGATATGAACCTACACAGGATATGAATTTATAAATGCTAAAGGAGTGTAGTAGTAGCAACATGTAAATCAAAGTTCATAAAGCCAGGAAATATCTTACTTTAGAGCAGCTGATACAATGTAGCAACATATTTATTGTTTAGAGGGAACAACAAGTACTTTTGTGGGACCAGACTGAGGGACTGAATGATCCATAGGCAATGCCCTGACGAGGATTAATACATGATAGAGGAGAGGGAGAGGAAATAAGCTCTATTTCAGATTCCAGCAGACAACACACGAAAAACACTGAAGCAAGGCCTCTGAAAGCCAAGTAAGGAAGCTTGTCAGCTTTTCTGTTTCTTTGGGCACTTTATCTGTCAAGACAAACTGAAAAAAGGAACAGCTACAATGCCTTCATTTAAAATGTTCCAGATAGCTCTCTAGAGATATTTTTAAGCAACATTGACTGAAATAATGGAGGAATTAATAAATAGCACCAAGAATCTTTAAAGCATTTATCCTGGATAAAGTTGCTAATCTCAAACTTCAGATAAACTAATACAGTTCTTGCCCAAGCAAAACTTAAGTACAAGGTCCTTAGAAAGTGGGAAAAGTTTTATTTTCTCTGCAATCACATATTCCCACAGAAATAATGTATTGGTATATGTAGTTAATGCTTGATGGATTTATGGCTGACTATAGATGTCTGAAGATTACTGAACTATTGCCTGAAGAGCAAACCCTTGAATTTAGACATATTAGTTGATATTTTTTCTGATTGTATTTTTTTTTTTTAACCAAAGTAATTTCAGATTTCTGACAACTACCCATAATAGGAAACAATAAATTTGAAACACTGGTAGAAAGTGTTAATTATAGCTAATTCCCCTCCCCCCCTCTGGGTAAATGCTACAGTTTTAGATTGCTTTCATTTTAGTAACCATTTGATCTTTCCCAGGAGAGGATTTTGTACAACTTCTTTTAATCTTCTCTGTATGCAGTTCAAATCTGGCTCACTGAACTCAATTTTACGTTAGTGTTTGCATTTATGAGCAAAAGATTGCTACAACAAAACAAATAAACATGTTATAAATGGTGGTTAAAGAAAATTGTGTAAAGTAAAGTTAGATGCATACGATTTAATGGTGCTGTTACTCCCTCTGCTCACCGCGATCTGTGGGAAAAAGAAAATTTAGAAACCTTACACCTTTATAAAGTACAATAAGCTTTTACCATAATTCCTTTTCAACTAGTGAACAATCTAGCAAGTAATTTTAAAAATATGTTGAAAATAAAACAGATTGATGTTTCACCCTATGCATATGAGGATCTTTAGCGACTAGAACCAATTAACCAGACAGAACAAAGTTAAACAAACACATAAATCTTTGCAGGGTGGACATTCTATGCAGTAAATAATGCAACACTTCCACTGTCATCAGATAACGTGCACTGTGCTAACTTCCACTGAGCCAGATTTTGGCACTAGCATCAGTACCAGATAGGCATATCTTGTGGCTCTTAACTTCTATTGATCAAAAGTCTCCAGAAATCAAAATGGCTCTGTTGAATCAAACTAGATGGAATTTAAGTTAAAGTGGAAACAGGTCTTGCAGACAGCTAAGAAATTGCAAAACGTGTTTACCCACCTCAAAATATTGCTCCAGATCTCATTCCTTTTGTAAGCATGTCTATAAATCCAAAAATCTTATTTTCCACATCCATTGTTTTAATAAAGTTCCAAAGAGACATTCATTTCCCAACTTCCTTCTAGTACTGCAATAGCAAAATATCCTGCTAGTGTTAGCCATAGCCATGTCCACAATCTGGGTTCAGACAAACTGTCAAATCAGCTGTAAAACCCAAATGTGCAAAGGAGAAGTTGCAGCAATATACTAATCATGCTTACAACAGAAAAACACACTGCCAAAAGTATTGAATAAACACTTGACAAAAGAAGAAAAAAATCAAGATATAAGGAAAATTTAAAAATAACAAAAAGAAAGAAATGAGAAATCTAGCTCAGTATGTACTGGTCTGGACCTCACAGAATAAGGATTTCCATGCATTAACATACCAAAACCAGAGTTAGTAACCTTATTTGGACTGGCTCTACTTTTAAAACCTAGCGAGGCAAATTAAAGCTGACTAATTTCAGAGCTGTCGAATTTGGGAGCATTGTATCATATAACTGGAAGCTGAAGTTAACGTACTGAGTGTTGAGTTTCACTAAGGTGAAATATTAATTCACATTTATTCCAAATGTTGATTGTTTTAATACCCTGAATTTAGACACAGAAGATTAGATGTAATGGGTTGTTTCCATATGTCACAAGTAACCCGGTTGCTGTTTTAACTGTGAATTCTGCAAGCATTTTTTTTCCTAGCAATTCATGCAAATGATTTAAAATTAAACAATTTTTCCAGCACCTGTAAAAACGTGCAAATGATAGAACAGGCAGTATGATGATTGCTTTACAGATAAGCATTTTCTTCATCATCTCCAAGAACATCCAGATTTATGATCTAATCACTCAGCCTTTTAACAGGATGCATTTGAGTTTGATTAAAAAAGAAAACAAATAGCAGTGCAGATTTATTAATGAAATCTGTGTGACCTTTTAATGTAAGGAACTCTCTCAAAATAGTGAGTTTAAAACTGAGTGTGGCCTCCTTAGCCACTTCAGCTTTGCCTGTCCTGGTATGCAGCATGTTTTTGGTGTGCTTTTTCACATTGGCAAGTGCAAATTTTGGAAAGCCATCTCCTCCCTCCCCCTGCTTCAACTTTAATTGCTTAACCTACATCCTAATTCAAGTTGCTCATAAACCTTAGCCTTTGTTGTAGGTCCGACAGCTGTGTTATGTCAGTAGCAAGTAAAACCTTCACAAAGTTCCGGAATGCTGCAAGACATTTTATAGGTGCTGCAATAAAAGGCAAATTGAATTTGCAAAAATGCATTTGTCACTGATTAAAAACTTACAAAGTTAATTGGAAACACTGTGTAGGTGTTGCCACACAACTAGAGGTGTAACTGGTGGTTATAATTCAGTTTGAGCATGGGGGAGAGTAGCCATTCATGTAAGGCCAGCAATCTTATTAATATTTCTTTTTCCTTCAACAAGTAGGATGTATTTACTGGAAGACTTGTATGTATGGTCAATATTTAGCAGCATTAAGATGTTAGCCAAGGAGTAGTGACCATTTCCGTGCTCAGTTTTCAAGGCTGTATCAAAGTGAAGTTTGCAAGTATCAGTTAGTGCCCATTAGTAATGTAATGTCCCTTGGGAAAGTTTTCCAGGCTTTTTTTCTCCCTCCTTGTTTTACGTTGGCAAAGTTGACACTAGTGGACCAATCCTTGCTTCAGCAAGTGAGGAGGGGTGAGGGAGGTAACCAACAGCCCAGGCAATCAGCACCCTCCCCCTGGAGCTGAGTGAATTATCTCCATATAATCCACTTAACCTTTGCCATTGTGGGACCTGGGAAGCTGAAGGTATTTTTAAACTTGAGTCTTTTAAATTGCCAGTTTATAGTGTCACTAGTCCAGCTCAGCTGGAAAGAGGATGATTTGAAAATAGTTCCATGAGGCAATAGCTTTTCACCTCGGCTAGGAGTCCTAATTATTATTAGTTTTGTGGCTCACTGTCTTCTGTGTCAGTGGGGACGGTGATCTACAGTGAATCCACAGGTGATGCAGTTTCTTTAACATAATATCACTCCTGTTTAATACAGCTAAAATGTCATAGTTTTCAAACTACTTACAATCTTAAACTGGGGTAACATAGATATGTTATCATTAATTGTCAATATGCAGAAAAATCCAAACTAACACAAAATATTGTGGGAACAGCTCTGTAACAGCAAGGTTGAGTAATATCAGAAAACTGCTTTGCAATTTTTACTTTTAGTGATCTCCACTTGCTAAAATACTTTACTAAAATTACACTTAATCCTCTTTAAAGGAAAAACAAAAAATGCCTTAAGCAAATGCTGAAGGGTGCTTGTTGATAGTTTTCCAAAGACAAGCTATGGAAAATTTAATTAGAAAATTATTAGTTCAGTAGACTGTAGTAGGTTGTGAGAGCCTTCTGTTTTTTTTTTTTTTTCTTTTCAGTGTGGCTGCTTAAAATTTAACAGATTAGTGCTTACCTATTTTATTGATGAATATTCTGCTGTGCTGGACTGTGGGTATGTCCACATTTCGGTGATCATCAAAGCAAGCAAGCAACCTTGTATATAGTATTGACAGAGATAACGAGACATGGAAACTGAACCTTTTCCTTGAGCTGGACTTTCAAAAGAAACAGTAATTAACAAAATTGGTCTTCTTTAGAAATCTAAATCTTGGAATCCCTGAATTGTATAGGTCAGTCTTGTCACTTTAAGGTCCCTGGGTGAAAATGAGATGCCAACACCTTTTACAAATATTCAGGTAATCCTCAGCCCTATAGTTTTTATTGCTCATTCTCTTCACAATTTTAAGTTTCCTGCTCACTGGTGAAGATGATGAGAGCACATGGATGCCTTCCACTGTGGTTGCACTCGTGCAAGAACCTGGCAATCCACTGCAGACCTACATGTTAGTTATTTTTCAGCAATGCAGACAATCACAGTCCATTATGCTTATACCCTATATACCAATTAAAAAAATCCCCAATGGTACACACTCCTAAAGAATTTCTGAAGGGGAATTACTAATACAGCCATCTCCTTAACATTCTTTGGTGTGTACGCCACCAAAAGAAAATCTTCTGTGATACCTTAGCATCAGTACAGAGAGAAAATTAGTCTGGGAAACTGATGCCAAAACAGAATTATTATTTCTCACCACAATCTCTTTGTCATCTCTTAGATCTTTTATTAATGATAAGGAAGCAAACAGCAGCAGTCAGGATTCAGCAACAGCAGCAAGAATGACCCAAATATTCCATTCCTACTCCTGCTACTTAACCATTCCACATTATAAGATGGGAACACATTATTACCTTGTATTTCACTTGCGATCTTTGAAAAGAAAAGCAGACTGAAAAAGGGAAAACAAACAAAAAAAAAGGTTTTCCAATCCTAAATATATATTTTTATCCATGCTTACGGGGCAAGAAAGAGTGTTTATTCCACTTTTTTGGGTATCCTTTCTCACCTTCTTATGTTCATGGCACATGCTCTTCTTTTCAGAGAAATTTAAAAAAAAAAAAAAAAAAAGGGAAAGCGTATGTCGTACAAGACTGTAGTTACATTAGTTACATCTGTGACTTAGCCAGGTCCTCCATTTGGGTTGCTCTGGGCTAGAATTTCAGCAGATTTTTATGGAAATTCATTCTTCTTGGCCCACATACAAACATGACCAAATATATGTGGTAGAGAAGGAGTAAATGGGATTAAATAAAAGAGAAAGCGTTTGGGTTATTTTTCTAATTTCTCTGTTATTTCTGTAGTTAAGACTTTAATGGAATGATTAGCATTAATATGACATTTAGCCATTAATGGATAGGCAGAAAGAGGGGCTTACTGTCCTTGGTGCAAACCCAGAGGAGCCAGCACAGCAGCCATATCTTGGCACCTTTCTTTTCTCAGGACAAGCCCCAAGTGCAAAGCAAGTTAAACAGAAGCCTGTATTTATGTTGGAAGCTATAGCACAGTGAAAATGTGGCCATTTCAGACAGATGTGAGTCTCAAGTACCTTCTCCTTGTTAAAGCTACCAAAAGCAGTGAGAGCCCTCCTGCAGGCCAGGCCCTGGCCCCCACTGCACAGGGCTGTGGCTGCCTCCAGCCATCGCTGCTGGGACCCCTGCTTGCTGGCCTAACGACCCCGGCGTTAGTGGAGGGTGTTGTACCATTTCACAAATGAGTATTGATACAAGCTAATTAGGGGTTACAATTCTGTTTTAAAAATAAGAAATAAGGAGACATTTCCTCTTGAGCGGTACAGTCTCCCTCTGACAGTATGTACTATCCTCAAAATTTCTAACAGCCTCAACGACTGGGGGATGTGGGTCTTCACAGAGCCATGGGTAAAGCAGAATGCCATCAGCATCAGTGGGGGTTTTGCCATGGCTTTCAGCTTTTCATCCTTCCTGAACAATGGTGAGCATATAAAATAGATTACCTTCGTGCTTCCTCTTGTTAAAACAGGCACCGAGGAAAAGAAAATGCTTTCAGAGCTTTACTGGTAGCTGCTGAGCACAGGAGATGATATCTAAAGTGATGTTTTATACATCTGGTGAAAAGTTCCTCGAATATATATTCTTCTTTAACACTTCTGACTTCTCTCACAGCTGATGAGATAATCTTTCACTAAATCATAAGGTTGTTATGATTTTGGTCATATTTTTCCCCACAGAGGAAAAACACCTCTCACTCTCAGCACATGGATAGTAGCTCCAGATTAAAGATAAAGCAAAAGAGCAGAAATGAAGCCTCTGTGAAAGAGCACATTGTCTCCCTCCTTCCCATAAAAGGCTGCAGCTGACCAAACTGCAGACAGACAGCTCCTAAAATTATACGTGGGCATTATACCATAAACTAAATTGGAAGTTACATACCCATATACCCCACCACCTTCATCTTCACCACGTAGGAGTGTGCATTGCTGCCTTTCCAAGGAAAAATCTTTGACTTCGATACGATTGAAAATACCAGGCTGATGTAGCACACTGCTGAACAATTTTGGCCAGCTCGATTCATTCATTCATGCTCGTGAATATGAGGCACTGTATTGCTGTTATTGATTTAATAACTTTGTTCAAAGGTTGTAAAATCCTTCTCACTGATGACTGATCTCAGATTAGGGTTAAAAAATAAATAAATCAATCAATCACCTATCTCTTACATGAAGCCTATATAGTAAGGTCACGTTGCCCAAAGAGGTCTGTATTCTGCAAGATCCCATGGACATGTGCTCATACGGTTCTGGTTAATGAACCTATGTAATGAACTGCCATCCCCTTTATGTTCCCACCGCCACTGTAATTACTACAATTCATGTGCTGCTTCTATGTTCGTGAATGTTTGTATGCTGTGTTTGCTGATCTAGCTAGGCACAGCATGTCACATGCTGAGTATTTCTCTTGGGAGGGCAATTGTCAAATGCAGAAAAAGTTCACAGCGTAATTAAGAAATGAAGTATTTTTTCCATCTCATGATATATTCCTTGTATCATATCTCCTTCTCAACTGGAAGATACTGTTGTAGTGGTGGAGACAGACAGAAATTGTGATTGCATTTCAACAACTGAAGGTAAATATCGTGTATTCACATGTTGATTTATTTTAATTGGCAGGAAGGCTTTTTTTTTTCCTCCATAAATATTTATTTGAGTATAAGGAGTAATAGAAAAGCAAAACAAAGGAAATAATGAAGATCTGTGGGTAACACACCAGTTGTTAGAAGGATGAAGATCTATGTCTTGGAAAGTAGGGGCTATGACAATTTGGAAATCATGGCTAAAAAGTTGTCTCAGAATGAGAAAGAAAGACCTAATAAGATTCTTCAAGAGGTAGATGGAAATACTGAGAAAAATATGTTCGATGGTAATAATAGTGATATACCTGTCATGAAGTCTATTTCTGAGGTAGGGGTGTGCATCGTGGGATGTACCTACCCGTTGAAAGTATGTTGACATAGCAGAAAACCTCTGAGAAAAAAGAAAAATCTCTGGGAAGTGGGAACTTACCTTTCTGTAGAGATTTGGAATAAGCTTAATCTATTTAGTTTATCCCCAGGTAATTAAGAGAGAGTTTGATCATGGTCCATAATTATCTACAGATGAAGACATATGATACTTATAAAACAGTTCAGCTAGTGACACAAGCATAGGAAGATCTAATGACTGAAAAAAAAGACAGTGAAGCATAGCGTGAGAATAAAGTGCAAAGGGTACTTAAACACTGGAACTATTTCCACATGGCAGCTTCATCTTCATCTGAAGATTTTATATCAGGCTTCCTGTCAATCTGAAGAAACAGGCTACCTTGCCCAGAAGTTAGAGCCTTGATGCATGGATCATGAGGAGAATTTCTACTGCCTGTTTTATCCAGGAGACCAGGCAGTGTTAGATCAACATAGGGTTGATGTAGGATTAATAGCAGCTTGTGATCATTGCTGATTAAAGTGAACTCCTAGAGAATGAGCTGGTGACTGTCTATCCATATCGAGATTTTAAAAAGATATTTTGAGGATGTTTATTAACTTGTCTGAATGTTGATCAGTTATAGACAGTGAAGCTTCCTTTTGAATCCGAGAACAAGGTGTATGCTAATCTATTTTAAATGTCAGTGCGAAAGTCTATTGGCAGGTACCAGTGTTCAAGAAGTACATCATATTACCTAGACCACTAAAAAAATATTAACTAATTTCTTACCTACCTTAGAATTCTTACCTCCTAGCTGGTTCTCTTGTTTGGCCAGAGTTTCTTCAGAGTCTTCATTTGCAAAAGCTGCTTCAGTAGGCTGAGGTCTTAGTAACTAGAAACAAAGTTAGGAACATTCATTCTGGAAGGAAAATGCCTGTTATTAATGTTGATTAGGGCTCATGGCTGCGTTCCCTATATAGTCATTTTCTTGGAGATTAGGATTTTCAGTAAAACTTCTTACGTTTCCATCCTGGGTCAGGCTAAAGGTTCCCCCATCCTGCTGGGCTATCTCTGACAGTTTTTTGAAGCAGGTACCTGGCATGCATAGTGGGATTTGTCTTGTGGTGAGTCCATGAAGACTGAAACATCCGAATTGTTGTATTTCCTAGTCACCAGTGGATTTATACTTTGCAAAATTGTCTAATCCCTTTTTGAGTCTGTTTATACTCTTGGGTTGTGTGACACGCTGTAGCAGGGAACTCACAATACAGTTTGCTTTTATTGTCTATTTTAAATACACCTTATTTCAATGCATGCTGCCTAGTCTTCCTGTTATGAGCATTATGAACAACCAGGACTTTTTCACATTATCATTGATTACTATTGGATCTCCTTCAGCCATCTTTTAAGCTAGTTTTAAAAAACTTAAGAAGTTCTAATCTGTTCTGTTATTATTGGCATGGAACTTTTCTGTGTCTGATCATCCTGCTGTACTTCCTTTTCCTAATTCTGCTGTAACTTTCTATCTAAGATGTGGGCACATCAGAGGTCTAATCAGCACAGTGTTTTCTTTGGAAATTCTTTCCAAATTGACAGCATTTGCTTTGTGCAAACTGAGCAATACATTTCATAAAGCAATCCAATCTGAGACTTTCTTGAGCAGCAATAGCTGCTTAGAGCTGATTTCTCCATACACTTCTTTTTACCATGGTATTTTGCCCTTATTGACATGAATTTCAGCTACCATTTTATTGCCCAGACAGTTATTATGACAGTTGTAGACTATTTCTACTTATGGTTTTAGATTTGACTACCCTCAATAATTTTATATTATCTTCAAACTTTGTCCTTTGACAATGTACATCCTTCTCCAGCTTAGTGTTTTATTGAAAAGAGAATGGGAGAGGAAACAAAAGATATTTTTTTTTAAATAGTAAAATAGAAATTTATACATCTAAACTCAATTTCACCTGCTACTTTTCCTATTTTCATGTTTGCTGTTTGTTTTGTTTTATAAGAAAGTTTCAATCTGTGGGGAAAATTAGTGAAAATTAAGATTATTTACTGACAAATTCTGAGTGCTGGTAACGCTATTTCTAAGGTATATGCTATCTGACTAACAAATCTTACATTTTATTGGCTGTCTCATTTTGTTCTCTTTCATATTTCACATTTATGATATCTTCAGACATACTCCTGTTTTGTTAAGTAGGAATCTGTGTGGTCTTTGATATAAGACATAATTTATTTGACAAGGAAATATGAGACAGTGCCCTGAATCTGCATTTAATTGATGGACTGAGAATTTTTAGCATTGCAAGAAGACAGATTCTCATCCAACATGTCATGGAAAGAGTGTTCTCTTAATCTGTTTTCCTGTGAATTGAAATGCATGTATATATATTTTGAGGAGTAATTTTTAAAATGTTTTATTGAATGTAGTTAGCAGGGTTTTCATACATGCCTGACATCCAAATACTAAGAGCAATTGATGCTATTATCTGTTCATAAGCATATTTTTGTATCTATGAGAAGTGAGGTCTCCATTCTGACAAATCTTCAGTAAACATCACTAACATTGCAAATGAAGACTAGTTCTTGGTACTGCACTAAGGCTGGATATAAACACAACACTTTTTTCATCAATATAAACTTGATGTGAGTTTGTGCTTGTAATTAAACCTTCTGCCACTTACTCATCAATCAGTTCCATTTAAAAAAAATAATAGTGGATAATTGTATTATTCTTCCACATGATTTTCAGTAGGACAGTGTAGCACACCAACAGCTTGCAGAGACTTCAGTAAAGCATGATATGCTTCATCTTGCCATCTTAGAGTGTTCTGCCCGTTACTGTTTCTGCTTATTATTGTCACAGGTCTTCCAGCTATCACCTAAAGTTATAGGATGCCCTCAACCTGAGACAACTGTCTTTTAACATTTATTTATTAACTCCAATGCTACTAATAGCAAAACAAAACCTTTGTAAAATATTTTTATCGTTTTACAGATATTTTTTTCATATTTAAAAAATAGAAATTAGCTAGGTGCTGTGATTTGTTTCTGAGAAAGGACTAAGAAATTGCCAAGCAGCTGCTAGTTTTTCATACAATCTTGAATGTAAGCAAATAAATCCTCAAAAACACAAGAAAGCATGATAGTTAAATTATGAAATTGTTATCTGGATGCTTTAAATATCTTCTTACCTTTTGGTGCCCATATGTAGGGGCTGAGAACTTATAAACAGTTCAGATGTTTATAAAATTTGTGTAGAAAATTCCAGTCACTGAAGTTTCAGATTTTTTACGTTTACACTTTATGTTAGACAAGAAGGTATCATGGTTACGACAACAACAGAATTGGAAAAGAGAGGGCATAAGCATGATTTATTTCTCCCCCCCCCAATTCAGCTAAAGGCTCTTTCTTTCTCTCAGGATTTTAATGTGACACTTGTAATCTATAGTTGTTTCCCTCGTACTTTATTTTGTCTTCATTATCGCTGCTTGAATTTGGTAAATTTTATTTTTCTGAGGTAACCCTATGGATCACCACATGATCCAGAAAGCTCTCCTTTTCCCCTTTAATTCCTATTCAGGTCCTGCATCAGGATGGGTGGTTTGATGACTGTTTATGTATTCCTAGGACCAGAACCAGAAGACACCTACACATGCAACCCATCGATTCACAGGGATTTCTTGATTACATTCATCTTCTTTTTCAGGCCCATTAGCAACACAATGAAATAAACCAAATACCTTCCTTATACCTCTGATGCTGATAGGCTGTCTCAGGAATTTGAATTTGTAGTACATATATACTTTATTTCTTCTTTGCATGCCTTATGAGAATTCTCCCTTCCCACCAGCAAACACTACTTCCTTCCACTTCATCCAGCCAGAATTAACCAGGAAAATGACACTAGCCTATGCAAATTGTTCTTTCTTGACATGTTACTAGTTTAGTCTTTTGGAGGTTTGGAGGGGAAGGTTGTTCGGTTTTTTTTCTTCCCCTCTCCTCCCCCCTAGGACTACTATTTTAGCTGCTTTATAGTAGACAGTTTTGTGTCCAGTGCTTTGCCATAATTATGAATGTGAAAGACCGAAACCCAAAGCAACAGTGATGGCATTCCTCAGGCAGTGCACCATAACAATGCCAGTCTACAGAGAGAGCAGAAATGCCACATCAGTGGCATTATAGCAGTGGAGAGTCATCACTGATGATCAAAAGGTCCATACTGACTAGCTAAATCCAAAAGTCAAAGGAAGAGGCAAATATTTTTGTTTGCTGGTGAGACAAATGGCAACAAAATCTTCCAATATCCCTTAACAGAACAAAGGCAATCTGTACCAAGATTGCACTTGTCAAAACTTCCTGAAAAGGAAATTTTACCTGTTTTCATGACATTGTACAGAGCCTTTAAGGACCAGACTAGTGACCTGGAAAGCCTGTCATTTTTTTTTTTTTTGCCTGAACAAGGACTGCGAAAATCAGACTGCATATTCCAAAATTAAAATAAAAATAAAGGTGAGGTAATATACAGCAACGGCCTCCTTCAATTGTAACAACCTCCTTCTCTTTTTCACCTTGCCTTTCTGCGATAGAAAATCAACATTTTTCATCATTATGTCTTTATATCTTTCATAAAAAAACCACTCTCCTTGTTATCTTTATTCACTGCTGTAAAAAAAAAAAAAAAAAAAAAAAAAAAAAAATA
>WHYT01016477.1:123591-220557 GCA_009806455.1 Tetrax tetrax | reverse complement strand
TTTTCACTGCTGTAAAAAAAAAAAAAAAAAAAGAAAAAAGATAATGTCCCTTACTTCATAAAGCAATGGCTTTTTTTTAAAGCTTTCATTTTAGAGCTAGTGTTAGGCCATGATGAATTGCTGAATGGTTGATTTCCTGACACTCTTTCTTACTAACCTTTCCTGACAGCTTCTGGATTGCTCTACCTGGTAATTTGCAGTATAATAATGGCTACAGTGAGATGTCTCCCAACTATTTTCTTTATTTTTAACAAGATTCTTAACACCCTCTGTAGGTGACAAAATGCAATTACAGACATGAAGTGCCCCCCCGAGGATGGTTGTTCACAGATGCCACCAGTACTTTAGTAGTGCAACTGTTAAATGAAACAAAAACAAAGAATCAGATTCTCTAAACATCCAGTTCAAATAAAAATTTAATTAAAAGTTATGAAGGCATTTTATTGATTAACAATCTTAGTAATTAAATAGCATAGTTGACTTTTTTTTTTGGTTGGATTTGTTCTTCCTTGGAGATCTCTAATTGTTGTATGGCTTTACATTTATTGATAACTCTGTTTGATGAATACAGATGCCACCTTTTATGGTAGTCGTTGACAGAGTAATCATATTGTGAGAAACACCAGGCTTATGTAGTAACAGCTGTTGCAGTTATACATGCTGATATCCATTGGGAAAACGTGTTTGCTGCTATCATGGGTACACAATAAATGGAAGGTGCAATAAAGCACAAGCTAACATTTTGAAAATCCTTACAACTCTAGGAACTTTATTGCAGATTACAAGCACTTTGATCTCTGTCCAGTACTTAAGTCTTAATTATCAGACTAATTGCACAGACTATGTTCATTTTCAGTGGTAATCCTTTTGTGATTAGCTTCTGTGTTCAATAACTGACTTATCCTTTAATTAAAAGGACTATTAACCTTAAGGCTGCTGCTGTGGCTTGGGATTAAACCTATACAGAGTTAATATTTAATATCATTGTAAAAGCCTTTGGTGAAAGGTATAGAATGAAAATATAGTGATTCTGTCCTTTAATGTAACTTGCTTTAAGAGATAGCTTCATGATATATCAGTATAATGTACTTTACTTTGACATACTACTAGTTTAAATCCATTAAGGACATGCAAGAATACGCATGCACTTTGAGCCCTTTTCTCATTTGCAGGCAGGGCGCACTCACATCAGTATTTCCCAAGACTTTCTATACAGTCATAATCAGTGGTGGATCTGCAACAACAGCAAGCATTTAAGGTCCTGCTTTTATCCAACGTTAAAGTATTTTTGTATTAAAGGACTGGGCAGTTCAAATTTTGCTTAATTGGCACTGAGAAATCTATTTAGGAAAAGGGAAATGCTATGTGAAATGATGCGCTATGGAGGAAAAGGTTCTGCACTTTTGCCCAGGGCCACTGCGATCCAACTGTTTGAAAGACTACAGAGCAAATCCAGAGTCATCAATGCCCAAGTGTGTAGACCCTGCCAAAAAGCCAGATGCTGCTGTGGGAAACATTCTGTATCTTTTCTAGTCTGACACCTGCGTCCTGCAATGAGCAGCCATGCCTAGTGTCTGTCTGTGACTTAAGGTTCTACTGCTGCATCAGTAACAACTTTTTCTGGTAATATATATATACCTCACTTCTACTCCCTGCCCCCATCAGAATTTAGTAATTCAGATTGCTTCAAAAGCAAGGCAGGTGCAAAGTCCTAATATCTACACTCCTCAACAGCCTCACTGACTCCTGTGGTGGTATGGTATCTGTTGCTAACTCCATATACATTTTTCTCTTCTGATTGTGATGAGGGCACTTGATCAGACTACGTTTCTTAGAGACAGTCTTCTTCACTGAAATGGTTTATTTTCTTTACAGTTAGTTTGGGTTTAAGATCTAACTATTGATTACTTGCCATTAATGAAGGCTAGTAAATATTAATCAGCTGCTCAGAAGACTTAAAAATTGAAGAGGAAAATGTATTGTCTTGTACTAATATTTAAGGCAGTGACAATACCCTTATCATTTAATTAGTATGATTATCTCACTTTCAAAGAAAAAAAAAATCCTTCTTATGTACACCATTCTAGGAATTAGTATAAAGATGCATTGCCTTTGGACAAGAGTTTTTTTTCCAGTATGCTACATTTCTTGTATTACTCAAGTGATATATATAGTGAGGGTGACCCAAACACACTCTGTCCTGAATGGAGTGGAGATAAAAGCAGCACTGTATTTGAAATCAATAGAAGTGACTTGTGGCCTGTGATGGGGGCATCTGGCTCCAGAATTATTGTCTGGTGTTAAGTGCTGACAACACAATAGGGTCTTTCAAGACATAAATACAGTGAGGGATCTCCAAAAGCCTAATACTACCTGGGAAGTGGGTCTGATCAGGCTGCCGGTCCAGAGTGCGATGGGCAGAGCCTCGCACACAAAGACAGATGAAGAGCACAGACTGAAGCATCTCCTGTCAGATGTGGAATGAAAGGCTAAAGTGCTTTAAAATTTCCACATGTGCTGTTCTAAGCACTTTAACCAACAGCAAATCTTACTGAATTCAGAAAGTTGGGAGTAGACGAGGGATCTGGACACGTTTTCTGAAAGTTGCTGACTTTCATATACTGGAGGATTTGGGAATTATCTTGCATTTAACTACAGTACTCCGATGATTCTTGGTATTTCCCCGTTTGTTTTTACTAGTCTTGTTTGCAATAAGACTGTTTATATTAATTGCTGTTTGCATAGTCATAGCTAGCTGATTTTTAGCTGCCTACTAAAAAAAAATAATTGAAAACTCGAGGAGAATTGAGACTCCTGGAGTACTGAGTAGTTTGAGAAACAGGAACTGAATATGGGAGAGACCTTTCCCTTTTCAGTGACTGCAGAGAAAGATAAGCCTGCCTACATTAGAGCCAGTATATATCAAAAAATCTCTTGCTCTGTCCCTCCCTGTATATGCCAATTAATTTGAGCAGCTGCATGGAGCCTCTTCCCAGGGAGGTGCCAACCGAGGCAGGGAGCATACAGGTTTCTTTTGCCATCTGCAGGGAGATCTAGAAGCAGTAGGAAAACCTTGGTGTGGCACAGGGGTATGAAGGCCATCACCTCATCTGTAGTTTTAGTAATGTTTGACATTAGTGTGCTCCAGTAATTCAATTAGGATAAAATAATCATGGATAGAAACGAGCACATCCACTTCACTGAGAGACAGTCATGGATACCATTATGGATATGAAATGCTGCCAAAGCTGCCTGCTACTGGAATTACCAAACCACAAACGCAAAGAGACCTAGCACAGCCTTCAGCTATGCACATACAGATAAAGTACCAGAAAGCCTGCAGTAAGGGAAACAGTTCATATTCTGCCATCTTTTTCTGATGGTAAAGACATAGAGCACCTGGCTATCCAGTACAGCTCCAGTATCAGTACAACACCAGTGCACGATCCATGAGAGTGGTAGGAACACAGGGCAAAAGAATGCTACAAGGAATTCTGACAAAGCAAATGAGGATGGTCCTAAACCATTATTCTGCTTAAAGTTACAATAATCATTGAAGGACATGCCTTATTACTACATTGTGACCTTCCCAGGGCAATGTTTTTTTCCCCTTGTGTGTTTGAGGACACAATCTGGATCTCAAGGTAATAAAAACTATTATATTCTTGAGCATAAAGGAAAAGCCTTTTCTTACAGAAACATTTACCAGTTTGTGAATGATAAAAAGCCAATATTCTCAGCAGGTATAAGACGACCACCTGTGCTGAATTTGACTGGGTTAGAGCTGATATTCTTCATAGTAGCTTGTAGGGGACTATGTTTTGGGTTTGTGCTGGAAACAGTGTTGATAACACAGGGATGTTTTAGTTATTGCTGAGCAGTGCTTACACGGAGTCAAGGCCTTTTCTGCCTCTTGCACCACCCCACCAGTGAGGAGGCTGGAGATGCACAAGAAGCTGGTAGGGGGCAGAGCTGGGACCAAAGAGACATCCCACACCATATGGTGTCATGCTCAGTGTAAAAAGCTGAGGGATGTTATGTATGAGCCCTGCTTTCCTAGAGATGGCTGAACATCTGCCTGCTGATGGGAAGCAGTGAATGAATTCCTTGTTTTGCTTTGCTTGCATATGCAACTTTTGCTTTACTTATTAAACTGTCTTTGTCTCAATCCATGATTTTTTTTCACTTCTACCCTTCTGATTCTCTCCCCCATTCCACCAGTGGAGAGTGAGCAAGTGGCTGTGTGGTGCTTAGTTGCCAGCTGGGGTTAAACCATGACACCACCACAAAACACATTACAATGTTATTAAGAAAACTGGAATCTCCTTTTTCACCTACAGTCATCACAACATTTTGTCAATACTTGCTAAAACTGAGTGGCCCTGGAATGACCCACTACAGTTTAATCCTCACCCCATCTATTTCATAGTTGTCTGCAACTTCTGATAATGCACAGAAAACAAATTTGTAAACAGAAAACAGCATCCCGTTTTGTTTTCCTTGTTTTGTGTTTGGTTTGCTTTTGGGAGTGGTGTCAGCAGGAATAGAAGCCAGAGGAGGTCTGTTAGGCTAGCAGATCACCTAAGTAACACAACTCCAAACATCTTTTACATTCTCATCATAGCCAGAGTGTAGTTACACTTCATTTCTATGTGATCTTCTATACCTCTCACCTAGCTGACATCCATTTCACTATTTTACTCACTTTACAGTGCTATCCTAGTAAATCAGCATGCATAGTTATGTTTCCAAAACCACAGTTCAGTATGGTACTAAGACCACGCTTAACTTTAAGGTTGAGTGTGAATCTACTAAATAAGCTTTGCTACACGCTTAATAATATTACTATAGTGAGTCACGACTAATGTTGCAGGAATATCAATGTATTTCAAATGATAGTACAAGAACCCTATATTCTTATGAGAACTTTAAGCCCACCACAAAATCCAGTTAAAGCATGTCACTGCTTACTATAAGTGTGAAACTGAATAAGGGAATTACAATGAGTGGAGAAGTTATGTGGAAGTAATTACTGAAATTCAGCCCAGAAAATGTGACTAAGCTCCACATTTAAAATAGGAGATATTTGTAGCAAGTGTGCTATCTATCTATTGAAGTTGATAAATATTGACTTTTTAATAGCTTTAACTCCACTCTGTTTTCATCTGGATGCTCCCACACTGAGAGAAGCTCCTGGGCAAACAGGAGCTCTGTCCCTGACTGAATTCTCATTGCCACTTTTAGATGGCTGGGATGCAGTCTCCTCATCTGCACCAGAGCAGACGTAGTAGCCTATCATGCTGTTCCTGTTGCTGCCAGCTCTTCGCTAATTTGTACAATGATAAGCACCTATTTCCATCACTCCTGGTAATCTTGTCATTTTCATGATGTCATCAGCGCAAGTCAGAAGAGAAAAGGTCAGTGGTACAATGATGTACTGTATATAAAATGAGCTGTTAAAAAAAGAAAAATGGCTAGATATTTAAATGCTCAGGCTCACCAAGGCACAGTAATAAATATATCCTGAGATGGTCAGGATAGCTATTATGTGTTTCCCTTCATAAGCAAATAACTTCCCCCCACACTGTATTTTCCCACAGTAGCGCAGCATGCACTGCACAAGGGAGCCCAGCTACATCCAGATAGACCAGTGGGAGTCTGGATAAATATACATTTAATGACAGCCACTATGCATACTTAGTGAATCTTTTGAATATCTGTTGTTCTGCCTTTTAATTTCTCTAGTATCTGTACTGTAGAAATATATATTTAAATACAATGTATAGATTTTTACTATGTTTTACGTAAAAAAAAGTAACCAAAAGTAACCAATGTAAAAAAAAAAAAAAGCTTTGGGTGCCAGAAATGAAACAGGAAAAATAAAAATTCAGACAAAACGTGGTTACTAAAACTTCTGAAATCAAGTTACTATGATTATACATAATGTGAAGTAGTAGTAAGGGAGGGGAAGGAGCAAAGAGAGAGATAAGGAGCCACAGCGAGAGACTCCCAGTAAGTAACCAGCGCTGTGGTACCGCCCAGCCTGCGGACAGACCTCATGCGCAGGGACTACTTGAGGAGCTCTCTATAGCTCACGCATTGCTCTGTTATCAGTGAATAGAATCTATGATTCTAAAGCAAGGCTGGAGAAAAGTGATGGCAGGTGCTTATTTCAGGGGGTAATGAGCAGCACTTACTATAAAACAGGGCTTCTGCTACAAGCGGAAGGCCAAGGATTGAAGTAGGCAAGCTGACAGGTTGCTGCGCCCTTGGCTGCGACCACAGCTCGGCAAATCAACAAACATCACATGCAGAAGAAGAGGACAAGAGAAACACCTCTTTGGCAGATCTTCCATACTGTTTAGGAGCAGAGAGCTCAAAAAAATTTCTATTACCAGTAACTTTTGCTTATCTTTTTCTCCAGCTTCCCTCCCTCTTTAGAATTATGACTCACATCCCTTCAGCCACCTTCAGAGCACATCACCCTGCGCCACTGAGTCTGCAGCTCTTTCCAAACTGTCAGAATCAGCAGGATTTGGTATGCTTGGCATATACAGGCATATTAGCAGCATTTTAAATTTGTGATAGTCACAATACTTTGCAGATTTCCATCACTATTGCTTACAAAACTAGTGATGAAGTAAGGAGAATATGGGATTTAATTGTCCTCCACTAAATATTGGACTCACCAATTCACTGCTACATTTTTATGAGGTGCTTTTGCTGAAGTTAGGAAGGGAAGGAGTGAAGAGCACAATGCCAGAACGGAGGAATGACCAGCAGTACACTGTGGATAGGAGTGAACAGACGCTCTGATGGTTAATGGTGGTACAGCAAGGCAGCAAATAGTACTAAAGACTCTATTGTATCACTTTCCCTATTTATCTATGATCTTTGAGCACAGGTGAGCACTGAGGTGATAAATGCACAGATGACTAAATTATTCAGCTTGGACGGCTGTAAGTTGAGAGGAACCTGACTAAACTGAATAAAAGATGCCCAGCAGCAGTTGAAGTTCAATACTGACCAATGGGAAGTAAGGCATACCCTGGGCTTCTCATCATTTAACTCCCGTCACTTAGAAGAATGGCTTGGGCACTACTGACAAGCTGAATCAGCATGAAAAAAGCTAAGGGACTTCCTCCATGTGGGCTTTTTATCACATGTTCCTCAAACTCCAGGTTTCCATACCTCCTATAAGTCAAGTATTGGCAAATGCAGCAACCGGTTCCTTTCAGTAACGTGGTCCCTATATTCTTCAAGTTAAACAAAGCCAGTTTCATGCCACTGTTTGTATTGCCCATCTATAATTTATTGCTTTCTTTTTAAAATGTGGGGAAGTCATGTGATTTTTATGAAGACTACACCACCGGTCTATCCGTATTGTATTTTTAGAGACGTTGTATTGATTGGAAGAGAATTGGCTAACCTGAGATGTAAACAATGACTGGCATTGGCCTTAACCCATGTGGTTAATATCACTGATTTGTTATGCTGAGTGATGTGAAAAGAGGAACGATTGGTTGTTGATTATTGAACAGCTCAACACAGGGCACATTTGGCATGTCAGAAGAGAGGCTATTCTAATGAGCTAGTGCTGCTGCCAATTACTTAAGAGCCAGTGCCTCCTCTACAAGCTATTTTGCACATCTTCAAGATGTTTAACTAAATTCCAGCTCAGTAACAGATTGCAAATAAGATGGTTAGATTCAAGAGCCTCTGTGTATATATATATTCCTTTAACATTATTTTACATGTTGCCTGCTAATGGAACCCATCTTTCTCTGATGACGACTAATTAACATATAGCACAGCAGTCAGTTTAAGAAATGTTAAGTTCTTTGTACAGGCTGACAGACTTGTGTAATTGAAACATCCCTTTGCACTTTCTCTTTATTTATTGGTTTTAAGAATGAAAATTGTATCAGCCCTGAAAACTGTTAGAAGAATTAACTCTGGGAAGAGACATTGATTGTGTGTGGCCCGTTACCATGACACTTTTCTTTCAGGTCAAAGCTGTAGACATTAGGGAAAGTATGACAACAAACAGTAAGGTATAAATATTGCATTCATTTTTGTGTGCTCAGTACTGAGCACAGTGATCATAAATATCTATGGATTATTTACTCTTATTTTATTTTTTTCCTGGATGTGAAGTCAAATTTGTCTTTTTCCAGTAGCATAGAAAAGATCCATGCTCAGATCTTCTGTAGACCTGTCTTGAAAGAAAAAGTACCCTAGCCAGGCCCATTCAGCTGCTCAACTCCCTCTGCTTAGAGCATACATAAGGATGTCTGATTTTGTGATGCAAACACATGATCTGAAAGACTGGGACTAACACCATTACCCTCCCGTATTTTTAGATGTGTACATTGGGAATTATTTTAACTGGTAACTAACAACTAGCCAGCACATTTCCATTTTAAATATGATTAAGTAATTTCAAGCTATACACAAGTTAATCTAGACTGCATCTAGTCTGCTCATATGAACATGGCTGATAACAACCTACAGCATGTGCACTGATAAATAGGAGAAAGTGTTTGCCAGGTTCCCATGCATTTTCTTAGGTTAAAACAGGAGCTTATGTTAGTTGCCATGGTACATGTTGGTAATGTTGAAAAAAGAAAGATCACATGATGGTATCTTTTTGACAGAAAAGTTTAATGAGAAAATATAAATAATTAACCTTATATTGATGTGGGGACACATACCTCTTCTAAAAACGGGGCTATAAATAGTCAAAACTTTGAATATCTAAATCTGGGTTTAACAGAATCAGGATACCTATCTGGAAACTCTAGAAGTTCCTTTTTTTTTTTTTTTGTAGTTTTACTATGCTATCTAGAAAGTCATAACAAAAAAAGGTATTAATTTGATTTGAGATTTTTTTTTAATCTGAAATTCTTCTTATAGTAGCTACATTGTTTTCATTTTAAAAGGCCTTTATAAAATCTGACTGTAAATTGAATATTGAATCAATGCGAGCTTTTGTGAGCCTGATGGGTCTAAATAGGCTCTGTGACCATGAAATTAAGGGTACTTCAGTATTATTTCTATTCCAGGCACATGTACAAAAGAGCATGCTATGTGCTAACTTGCACAAAAAAAATATACATAGTGACTGTGTCCCTCCTTTGATGGAAAGCAGCATGTATTACAACTGAAACCTTATTTAAGTTAAACCTCTCCGCAAGTGCAAGTTATTTTTAGGTGCACTAACACAATAATTTATGGGTATTAAAATTAATAATTTTCTTCTACTTTTCCTCTAGATACATAGGATATGAACAGCTCTTTAAAAAATGTGTTTGTAATAATTTGTTTGTGGTTCTGCAGTTGAAGCACCTTTATATTTTTCCTGATAAAATATTTGCTGCCTCCAATCACCTGGGGAACATTACCATGATGAAGCCACTGAAATATGCTCCATCAGTCTCAAAGGGTTTTCCTAGCCTACTTTTCACCCTCTTCTTGCCAATTAAGCTGCCACATTATGTATGATAGTGAGGGTCACTTGTTTTTTTTCCAAGTGTTAGTCTGAATTGGTGAAGATGACAGAAGCATACTGGTCTAGTGAATAATTAGAGTGGATCTTAAAGTCCCAAACCTCCATCTTACACTGCACATGATAACTATTTTTAACATCAGCTCCTGTCTTCTAGTAGGCTACATGCATTTTTTGCAAGTAAAACCTACTGTGGTATTCTGCACTGCATGTCTATATTTTATACTAAAAACCTACCAGATAAAATTACTGGAGAGATGATGTTGAAAAATACAAACATTTGAAGAAAATAAATATGTAACACAAGGCTTGCTTCCACAGAGTAAAACAACATTGCTCTAGGACCACATAACTTTAGTTATACATTATTTGACAAATACCCAAAAGTTGGGTCAATGATGCATCTTGCAACTAAGTTCCTTAATTGAGCTCTAATTCTGTACAGTGTGAGAACTAGAAGATTTGCAACATTAATTAAACTTCTAAAACCAAAATAAACAAGATTATCTTTCTGGAAGTTTTCAAGTGGCTTGTAGTCATCTTTCTTTTAAGATGTAGCCACACAATTGTATAACTTCCCCCAACCTCACCCTGTTCCTTTTTATGTTCTCTTCCTCAACCTCAATTCAAGGTAAGTTATTTTGGAACTGTCAGTTATTCTTGGTTTACATACACAGCTCTGACATAAGACTCCCTATTACCGAGAGAGACACTGGACTCTTAAATATAAGTAAATATCCACAATTTTATGGAGTTGTTCCTCTGAAGCCTATGCAGCCTGTGATTTCTTAGCCAGGAGGCAGGTCCCATATGCTAAGGCACAGAACTATGAGTTCCACTTGTCTTATGCCCTGGATCACCTTGATCTTCTAGCTGCAAGAAAATACCTTCTTCTCAACTCTACTGGAAATAGTGCTATTTGTTACTTGCAAAATTGGCTGGAAGGTGGAGACCATATGTCCCATTTCACAAATGGAGAGATGCTGGGTAGCTGATGGCAGAATTACAGCTCAGACCATGGTCTGTGCCTGTTTCAGGCTATTGAGGGCTGTACTGACTCACCCAGCCCTAAATAAGTAGGTGGAAGTGATCTTCTCAGCCTTAAGGGTATAGGATGCCTCATGTTTCAATCAGTTTTCCCTTTCCTCTAGAACACAAAAATGTTTTGACTGAGCATGTTTCTAATAAGGACATTTCAGTATTGGTTTCTATGTAGGAGTTTGCCTTCTCTACCTAGAGCTTCAGTTGGCAATTTTTTTTCCTTTGTTTCTTTCCCTCTTACTTCATGAAATTTGACAAAATAAGGGTGGAAACAGTATAAAAACCCAAACCAGCCAACCCACATCAGTATTGGTATGCTGGTTATTTAAGATATTCTGAAGTGGCATAGTAAGGGCAGTAGCAAGCAGGTAACTTGGATATAATGTTTATTTTAGAGTTAGTGATAAATCACTGTGAGATAATAATGGGAGCATATGTCTCCAACAGCTTTTCTGAAAAGGTATTCTATTCTAAATGTAAACTAGTGGACCAAAGAGATAGTGAAGATTTATATCCTTTTTCCTGGCAGAAATAGATTTCTTTCCTTAGCATATTAATGATGATACATTAAAAATGTTTACAAAATACCATCACTTGAAATTACAAAATGAATGTAATTAAATTGCCTACAAGTCCTTAGGGCTGTGAACACCAGCTTAGGCATTAGTGAGACAGATTGCAAGCCAGGATTCTAGTTGCTTCTCTCATGCTGGGAAGAAATGGAAATAGTATTGCAACTGAGAGCTGTACCATACCACTGCATGAAATACAACGCTGGAATATAGCAGAGAGGAAAATTCCCAGCAATAGCTAGCACCAACTTGAAATCATGCCCATATGAACAGCACTGACCAAGGTTATCCAGGAGAACATTTACTATCATTCATTTGCTAAACAGCTGACTTAAGGCTTGCTATGGTTAGACTGAAGACAGCCTTGTATGTGGTGGGGTTGGAAAAGCAGGGCACGGGAAAGACCTAAAAGGGATCTTAGCTTGAAAAAGAAGTTTTCCTAAGGAATGGCATCATCCTCTTGGCAGACAGTTGTCCTGAGGACTGAACCAAGCTCTTCCAGCAAGGCTGCATGACCAGACTAAAGCATATGTGCTTTTTCAGACTCTGGAGTCACCAGTGTCTCACAGTTCCTCAGGGTGCTCATGGTCACCAGTGTCCAACCCATCTTCTTTACAGGCTGGTATTCTGTTGGGTGGCTGGTTCCCTCATTCACCTTTCTCTGTGCTACAATATAAGAGGATCCTGTATCCACTGCTTGTCAGATATGATTGCTTGTTAGCCATGGCAATAAATAATGGAAAATGGGCTCTGGTCACCAAAGAATGGAAAGTGGAAAGAAAGTCAGCAGATGAGATGGGAATGGGATAAATGTTTTCAAAACAGGATTTAACTATTAGACCTTATTAACAAGTCAACTCCACCACATACAAAACAAAATCCTCCCATCCTCTTTACTCTACAGCCTTGGCAGAGCAGGTCACCTGGTGAGGGAGAGGGCACAAAGCTCCAGCGGCCCTCTTGGTTTTAAGCTTCCAGCATTTCTAGACTTGCCTGGACACCAAGAGCGTAAGATCCTTGGGACTTGTAGATGATGTTGACTGGGGAGGTGAGAGCATCCTCCCAACTTCATGACAGCTCGGCACTCTGGACTTTTACCTGTTGCAGTCTCCCTCAGATCTAGAAGCCTGAACAAGACCACATACCTCACGTTCAGTCTGGGTGTCTGTCAACTGTAGGCTCAGAAGCTAAAAAGCCACAGAAATCAGGAGAGAGAAACTGCTTGTACATAATGTATCTATTTCTGTACACGTTAGAGAAAGTCTCATTGACTGCACCAAATTTTTCGTTTGCATCTTACAGTATTTGATGTTTTAATCAGAGAAACATCTGGCACAAACAGTCCCTGTGCTGCTTAATTTGTTAGATAGGATTACTTCTGCCCTTTTTCTTTCAGTTCTCACTTGAACATGTATTATTAGCCACTGTCAGAGATAGGTTACTGAATTTGCTAAACATTCATTTGGCAGTTCCTGTATTTTTATTTTCCTCTCACTCCCACCCAGAGTGTTTTGGAGAATATAATTACAGAGAAAAGCTGTGAAACACTGTTTGAGTTCATCTTAAAATTAAGAAAATAATTTTAAACTTGTATGCAGGTATACATACAAACATGGCCTATGGCAAGAGATCTTTGCAGAATTGTACTGTAAATGTTCAGAGAACAGCTCACTTACTAGTCTGAATTCAGTTTTTCTAAGCATATGTTGAAGAGAATGGTCTCACGGTTGCATATGGCACATTCCATCTCAGACTGATGGTTATCTCAGCAACAGTGCAAGTGTTGAGTTACTCATTGAAGAAAAAAAGTTTTCCACAAGAAAACACAAATTGTTGATCATAGTTTATCATTTTTCCCAGTTTGGGAGCCATACAGATTCCAAATGTGTTAGACATACATGCAGTTAGAGTTGAAAGATCTGTAAAAAGGGCAGGACATGCCAGAAACAGGAAGCTCAGTTTAAATTTGAGGGGTTTTGTTTTGTTGGGTTTTGTTGGTTTGGGTTTTTTTTTGCAGTGTGTGTTGTGTTCTTCTCAGTAAGTTAATTAATGCTTTCTTTGTACTCTCATGTATAAATTGATGAAAATAAGGCTTATGAACCTGTCCTTCATAGGTATTTTTCAGCTTTAAAAATTGATTCTCAAACAGTGCTTTAAATGCAGAATCTCAGTTTTTCCAAAGGTTGGCTTAGAGAAAAATGCTCTGCAGTTCCAAATAATATTTCAGAAGTATCCAAAATTAATTGAGATTTAATCTTCTTTTTTTCAGCTTGCCTATCTGCATGTACAGTATAAAGGCAATTTCCAAGCTGAATACGTTAACTGTAACTCTGTAAAATGCTACAGCAATGATTCCTTCATTAAGGACTTGTCCCAGTTCTTGGGAAACACCCGTCCAGTGGGATTGGGGTTCTGAGTAAAAATTATGTGAGATAATGTAATGAAAGATTCTGTTACATAGAGCATGTCCCAAAAGGGTCAGATTTGAATATGAATAAATTATCAGTAATACATTCTAGCTCTGTAAAATCCCTACAGCAAAGACTTCTTACTCAGTTTGGGAGGTGATCATCAAGCAGATTGGTGGATGGACTCACACAGTGAACAGAATAAAAGCAACACTGAAAAGTTGCCTTGTTTCTTGGGAACCATCTATGCAGTCAAATTAGAGTTTTATGTAAAAGGTATGCAAGAAAATGTAATGAAGTGTAATATAATGGATGACTATTACATGGTACAGGCTGAAAGAAGTTCAAATTTACAGTACATCATCAACTTCATATGTTACCTTTAGGTATATATGAGCAGCTAAGTACTGCAGGCAAACTCTGTAAACATGAGGGGTATAGATACCTCTACAGAAGTTTCAACATGTACAATACACTTTTCTGTGCACATCAAGCAGGAAATGTCCTCCTGCACATTTGAGAAGAGATCGCAAGTACCCTTTCTTCCCTCTGGCTGCAGGGGCTGTGCCCCTGAACTGCTGCCTCCCTGGGCAGGCATCACCTACAGGCACCAAGGAAATGGGCATCTCTGTATTTCACACTTGGTCTTTCTCAAGCCTGGATTCTAAGCTAGATCTCCCCAGATACTTAACTGCCTCCCAGGCGTGGTCTGCTGGTGTCTTCACCAGGCACTACGAGATTCCCATTCACAGAGACTAAACTGTAGAAGCAACTGGAGAATTACAGTTAAAGGAAGAATGTGTATGCGACAAACCATCTCTTCCTAGCCGATGAAAAGGTGGGCCTATCATAAACAAACACCACACCTAAAATCTCACCACCTCAACTCAGAACTTTCTACTCTCATAACCAGAAGGGTTTTCTATAAGTTTGTGACAACTACTGAAATACAGATGTGCGACAGATTCTACATCCACCTGAACAACACAGTTCCCATCTGAAGTTATACTCATTACTGTAAAGCAGTACATCCAAATGGAAGTATGGAATTTCACATGAAAAACTGCATACTAAGTCAGTATTTCAGGTTCTGTATTAGATATGCTGCTATGCAAAGCCTGAAGATAAAAGCTGAATATTTCACCAGACCAAGTCCAAAGACAAATAAGTGGGTCTGAAATGCCCTCCCAGAACCTGTGTGCCTTACCTTTCACTGCTCCTCTTGGCTTCACAAGAAGTCATTTCAGCATGTAACAGAGGGTTGATCTAGTTCAGCAGTAAAGTTCAAAACATAGTTGCTTTAGGCTACTTACCACCACCTTCTTGAAGCATTTTTACACTTAATTAAAGGCTGCCTCAAAACCTAGAGGTCTCCTTCTTTTATCAAGAGAGACAGTTGCACTGAGATCAGGTCCCAAAGGGTTCTTCTCAATTAGCAGGAACACTTGTCACAGTACTCCAAAAGGGAAGATGTTGCTTAATAACGTGTGCATCAACCTACAGCTAGTGAAAGCAGTGCTAGATTAACACTAGTATTTAAAAGATTTCTTATGTAGACAGCAAAAGTAAGGGGTGAGGGTATCACTTTGCTGCTTTGTCAAGTCAGTGCTTCCCTTTAATCACCGTTTAAAAGAATTCCTGTTATTTATACAGCTAACTTCAGTGTGACTATAGGAAACCAAAAATTAATAGAAAATAATTTCGGATTACTAGTAGAAGTCAAAACCAAGTAGAAATCCACCATTACCAGTCTTAGTCCTTAGCAATTAAAACACTTTCAGACACTACCAGATGCATTAGAAACACTTACAAGTACTTCCCAGAAGTGCACACTCTCTCTGTTATAAACTCAGCACTACAGAAACTCTAAGCAGGAAAAACTCAGTATTATACTTCTTGATCCCTGTTTTCTTACCTTAGCAGGAGGAACAGCCACCTCACTAACTTCTTTTATATGAGCTTTTTGGGTTACTATTACCCATTTGGCCTTATTTAAAGGAGTAAATCAAGGTGATGGGTCTGAATTCAGGTGGTAGCTCTTAACTTATAATTAAGAAGGTTCCTCCCAAGCCCAGGTTTTACCTCCATCTCCATGGAACTAGCACAAAACCTCACTGCATCAGGTTTCAGAGAAGGGTCTCAAATAACCATGTTTGCTACCTCTACAGAGGCATGTGACTAGTTTCCTGCAATTTGTGTTTCCTGGGCCTTACTGATTCAACTTCAATAGCTGTAGGGTTTCAGAGCTTGACCCTAAAACTGTATGAAATATCTAGAGTAGCTCAGTCCAACATAGGCTGTCTGCTGTTGGAAGTCTCTCCCTTCCCACCTCCATATGTCAGGATGCGTTTGGCCATCTCTTGTCCCCACCAAGAAAGGCCAGTGGGCAGGTCTGGCCCAGCGCTCTCTGCAGCTCGGCTGCTCTGAGTCTCCTCTGTTCTGCTTTGAAAGTCATACTGATTTGTGCCTTGGAGTAGCACAAGTTAGACATGGCCTCTACCAAAGGAGATGCGGAACCACCAGACAATAGTTATCTCCTGCTGAGTTTGGAAATATGCCGTTTGGAGTAGAATAGCAGCAGTAGAAAATACTGAAAGCGGCTCATCTTAGAATAACCTTGCCGTGGTCTTTAGGTGCTTTCCTGGGGAATATTTAATTCCTGCATGCCAACAAGGGAACCCAACTTAATCTCAAGAGAGAACTTTATTAGTTTATAGGATTAACAAAAAAGGGGAGCTCCTCCTCCATTTTGTGAGCTTAAAATGACAAATATGGCCAGTCAGAAGTATCAGAGCACTTAAAAACAATCTGCAAAGTGTTTCAGGTCACTTGGAAAAGCTATTTTAAGAAATAAAATAATTCACAAGAGCACAAAAAAAGTACCCTATCCTGAGGGAGTGACATGAATTACAGTTACAGCACATCTATATCAAACTTTGAAGTCTCCATACAGAGAGTCTCTGTGAACAGACGTGTATTTTCTGAACCTTTGGATATATATTTTGGATGATAGTTGTACCTTTTTTCATTTTGTGTTCCAGCGCTCCTCTGAGGCTACTCATGTACCATACCGCCTCGAAGTGTTACATCTGTTCCTTCATTATGCTCTGCTCAGGTCTTTAAATACCTGGAGCAAACCCCAGATTCCAGATTTACCTGCTATTTTAATATAGCTGAACTATCTCTTCTTTACTTGGCAGTCAGTGTTATTGCACAGGCTGTGTAGTTGAAGACCATAAATTTTTCTTTGCGCCCAATAAATGCGCTCTTTCTATAGGTTAATACTCGTATCCTGCAATTATTTCAAACAGGTGGGCACTCTGACACTTGCCATTAGCCAGTCCACAACACACAAATGTATTGATCAAGTCAAAGATGCACTTCTGACTTGTACTAATCAATGTATCAGTTCTCCAAAGGTTTTTACAGTGTAATGAGCAGGAAATATATCTACCACTGCTAAGTTTCTCTCTCTTCAGGGAGCAACTGAGTGCACTTATAGAAGAGCTGATGTACTGATTTGCAGTAAAGTGAAATGACATCTCCAAATAAAATTTTAATCTTAAGTATGTACATAAAGTTTTGAGGAAGACCAATGGGGAAACTTGCAAAGTTTACGGAATTATAGCAGTTAATACACAGCTATGGAGCTACTGTGCAATTGTACCTTATATTGTGAGTTTTCCAAAGTTAACGAGAGCTCGACCTGCTTTTAGACACTCCCAATTGCCCCCCTCACAGGAAGCCACAATAAGTGTTTTTGATGAGGAATTAGTAGTTTCTGCTCCCACTAACTGGAGCCAAAACACATTCCTCAGTGTGTTCTTGGGCTTTTTGCTGTTGGACGTGATATTCTGAAAATCCATATCAGTGACTGAACTTTAATTTACCATGCTTCTCCTTCAGGCTTGGAGCTGCAGCTCTCTGTTAACGGTGTCAAGCAACAGTCATGCATTTCTGCTAGTTCAACATTATTTACAAATTCACAAAAATGAACAGATCAGTTCTCTGCATACAGTCATGAAATTAAAACTTGCTGAAGGCTGGCACTGTAAACACATTGTGTTCAAAATTTACAGTTAAGATTGAAGATCTCTTTCTCATATAAGATTTGTTAAGCCACTCTCCGCTGGATCTTTCATTAAATATTCAGAGAATAATATCTCTTATCTCCAGTCAGCAGTGTCACTTGCCACCTGCAGTCAAGTTTGGTGTGTTGTCTCTGATAAGGCGACTGATAAGTGGCAGATAAAGGGCTTTAATAAGCTGCAGTTAGGATTCTAGGTCAGTGCAACCCAGTGTTGACCCCAGGGGAGGTCATGAAGAGTGTCTGAGGTTATCTAAGGTTTAGGCAGCACAGCAAAAATGATGCAGAGGGAAAAAAAAAACAAACCCTCTAAAAACTTTTGTCTACAGTGAACCAGTTTACCTGAAATAGGTGTCAAAAAGGATACTGTAATAAATCCCTACAGTTTTTACTGTATTCTCATAGTTATATTCAGCTCATAATGGCAGGATAGGGATTCAATATCTCTGTTTTCGGTCTGGATCTCAAAGTGCACACACCAAATAGATGTTTGGCTCTTACATGTCTCTGAGCCAAAAATAACGCAACCACACATTTTTATAAAGTCTTTCGATACCTGAACACTTACACAAGCTTTATGTAAATATATCTGAGGACTGTCACCAGCTGACCCATTTCTCATTGCCTACTCTATTCAGTGGGCAAAACTCCTTCTGAGAGGCACAAAAAGAACCTAGGAATTCTTAATCTCGAAATTGAATGTGTAATCCACTGGCACAGCGTGTGTCATATTTTAATGGCTAGCGCGCATAGATATAAGTGTACAACTGCAAGCAGCTAATGGGTTTACTCTTTTAATGGAGGAAGTCTTGGCTGCTAATCTGAAGGCCCTGGGTTCAAACCCTACTGATGACCCAACTTAAATTGTTGTGTTATTAAGTAAAGACTTAAATATGATTTATATAATTTAAGCTATTTAATCTTCTATTATAGAATGATTAAGATTCATCCATCTGTTCTATAATCAAAGATGTTAATAAAGTTATGGAGCTAATAGTATAACACGTGTTTTCGCTAATCCCAAATTGTTGGGATAGTTCTCATCTGGGAGCAGTGAGGGACACAGCAGGAGGAACAGTCCATCTCTATTAGGAATGATTAGTATAACTTTAAGCTATAATTACTTGGATACATTCACACAGGAGACTGCTACCCAGCCATTAAGTATCCTTAAGAGGATGATCTTTTGTACCAAAAGGTCCAGCAGTGTTTCTGACAGTTGAGAAGTTTATCTCCACCAAGTGCCTGAAGGGTGACTCATGCATACAAAGTGCTTCAGATGGACAGCGGCTTTTTTTTTTTTTTCAGTGGCTGACAATTTAAAAAAAAAAAAAAAAGATGATATATCATCTTTCTAAGCTTGTTCTTTTAAGGGAACACCCAGCAGTTAAGCAGAATGAGGGTTTTACTAAGCTGAAGGCAGCTTGTGCAGCCTGCTATCTCTGTTGTCATGCTGGAGAATCAAGAACTTCTCCATCTGTTTGGCATTGCCACTTTTTCAACTGAGCTAGAAAGAAACTGATGGAAAACACATGATATCACAGGGAAATGTCTTCTACCCTAGAGTCTGTGTTGTTCTTAGGTGCCCGCCAAAACCAGCTCTGGGCAGTAGGAATCTGGCAGCTCATGGGTATCTATTGATAAAAACAGTAAAACAGTGACATTTCATCCTTCCTAATGGTAATGAATTCTCCTTCCCCAGTGCTGGGGTACACTCTTCCTCAACAATTTCATGCTTGCAGACAGTTTACCTAAGCATTCATGAAAAGTACACTGAGGTCTAGAAGTCAGGAAAGCCCCCTTTTCTCTATGAAGATGTGTAAATAGAAGATCCAAATAGTAAAAGTGGTATCTCAAGAACGGCATTTGTGAGACTGCGAGTCTGCAGAAAGTTAATACCACAGTGTGTGGAGATGAAAGAGTTTCAACAGTCTTTTCTGGATACTGAGTTTAGTGGTCAGTTTTGATTTCTGATAGGAGCTGAAGAAGCACCCAAGGAAAAGGTGCTACTGCAATTTAGCCAAACTTTTAAATGAAAAAAGCAACATTGGAGGGGATTTTGAAGCCAAGGTCTCTGTTACCACAAATAATAATGTCATTGTCACTGATCCACCTTAAAATCATACAAAAAAACCCCACACTCAGCTTCCCTTTGGCAAAATGCTATTTAAAACTTGAGCTTCTAGTGAATTCGGTGCACCTTCTTCTGATTTTCCATTTAAATTTAGATTGGCCTGAAATTGATCTTTTTCTATTTGGCATCAGTTTTTTAATGGAATGGCTCTTATTTCTCTCTGGTTTTATTTCTTTGCTGTGTGCAAAACCTGTATTATATATCCTTCTCAGCTTTATTATTACTTGGCTAGACAAACCTTGTACACCTGGAGCATACCTATGTTCTGAAATACAATAATGTGCAGACAACCTAGAGGGGGTCCCAAATGTTTACATTTTTACCAGATCTGTTGCACTGGTGGCTCGGAGCTGTACGTGCTGGCTGATTAAAGGATGCCGTTCACTTCAGCTGATGTTTCTGATGAAATTCCAGATTATAGCCAGAGATCTTTTTAATGTTGCATTTAATTTTGTTAAATTGCAAACTTTTTTTTTCTGCTGAGTTCTGCGTATATAATATTCCAATCCTGTTCCAAACCAAGTGCCTTCCAAATTAGCATCAGCTGCAGAGTTCATTAGCACATCTGGTTTGTGTCAAGATAATAATGAAAACATTTTTTTCAAGTCTTTAGATTTGATCAGTCACTGAACCGGAACTATCTTTCCAATAACTTTCCGCTTCAGCTCAGCTAGTTACTGCTTAGCCAGTTTCTTACTCATCTTATCATTCTTTCTCCAGTGCTCTATTAACTAACATTTACATGAGGCACTTTACCAAAACCTTCACTGAACTGCTAGTTCAAGACATTTTACTCACAGCCTCACACTCAACTTTTCAGGGTTTTTATTTTCAGAGTGCTCAACTTTCCTTAAGACTGTACTCTGCTTCTTGTGCATTAGCAATTGGAACTAGCGAAGAGTGAAAGGACAACAAAAGCATACTCATCTGAAAAAAACAAGAAGGTGAGGAAAAAGGAAGAAAATATTTATTGTTTCTTCAAAATTTGGAAAGTTTTTAGAACTTAATTCAGATATGAATGCTCAAGGTAGAACTATAAAGATAAGGAATAAGGAAACATAAAATATCAGTATTAACTATAGAGCCCCCTAGATGCTCCTCCGGTGTTTTTCCAAGCTTGCTGCCCTCTGGCAGCTTAAAGAATCTGTTCATATCTTCATAGTATTTATTCAGTTTCAACTTTTTATTCAATTTTCCTGAGAAAGAACTGAACAGAAACCAACCAAGGACTACAGTTAGTTTTGACATCTTATTTACTCAATAGTGAGATAACTCTCAAAGATAAAATATCTATTTCAGTTTTCCTTCTGAATAATAAGCTTTGTGGGTTTTTTTCTTACTTACCCCCTTGCCTGTTTGCAAGCTGCATCCATTACTGCCACAAAGAAGGTTTATCTCATGAGCGAAGGATCAACACTCATGTTTTTACCTACAAAGGGAAATAAAGGGTAATTTTTTTTCTGTCTGTTTGCCTGATTGTAAAAAACATAAAATGTGAAGTGTTCCTGGGATCTCTGTGTACACTGTGTTGCAGTCTGGATTAGAGCCTTAATCCAGAAGAAGAGAAGTCATGTCAGCGCTACTCTCTTTAGACAGAGATTGAGGACTTTCGTTTCAGACCTCTCATAAAAACTGCAAATGAATGGAGCAGTTTATTCCGTAAAGGTCCTTGAATCCCCAGAGCTTTCTGCATGATCCCTGGGGTAAGCATCACAGCCCTTCCTTGCTGTGATGTTCCGCAAGTTGGTGTGTCCTTCAGCCCTAAAGATATGGGCTGAGCTGGAGCAGTTAAGGCTCACAGTCCATTTCAGTGTTTGTGAGTTGGTGGTGACTTAGTACCTGCTCCAAAAAGCCAACTGGTCAGCTACAGTGCCTAGATATTAACAAACCGCCAAGTGCTGCAGCCTCCTAAAGATCAAATCACACTCTTAACAGTGATCAGGAATATTTGATTAGCCATAAACTTCAGGTTCACAAAACAGTTAATAGTAGATATTGGTAGGACTAAACCTATTTTCATTTCTTCATTTCATCTTTCAGTAGAAAGACTTCCTGTTGCAGTACATTACAATATGGGAAATAAAAAGAATTCCTCTGTCAACACAGCTGCATGAATATGTCAGAGCTGCTATGAACAGGACAAATTGCTAATCAGCTCACATTATAAAATCTAAATATTGGACCAAAACATTGAACATTTTGCAGAGTTTTCACTTTTTTTCACAAAAGAGATTAACTGGATTCAAGGTGGGCTTGCAGACAGGCTGTTGTAAATTGGACCAGAAATCATCAGCCACCTACAGTCTGAATTTGACCCCATTATATTAAACAAAGAGCCCTGAGAAATAATTGAGCTGGGAGCTGCACAACAGCCGAAACCCCTGCTGGCTGACAGTGTCCAGCAGAGAACAAATGAACCCACTACTAATGGTAGTCAACAGCTTCTTCAGAGGACTGAACTTATCAACCTCTACAGAAAAAAACCAATATTCTGCCTGGTCCTTGAACAACCAACACGGTGTAGAAAACTGGCCAAATTCTCAGCTACTCCAGATTGCTCCAGCTCTTCTGAAATCAAAAGATCAATGAGAATTTAAATAGAGATCTTTTCAACTTCTTGCCAAACGGGAAAAGAGTAACAAACAATCTCCAATATTATTCAATGCATAGGACCCTGCTTACTCATTAGACATGGTGTGATCTCTTGGTATTAGAGATGGCGTGATCTCTTGGCGGTTTGGGTGCAAACACAGAGTCCTCAGAAGCACTGACGCACGATGATCATACGTTACCCTGCTCAGGGGCTGGCTGAACAGGTGTGCTCCCCCCAGGTGAGCACAGAAAGTCTCTAATGCGCCGATAGCTCATCAGCAAATGCTGACACAGGTTCTGAATTCAGTCCTTCCCCAGTGACGGCAGCTGTCTGAGTGATGGAGGCAAGATCGGTTTTTTTTCACTTTTGCATTTTTAACATAGAGGAGCATTAAGTAGCTCCTGCTCTAGAATAAATTGTGTGGAACCACAGCTATGTGTTTTGCAGGCGTAATAAGGAGCACTGTGAATCTACAAACATAAAAGTGTTGATGGCTTTCTGGCAGTGGTCACTGCTATCAGCTATGGCCAGTGACATGCATGCTGCAAGTTAATGGAATAAAATCAAGCTTCCTACCTAAATTACCTGGGATACAAAGCCCAGCTGCTATGTGGAGAAGAGAGAATTAAATAAACTGTGCCCCATTTAAATTCCCTAGCACACTGTGATTTCTCTCCGAACGCGGCACCTTTAAAAAAAAATGTTTCCACTCTTTTGCAGAAGTCAAAAGAGCAGGGAATAAAACCAGAACTGGAAAGTGCTGCCCCATGCCAGGCCAGATCCTGCTGTTCTCCCGGTGCTCAGGCAGCTGCCCTCGGGGCTGGAGGGACAGGGCGCCTGTGCGGCACCGCTCTCTGCTGAACTGTTGGCTCGGGAGGGGGAAAACCCGTCTGCCCAGTCAGATGCCATGAAGGGAAGAAGACCCTCCTTTTCCACCCAGAGTGGTTTCAAGCTTCACTCACTCCTCCACAGGTCCTTGAGCTTGGGTTTATACTGGCTTGTCCTTGGCAGGGTTTATACTGGCGAAGTGGGTGGGCAGCACACAAATCTTAGCTAATCTGTAAAAAGGGCTTGTATGCACTGGGAGAGTCTTGCATTTTGCAAGAAACTCTTTTTGTAAAGTTGAATGGTGGAAATTTTTTCCTTGACAAATCGGTCAGTTAAGGTCTTCTCAGGTTCTTCTAAATGCCCTTCTGAGTACAGGCGCTTGTAGTATAGCTCTGAATTTCGTCACAGTCTAACGCAGAGACAGTTTATCATCTGGAGCGTGCACGTAGGGTACACCGATAATTCTGGTGCCACATAGCAGGTCAGTCTGATTAGGACTCTCTTGCCATACACTGTGTTTTGTCTTTTTTCTGCGACTGATCAGAGAATCTCAGAATTAATTAAATCTCTTGATGTACTTAGACAGCTTGTAGAATAAGTGGTAAGATATTAGAGACACTGAACTTGTTCATTTGATTTCATCTCTGTAACCTGAGCTCCAATTTAATGCTGTATCTTCTACCCTCTTGAAGATTAATTACTGCACCAGTTAGCAAGTCATCTCACCTTCTTTCATTTGTGAAGAGTGTAAGGCAGTAGAAATGTAACTCAGGTATTACTCTGGCTTTGTACATGACCAGTGAAAATTCAGTTAAAGATTTAACAGTTAAATATATTTAGCAGTACAACACTCTTTTCTTAAAACCAGCTCTAGGGCCAACCCAATTATGGTCACGTTACAGGTGAAGGAATACAACTAATATTTAAATTCTGCTTTCAGGTCTCTCAGTATGGACATAGATGCCCTTACCCCCAGCTCCCAGTATCAGAGGAGTTTTCTGGATTTACACTTGTGTTAGGGAGCAGATGTTAATTGTTTAGATTTTTTTTTAAAAAACATATGAGGGCTTTGTAGGAATGACAGCCTTAATGTCGGCAGAAGCATCGCAGAACTGATTTTGCAGTTATAGCACGCAACTGTCTCTTGTCCCTGCTGGCTCTGCAGTGGCCTGATGACACAGCGGAGGGTGCATGAGCAGCTCTGAGCTACAGGGCATCCTGCTCATAGATACCTCTGCTCTGGACCCTTCATCTGTCTAAGTAAGACGAGGTATCTCGAGAACTTAATGAGACTCTATGTTCTGGTAGCTCTGCCATGAGGAGGCTCCAGCACAAGGCAACCAGCTGGCAGCAGGTTCATACTTGTGCCAGAAACACAATTCTGGCAGTGAAAGTGAGCAACAACTTGAAAACATAATGAGGTAGAGACATAGGAAAGCAAGGCAGTACAGAAATGCTCTTCAGCTTAAAAATGACACATTCAAGAGGCTTTATGTTGCTGGAGAATAACTTCTTTGACAACTTAGTGGCCAGAGGAATATTAGTTTTTATGTCTCAGACACTGAACCAAGTGTATGTTCCTGGCAAAATGAAATTGATTAATTCCCATCCATTTCCAGAAGTCCGTAGTAGGTGCAAATCTACCCTTAAACACATCTGAGGTTTTAGACAGCCTTGGTTAATGTATTTAAGCCTAGCAAACCCAAGCACTAGCCACATACAGAAAGGTTCAGAAAGATGTTACGTGCTAGCCTAGGCGTACTAAGTCTACATCACAGCTTCCCCAATGGTCCTTTCTTTGCTCCCAAGAGTACAGCTGGCTTTGCAGACAACCACTCCTTGTAATCTTGAAGTTTATCTCAATTATACATAACACAAAAAAAAAAAAAAAAAAACCCTCCAAAACTGTGCTTCCTTATGTGCCAAAACCTGCCCCAGCTCTGGCAGCACTTGTTTTGCCAATGAAACACTTACCCACCCCTGAGATCGCTGTAGTTCTTAGCATTACTGTTAACATTGTCATTGCTTCTTGCAGTGCCCACTAACCTTGTTGTCCCGCATAATGGCATCAACATTCCCACCCTCAGTATCTGGAATACAGTACTTACAAAGTCTTTTCACGGTAACACTCCAGTGATTCTTCCCTAGAAACCCTTTTCCAGGAAGGCCAATGGTGGCTTCTTGATTTATGCCCTTAGGGTTAATGGATTTTTCCAATGGATTTTTTCTCCCAGCATCCAATCTCAACATTGTTTCTCCATACACTTCTTGAAGGACTCCTTACAGCACCATCAAGAACCCATAGCAGTTGCCTCCAGGAATATTCTGAAGCTTAGTATTTGTTTTCTTAAGTTCCTTTTCAGTTCCTTCAGTTATACACCCTAGAAAGGCATCCAAGTGCAAGCATTGCTGTCTGCTTTAGCGGGGCACCAGGTTGCCTGTTACAGACAACATGCAACAAGTCTTGCATTAATTCAGACGTCCATCCCTTATCTTGACATCTGAAAATGGCACCTTCTGGCAGCTTCCTCTTTGGTATTGTCTTTCTTTTAAGGATGATGTATAGTGGCAATTTTGCTTTATCTGTTAAGACCACCAGCAAAGTGGCAATCTTGCTTTTTCATTGGCAGTATTTTTGATAAGTGATTTGGGCTTTTTTATTGCACAGTAATATAATGTCTGAAAATCCCAATGCATGTCTGAAGAAAAAAAGAGATGCTTGATTTGTGTTGCCTGTGTGCATTAGTAAACATTTGTGAATTTTATATATTGCTGCATAGTGTTGAAATTCCACTATTTTTTCATATAGTTAAAACGGACTTTATCCCAGTGTTGTTTTACTTCTAACATCTTAAGCCTGAGTATTACATCATTTATACATGCCAAAAAAATGCTGGTTTTGACTTTCAATTCAGCAAAATCTGTGGCTGTAAAGAAATATTTAATTGTGATGGGAACCGTGAAAGGAGTCCTTTCTAACACTGACAAGAAATTTTGGTTATAAATTTCCTTATCTGAATAACCCGTTCTGAAATCCACTATTAATAGAATAATATTTTTTTTCTGTAAAACCTATAGAAAGACATAGTCCTGCATCTACTAAGAAGTTTTTATATTTCTCATACCGTGAGGTATAAGGTGTCCAAAGCATCTTCAAAACACAGGAATCCACTACTTAAAGTAGTCGGTAGCAATGGCAATCGAGATGTTTTAGAGACTCACATGTTATATAAATTATAGTATACGTAAGCCAGGAGTAAGTAAGCAGTAGAATGGGTTCATTTTGCCCTCAGCCTTGAAGAAGCCAGTGGCTCAGAGAAGCTGCTTTGGTTGCTTTTGTTTGTCTTCCTGAAAAGGAGGAGCAGGAGAGTGGTCGCACTCAGAGCTTCCCCTCCCTGGGGTAAGTGGGGGAGGCTAATCTGGCAACATCGCTAGTGAACAGCTATACTAGAGTGGCTGAGGAAAATGCCTGTCATCGGTTACCATCTTCATAATGCACCTTCTTATTTAATCTTTTCTAACATCTGCCCATTACTGTAAATCTATGCTTTCAAATGAAAAAGAAATCCTATAGCATAAAATCTCATCTAATGATGAAACCGATAAAGCATTCAGTTTTCCCAGTGCTAACATTCTTAAAACTGGGGTACAAGGCTTCTCCCTCAGCATCTAGCATCTTAGTGTATTCCTTTGCAGGGCTAAGAGATGAGGAAACTAACAGGTCTTTTCCCCCGAATAACAGCACGGTTTAGGAGACCTGTCTTCTGGTGACCAGCATGGCTTGTGAACGCTTTCTGGTGTGAACAAATTAGTTGGGAAAGTACAGGAGCACTTCCTTCGTGGAAGAGCGCCAACAAAACCAGAGGCAGCTGACAGCTTCACCCAGCCCTTGTCTCTTGTTGGGCTGTCTACCCTGTTGCTGATGCAAACAAAGCAAAAGCAGTTTTAACACTTAGGGTGTGCTGAAAAAGTCACCATGGAAGTGTTAGAAATTTTTTTTTTCCTTGTCAGTGGGTCAGAGAGGACCTTTGGATTTTAAATCCCTAAAGGCTGTGAAATTATCTTTATGAATTTATATATAATGGTAAATGCTGACCTACAGACACTGGTAATTTGAAGCTTTAGGTCAAAGAAGCTTTTACCTGCCATCTTCACACACTGCTATGCCACATAATCTTCTGGTCTACAGTGTCCTCCTTGAGCTGAGGCAGAGAAGGTGATTTTAATTTTCCCTTTTCCTAAAGGAGAAAAAAGAAAAGAAAACCACAAACCTCCACAGTCGGGAACTACATCCTTACCCCTCCCCAGCCCAACAGCTCCTTTGCTCCTTGCTTTGGTGCAAGGCTGACTAAGGATATTTTCCTCCCCAGGCTGAAAGGATTGATACAGTTTCATCCAAGGGTCTCATCAGGTTTTTCTCATATCAATGCAAAGAGAGAAACACTACTTACAGGGGCCAAAGTAGAAATCCATGTTTGGTCACCATATTAAGGTGTCCGTGTTTCTTTGTCCACAGCTTCATCCTTCAGGCTTGTTACTCCTCCAGGATTTTTCTGGGGTGAAATGAATCTGAGATATTTCTACCAGATGTCTTCCTAAAGTGTCTTTCACTGGAACTTGTGTCCCAAAAGACACTACTTACAGTCCTGACTTAATTTTGGGGGACAATCAAGAGTTACTCACCCAGAAAAAATATTCTCGATAAACACTTCTTTTTAGCTTCCTGGCTTTTCATTCCAGTAAAGAATTGAAAAAAACTGAAATGTCTGAATATTCCAGAGAATGGAAATTTTGGCTTCCCACTGACACTCTAAATGAGATTGAGACTTACCTACCTATCAGCAAAGTGGCTTCTGATTTTTTTGGTTTAAATGTATAATTTTGTGTCAGTTACAAGCAGCTAATAATCAGAAGGTATTTGCATTAGGCATGAGCACACCTGCCTTTTTGGGAAGTTTGTATTTTGGTATGGATCCAAACTTTGCACCTGAGGCCCACAGCTAGTAGATGTGAGCAGGTTTTGGAAAATAAAGCTGTGCCATGATGATGAACATCAAATTAGATTATCCTGGAAATTGTAGCGGTGATGACTTCAGCTCATTTAGAGATGTGAGGTTCTCAAGTATGGGCAAAAGCCACCGCTGGAGAGAGTCATCCAGCCCTCCTAGAGCTGAGCAAAGGCAGCGTGTTTGCTGGGGTCCCAGCCCCGGAGCTGAGGTCATTGGGAAAGCTGATTTCATGAATGGTGTTACACCCCCTTCAGCCTGCACGTCTGACAGAGAGGTGAGGTGGGAGCCAAACTGCTTAGTACAGTAAAAGCAGAGGCGAGTAGAGAGGTACAGAGGGGAGGCTGCAAAAGCTGCCAATAGCAGATGATGTGAGCTGGGTGGGAGCCCCATCCCACCCCAGCAGACGCGCAAGCACCGTTCTGAAAAGCTGGAACCAGGCTGAAGGACACACCCTGCAAATGGCTGGTCTGTCCGGTCCTTCAGGCAATAAGCCCATTTCCCCATATGTTTCAGGCTCAAATTCATCTGTTTGGGGGAGAAAGCGCTTGCCAGCCACAGTGGAACCTTTGTCGTCAGGAGTGTGGTAACACTTGTAGGAGAGCATTGGACTGCTACAGGGGAAGGGCTCCAGGACTCCACCTTACAGTGGCAATCCTGTATGTATGATATGTCTTTAGGTGATCATGGTTGAAAACCATTTGTATTTAATAAGGAAGCGACTACACAATTTGGCACAATGGGAGTTTTGCCTGAAGTTGGAGTGGCTGGGGTCCTCCGAGCGTCTTGTGCGTTTTGCCCCACTGACAAAGCTCAGGGGAATTAAACCGCTCGGCGCAGTTAACAGGTACAGTCGTGAAGCTCTCAGGCGCCTTTTTTCCTGCAAACAAATATGCCCCCGCCTCCTTCCACTTAGGAAATGCAGCGCATGCCTATTTTTATTATGGTTCTGTCACTTCACACAGTCCAGTTTTATTTCAATAATAAAAATATAGAAATATAATTAGCATCTTTGTTTTAAGGCACTGAGTTTTTAAATTACCACATGTGACAACTGTTATGGCAGTGAAATCGTTAAAATCATGTAAATGCTTAAACCATGTAGGCCTGGGAGATTATAGTTTCATTAGAGAAAAGGCTATAAAGTTAGACCTAGGTAATTACCTTTCCCATTAATGCTCGAAAATTCTTTGCTCCACTGAGAAGTGATTGTGGTGCATCATGCCTTCTGTGCTTTTACATTCAAACTGCAGGAGCCTTTATTTCATCAGCACAAACTGCAAGGAAACAGCGGCAGCCTTCCAGGTGTACTTTGCAAATTGGGGTTTAAATGTGGAACACATCAAATTAAAATTCAATATTAATTATTTTGTCTTGCTAGGAGCCTGAGTAGTTTAAAGCAGCAAGGGTAATTGTCTAACTCATTGTATGTGTCTACAGCGAACTTAATCATTATGTCAGCTTCCTAATAAAAGGTTATTATAGAAACAAAGATCCCAATTTTACATATGGTAGGCAAGGGAGAATTCGAAGAGCTAGTCTCCAAGGTAGACTTGAGGTTCTTGACAAATGATGCCCATGCTGTGATCAGATACTTAACAAGAAATCTCGTTATTAACTAGGCCTGTACAGATAATTAGCACTTGAGCTTCAAATTTTAAATCTGGCTTGAGATGTATAATTTATCAAAAGCCCTAGCTCGCTGTCAAAGTCCTATAATAAGGCAGTGTTATTGATGAATTGAGATTAAGAGCAGATTGAAGAGAAAATTAGGCCACTGGTTAGTCTGAAAGGTTTGATTTCAATATTTACAGTACTAATTTGGTATTATTTTGGTAAATGGATGTGGTCCCCAAGTGCTGCACAGTATAAAAGAATAAACTGTACGTCATTGTTCTAACAAAAAAAGTATTGTTTACTGTATGCTGAATTTTGCAGCACTAGCAGTCTGGTTAATAAGCTTCTTTACAGGATAAGTGTACCTGCTTTTATTGCATTAATTTATTATAACACATAGAGAACACCGGGCTTTTATTCAGGGTTAGAAAATGTAGCTTCTTTACATTAAAAATTATATCACACTAGACTAATGATGATTGAGTATGCCAATCCCTAATTTGGCTGTTTCATTTATATCTTTGAATTGTCTTCTGAGCATTCTTTACACTGGAATGCAGATACGTGCCATTTTGTGTATTCAAGCTACATAAAAAAAGCAATCTTTTTTTAATGATCGCCAGTAGCACTTCATTGCAAGTGGTTCCAAAATAAAATGAAAGAGTGATTGTATGCAATCCATCTACAGAACACTGCAGCTGGAAAGGTGTTAGATACACATTCATGACCCTTAGCATGCTAAATCTTTTTGATACACATAATAAAGTGACATTTAGGGCAATATCTGATTTCCAGAATTATGTTAGGTAAAGCATAAGGTTGGGACAAATTCTGTTTGTTTTTCAGGGTTTAATTCTCAGCACAAGCACACAGATTGTATCAGAAAGACAGAGTGCCTTACTGTATATCCTGTCAAATATATATCAAACGCAACTGTATATCATTGTCTATATCTTATATATCACATCAATATCCTCCAGCAAAATAATAATGTCAGTCGCTGCCTGTTTCCAGGAAACTTTGCGCTGACAATCCCTTGTAACCCGTTATTGGCAGCAGCTCCTTTCCTCTCAGCTTCCAGCTGTCCGGCGGGGTATGCCAAGTCACAGCAGGACCTGAGGAGTGTTTGTATTCAACTGTGGCACCGAGCTTTATGGAGATTTGCCTTGTATATTGTGCACTTGCAGACAAGTGGGATTTCCAGGACCCAGCGGGGGCTCCCCGGTGTTTATGCTGAGGTGGTTAGCTAGTTGGCAAATTGCTTTGGGCCAGAAACGTGTGACAGAGGAAAATGTATTGCATTAGCTTTTCTGTCAATAACATCTTAACGCTGACTTATAACACCATTGCTTTCATACTGATCCAGCCTCCTCATTTTAATTTTAGGATTGATTGAATTTCACAATCCGGCATCTTTGGCAATAGTGGAAAGAAAAGCCTTTTCTGCCTTCCTTATAAATAATATGCTATTAGAAATATAAGCAACAAAATATAAACAACTTCAACCACTTCAGTAAGCCATTGACTAATACATATTTACACTGATTTGGAAAACATCTAATCTTTTTGACAGATACATTGTAATCATTTTAAGATTACTTAAAATAATTTCTTCTTTTAGCTGTTACTCTGCTGTACATACTGGAACAGCATTTTGCAGGACCACCTGAGTCTTGCAGGATTTTTAGTGGATTTGTAAAAGATCCAAAAAAGGAGGGTACTGGCATTCCCAGCAGGCAGAAATGCTAATTTATACATTTGTAGGGTTTTTCATTCAGCCCCATCCAAGTATTACACTCATGTCCTGGACTGATTCTGATCTTGTTTATGCTGAATGTACTTCTGCTGTGCATTAGTGCAATTTGAGATCGGGAGACTCTCCTGCTTGAATTAAGACTTACATCAGCATAAGAGGTAAATCTGAAGAGCTTTAAGGGTCTTTTAAGATAAAGTAATCAACAAGCTACAGTTTAACTTTATTTAGAAAAATAATTTAGGAAGCATTTTATATCTTAAAATGACATTTTCAAGTGTACTCAAAGCAAAAAATATTTAGATATTTCAGAATTTGTAAGAAAAATGAATGCATATATGCCAAACAGAAGCATGTGGCACATCACAAGGCTCTGTCAATTTAGGACACTTTGGAAGTCCTCAGATAAGGCTGCTTGCTAATAAGCTTAGCTACCCAATCACCCGATTTTGAAGTCCTTTCACACGAAACATTCCCACAGCTTGTATGGGGAGCTGCGCAGACAAAAGATCGGCAGTAGAACGTGTGTTTCTATATTTGATTATATTCACGTAGCAAATGTAATAATGATACAATACTTTTCATGAATTGAGGTAGGAAATAACAGCTACCAGTGATCACTGTGCAAAAGAAAAACATGGAAATGCTTATTATATCATACCTGGCATCTTGCACTGCCTTATTAAAAACAAATGGGTTTGGTACTCAGGCGGTTTGTGCGGTCATTCCAACACTGCTTGTTTAAGTGATTTGGTAGTGCTGGCGTAAATGACCACATGTGGGCTGGATGAGTAATAGCACAGAAGAGAACCGGGCTTGAGGATTCCTATTGATATAATTACCAATAGTGACTACTTAGAGCAGTGCAGAATAACAGAACAGGATTGTGCCCAGGTACGTTCCTTCAGCCAGCCCGTTCCAGTGCTATAGGTACTACTGTCACCTCCACGCTTCCATGAGCTGAGGTATAAAATTGCAGGAGGATTTCCTGCAAATAGATATTGCTGGAAGCAGGACAAAGTTGTGCCTCTCCTCAGGATGTTCCCCCATCGGTTGTAAAAACGGTAACTTGCCCTTCCTTGTTCAGGAGCGGGGCACAGCAGCAGAGGCTCCACTGCCGCACCACGGGAAGGGCAGGCACACACCTGGGGGAAAGAAAAAAAAAAAAACCACAACACACAAAAAAGCACCCCAAACCTAAACGTTTTTAAGGAGAAACCTGAACGGTGGGTATTTCTGTCGGGGCTCCGGCTGGGAACTCTCCCCGCCCGGCCCGGCCCGGCTCCCCGCCGCCGTTGCGGCCGGCGGCCGACAGGGGGCTCCAGCGCACCGCGCAACCGCCGCGCCGCGCCGCGCCGAGCGGGCCGGGCCCGGGGCTCCAGCCCGGGGCCGCGGCCGGGGCCGGGCCGGGAGGTGCGGGGCCGGCGGCCCCCGGCGCGGCAGCGGCGGCCCGCGGCCGTTCGTTGCGGGCTCTGTGCGTTGTTTACATCAGGCGCCGCTTTCTCCCCTTTGAACAGGAGCGCGGGGCCGGGAGTGCCGGGTTTTGTCTTTTTCTGGGAAAAGAAAAGAGCGAGAGCAGCCGCTCGGCATGGCTGTGCTCTGAGGCAGGGTGGGACCCGAACTTCGGTAAAACAAAACATTCCCGGTACAGAGGGAGGTAAAAGGATGCGCAGCTTTCACTTAGCGCGTGAAAGCCTCCCTCTTTCCGTTGGGATTAAGCGGCTCTTTCCAACGGACCCAACGCTGCCGCCTTACTGCTCGGGCAAGAGAAGGCAGAAAAACTCGTTTTGTTACAGGGGATAGCAAATAATAGGGCCGTTTTGTTACATGGATGAGACATTTGCAGGCAGATTTTCTTTTAGTGTATGCAGGGTTCGGGTTCTCCTTTTCTTCCCTTTTTATTTTTATTTTTTATTTTTTTTTTAATTAAATGATTCAGGAAGAAAACTATCTGGAAAGCTTAGGGCATTTTCCAACTGGAATACAGCTCTATAGTCTGTGACAATGTACAGTGGTTGATGAGTTAGTTCTAGAGGCTTCTGAATTTTAATGATGTTGGAGATGATATTGTGTGTCCTTCAGCTTGTTAGAGTGACACCAGCACTCCATAAATCATAATACCTGTGTATTGTAAAATCAATACAAAAGTGCTATCTCAGCGCTAAACCTTAATAAGTTTTTCAGTGCTCTAACAGCTTAAACTTTGCTGTAAAGCCATTGGACCTGTAGGTTAGGATCAGAGCATGCTTAATTTGTTTTGTAATAGAGACTTTTCTTTAACGAAGGACCGATTAGTAAAGCTTTAGTTGCCACTCTGGTGATCAGTTGGCAGAACAGCCTCTGCAATTAAACTCGTGTATCTCTGTCCTGAAGCAAAAAAGCAGGCTTAAACAGTCAATAAATGTTAATCCAGTCAGAACCTGTCTGTGCCTTTGAAGGCTGCCCATGAGGGGTTTTTCAAATCACATTTTTTTCATCTTGTTTTAAATATGGAGGTCCCCATAGAGCTGGTACGTAGCGTACAAGGCCTCCCACTGCTCTGTAATAAGACCTGGCATACTAACAGCATTCTGTACAGATCTGTCATCTTTAGGTTTGTTCGTCCCTCCCTGTCCCCACTTACCTATCTGTATAGTTAGTTACTGGTTATGAAAAAAAGCAATCATTGCGTTTTACATTTCCTATACCTGAGATTAAAAAGGTTGCTTTAAAAATCTTTGTACAAAACATGTTACTATTGATGCACACAATTTTTATCATTTACAAATACCTCCCCCAAACTTTTTTCCATTATTATTTGTTTCTTTGTGGGGTAATACTCAGGGGAGGAAGTTTACATTTATACATAAACTGCAAAGCATACATGGGAAGTGTGGAGCTGCCAAACAACTGTCCTTAAAGCAAGCAAAAAGAAAAGTTGAACCTTGTCTAGATTCTTGTTGCTCTCTTTAGAATATGCTTCTCATGAAATGCTGCCAGATATTTATCTAATTCTTTTTTCCACTCTTGTCTGCTTGCTTTCTTTTCCTATGAACAGGACAAAAGCGAGTTGATAACTAAAAGCAGAGAGAGGGTTAGCAGAAAGTTGACTGATAGAGTTGGGAGAGAAACACGGGTAACAGAGGCAATTCCCAATCTTTAAATGGTTTCCATTTGAGGAAACACACCTTTGCTATGAACTTCATTTTCTTCTATTTCCCAGTCTATTTTCTATTTATCCCTCTAGCTGCATGCATAGCTGTACATAAAGCATTAACATACATGGGAGAGTGCATTAAATTTAGCCTAATCATAACTGGCATCCCCTTTATGTTGCTTTGTAGAATGTAGCTTCTGCTCTTCATAGGGAGGCTGAGAGCTTCAGATAAAAAGATGAAGAGACTTGTATGACTCACTGGATTGGAAATTAAAATTTCCTGCTGGGGAGAGAGAGGGGGAGGGAAAAGAAGGATACCAGTCTCTTTTTACAAAGGGCCAAATTCATCACTAGCACAATGCCCTGACTTCCCAGGAGGCCCTCTCTTCCCTGCCAGCATGACCTGGCAGGATTCAGAGGGAATGAACTGACGAGGGAAACTTGTGATGGCCTTCTGGACAGCACAATTGGTACAGCAGAGTCATGCAAGGTTTCAGGCAAGACAGCAAGAGCGCCAATACTGTGATGGGATATTCTGTGCTATGCCCTGTTGGCTGTTAGAACAGTACAAACCAACAAGCTCAGTTCAAGACATGCCGAGAAAGTAATAGCTAAGTGTAGCATTGTAAGCATTATTAACTACATTCATATTACTTATTGATATAAATATGTACAGATATCCTCCATATTTGCTGGTTTGAAATAACTCGGTTCTGATGAAAAATATGATGAGAATTTTTAAAATACAAATACATACATTTTAAAAACTGCCACTCTTCCTTCCAAGCTTTTTCAAGCGCTGCCCTATTGTGACACCAGTTACAGGCAGTGACTGGAAATTGTGATGTAGCTATCCAGTATATGTCAGACTGGATCAAGTTCAGCCTGAGTTACACATTTAATGATAATTTGAAGGTGAGATGCAATAAGGAGTATATTTTGTCCTATCCCTTGCTGTGTTTCCCTTTTCATTATGCCAGATTCTGTCTTAGGTTTTAATCATTTAATTCAGAATAGTTTACGATACAGGTACTTGCCCTGACTTACCTCTTATGCCACCTCTGATTTCAGCCAGTATTTCCTCTAGTTGCTGGCATTATGCAGCCAAGATCTAGCTTGATTTTGTCTTCCTTAACCCTCCTGTGATCTCAGCAAAGTCTGTGGCAGCAGACTTTGCATCTTCGTTCATTCGGGTTGTGTGCAACCTTGCAGAAATCATGGATGAGATTCTTGCAGAAATACAGAAATTACAACTGCAGTCTGCTAGTTTTGATTCATTAAAAACATAAGCAGGGCCTGGGAAGGGAGAAAAAGGCGTCAGACAGTGTCTTTCAGATAAAATAGAACAAAGGGATTCCAAACAGGCAAAGGAGACTGTTAAATATTGGGAAATGCTTATTCAGTGCATGAAGCTGTGGAGGCCACACAGTCCTAGGCAATGACACAGCACAGTAGCATGGATATTGATGGCCTGAAAGTCCTACTAATCCACAAAAGACATTCATAAATTATGTTCCTGAATGATAATACACTAATTGTAGCATTTTAAAATGTTTTTTTCAAGTGGGATGTGATGATAAAATGTTTACATTCTTTTCATTTTCCAGCATTCTACCACAAAGAGCTGGGCCACACGTTCCTGACTGCATCTGATTAGTGATGTAGTTTAGTCAGCACATCCTCAATTTAAGAAAACAGGACTTGAGCCTGCAGGCTGTTGAGTACTGCTGAAAGGGAATCAAAGGGAGCAAAATGGTACATGAGATGTTTACTGTCACAGAAGACCTGGTAAAGCATAAAGAAATGCATGTGCTTTCACACTCTCAAGGTCTCTAATAAGATAGGCAAAAGTGAGCATGAGGATGGGCAGAGACCAGCTATGTCCAAGGATGTTGACCTGGTGCTGTTGACCCATGGCTGTCTGTAAAATCACTCTAGATCTTTGATGTATCTGCTGACCTAGTCCTGCATCATATGTCAGTGTGAACTAACCCTGTAAGAAACTGAGGCTCAGGTAAGAAGAACTGATGTTGTTCCTTAGCTTGGGTCAGTGAAAATGGCTTGTGACCACATGGTCACAAAGCCAGCTGCGTAGGGTCAGTGGAAAGCAACAGGATTAGGGAATAATGTATACTTTCTCTATTCAACAAATTCAGTTTATTTATTTTTAAAAGTGTCTGGTTACTGGGCCAGCGTTTCCTTCTGGAGGACCAGAGTTGTGTAAAGGCAAGTTGTCTATGTAAGCTGGGACTGGGGTGGGGAGGTGGGTTTGGAAGAGAGGAGAACAGAGACACTAAGCTCTAGGTTTTGTGTGCTCCACTGGGTGCTAGCACATGCTGAACAACAACTGCACGATCACAGCCAGAGTGTGACAATTATTAAAAATGGAGAAAAATTAGAAAATTTAAACAGGTCCTCAAGGTGACAAATGTAATTCAGTCTGTGCCTGGATAAGCACATGTCTGTGTCCTACGCTCCCCCTTCACACACTTCCCCACTTGCACACTGTTGGAATGCCCATGGGCATAGGTCAAAGTCACACCAGCTATTCAGAGTGGGTGCTACTCAGCAGCTGGAGCGGGTAAAAAGAAATTTGGAGTAATCCTGTGTGAGCCACAGTGGTCTGGGTAGTCTCTGTAATTGTGTGACACTCAAAGACTCTCCCAGAAATTTAGGAGTCCTGTTGTTTCAGTGGACTGCCAGGCCCAACCTTGGTGGCTGCAGGAGGTGAAACTTTAAGTAGACTATGGCCTTATAAAATATCAGCAGACACATACTTGAAAGCCTAATGATCAGTTTAGCCTGGCTTAATTGGGTTTATGTGTTCAAGGATATCCTGGCAGCTACTCTTGGAGAAAATTAACACTGGAACAAAATTCTGCCGATCTGATGGAGGGCCTGAGCCTACCTCTGTGTGAGAACCAGCTCTCTTAGTTGACTCCTTGTGCTTAGGGAGGCCCAAATATCTCACTTGTTTAACAGGCATCAGCTCTCTTTTTGGGGTGGTGGCAAAGCTCTGTGTTCACGAAGCTGGTGAGTTGGCTCAGTGCTGCTTACTCACTCACTTTCTCTCCCTTTCAAATCACATCCACCCATTGCAAAAAATAAGTCCATGATGAATAGATTTTTGAATTGGCTTATAATTGGTTATTCTACTCCATAATATTAATTTTCATCTTCAACTGTTCATTGATTGAAGAACACTGGATGTGGATTGTTAGTTTTCTTCGTGACACTTATATTGAAGAATGATTTGGAGAATATGTTAGTGCATATTGATGCAATTTTCCATCTCCTGTGTATTTTCAGAGTATTTCTCTTATTTGCTTCCTTGGAAGAAGCAATGCTAGCTTCTGTGGCTTCTGTTTTTTACCTATTTTTTTTTCTAAATAATCAACTGTTACTAACTATTAAAAATGTTAAATTAAAAAAAAAAAATCAAAACATGCAACAAAATTTAAACCACATTAAAATGTGGAAGACTCCCCTGAAGAAAAAAAAAAGAGCCAGCTTTGACTATCTTACCAGTCTTCCTGATTTCCTTTTAAATACTTCCACTTCTTTCCCCATGTTGCACAGTAGAGTCCTATTTCTTTGGGCATTTCTACAGACCACAGTGAAGCTGAAAGAGAAGTGTTTGCAATAAGGTTATTAATGCTACTCAGTTCACTTCAAAATTTCTGGATATAGATGGGCTATGTGAACACTTCTGAAGTAATGCACTGTGCTTATCCACAATACGGAAATTCAATAAACAGTGGTTTACTACTCACGACTGGAAGAGATCCCTCAGTTTGATCTATGGCACAAGCCTAGGAAAGGCTGACGTTGCCACCACTATGTGCAAAGGAGGGGAGGACACTGATGGCTTTTCCACCTGAGTGTTCAGTGGCCTGGACACTCCTGCAGCCCGAGGGGGACACCTCGATCCCTCCCTTGGGCACAACTGTTCCGAGGGCTCCAGGGACTATTTGAATACCAGTGCCCTCAAGTGAGCTACTTTTGTGGGACGTTTATCTCTGAAAGCTGCTTGATGTCTTTCATGGAGTCAGGATCACACCCTGGGAAAAAAGTTCATCATGCAAGTGCAACAACCTGCTTTCAAACATCCCTTGAGATTATTTAATTTGAAACAAAAAAGCATCACAAGGCTGTGTGCTTCTCACCTCAAGCCTTCATAATTTTAACAATTAACTTGCTGCAAGAGACTGCCAAAGAATGTAACTACACTAATTTAAAAATTGGTTTATGTTATTATTTGTCTTCCAAGAAGTGGCAAAACTAATTTCAATGAAAATTTGTGTTTAGGAAACAATCAACAAACCACACACATAACCGCATGCACAGCTCAACTTGCTGCTGGGGTGAACCATGGCATGCCAAGTTTCCGCCTGAAGCTAATTTTTTACAGCCAAGTTATAAAGCCCTGAAAAGGGGGTTTTATTGTGGAAGTGCTGACAGAACTGTAGTGGTGCTACTGGCTGCCTCTCTAATTAGTCTAAAGAATGGAAAGTTATATTTTGCAATATGTGGTAAGCACTATTGTCCTGATGTTGCTGGCTTATGCCAGAATTACAGGATTAATTTGGTGCTACATATTCTATTACAAGTTTGAAAAGGCGAGTTTGACTCTTCCACTGCCGTGAAGAGTTAGCTCTTTCAGATGGCAACCTTGATTTGTACTTTCAATTATATAAATATTAAAAGGTGCAGTTTGGATTTTGCTTTGGTGACAGTAGCAGATCCCTGCTGTGTTCACTCTACTTTGAAGAAGATGTGGAGTCCACATGGTGTTTCTTGCATGTTTTCCAGAGACTACTTTTAAATTCCTTCAATAAAAGTTACTTTTATTCCTGTTTAAGTGTTTTGTGGTAATGTTTACAGAGAAACATCCTGCCAGCAGACTAAAGTAAATAAAAGACAGGACACCAGTAACATAAAACACATCATTTTACTACCGTTCTCCCACCACCTGCACTCCTCCATCTCTGCCAGATCTCTCTGCTTGTAATTCTGCCTACCTGGTCTGGCTTCCACAGGTTTTGACTTCCACAGAGTACGCCGAAGGTGGCAGGAGCCACTTACCCTGCCACCCTGTCATTCTCTACTGGAAGGTTGCTATATTATCACTGTGATCAAGCAAATCCTGTATTTTACCATCTCTTCATCAATACTGAACTGTTTTTAAGCTAAGATGCTGTTACTGTGCATCCTTTCGCAGTGCTTACCAGCTCTGGTGCCAAGCCTGCACCCCTCTATGCCAGCTACCCTACAGCCAGTAACAGAAGAGCAGCCCTTTCTCCAAAGGCAAGGGGAACATAAGGGAAATGGATAGCTGCAATTATAAGATTACAGTCTTGTGACGTACCAAGCATATCTTAAAAACATGCATAATTATACCAAAATGAGTTGACCTACTGATTTAAATGAGACAACTACGTGATTACATGCTATGCTTTCATTTTGCTAATTTGTTTGTTTGGGTTTTTTCTCCTAATACAGAACTTATGGTATCTTGAAAAACGTTACCCACTTACAGTTGCTATATAATTGCTGTTGATGCTATTGTTCGTGTGCTGCGGCTGGGTACAGACCTATGCATCAGAGGCAGGTTAAGTAAGGTTCTAAAATCCTCTCTGTATTTGTTTTAAATACACTATTATTCCTTCAAGTGCCATCAGATCCTTATTAGTTATTACCCTGTCAGAATAAATTCTTATATTTACACCTCAAATCAAGCCATTGCAATGCCTCTCTCCTTTCTAGATAAAACTGCAAATTCGTAACAGTGCCTGCTGTTGTAGTCAACATTATGCTGTTTGGCACTACAAGGATTAATTGAGTGACAATAAGAAATTAATCTGTTCTCTTTCTTCCAGTCTCTGCTTTCTACTCCCATCCATTTGCAAGGAATGTCTTTGTCTGGTACTTGACAGTACCTGCAAAGGCTTCAACATGGAATTTAGTATGTCTGCAGAGATTACACTAAAGGCAACAGTGGATTATTTTCTAAGTGCTAATCCTTAATGCAGAGATTTTTGCTTGTTCAGCACAGCAAGGTCTCCATTTCCTTCCTCCTTTGTATTTTATTTGCTGCCACCCAGGCAGGAGGCAGCCTCTCAGGAATGACCTGGTGGGCTGATGCATTGCGATTTGACTCAACCAGATCTGACCCAACAAGCAGCGCTTGGAATTAGATCACAGTCTCTGCACGCATTAAGATCTACAACCTACAGTAGCTCCATTAGTCTGTTGAGCAACCAGACTGGCTCTGAATGAAATTACCATTTTGATGCTCTGACCTTCAAATCTCTTAATAAAGCAGAAAACGACCTGTCCGCTTGTCCTGCTGGCTGCAAGGAGGCAGAGTGGCGCTGGCTGAGCCAATACAAGAATTAACTTAATCCATGCTCCCAAATACAGCATCAAAAAGAGAAGATAAAAAAAGAGTTGAAGAGCCTGATCCTTACTTACCACAGGGACTGCTCCCACTGACACAAATGGGGCCTTCTGCACCCTACAGAGGGTCCATATGGGTCCTGCCAGTGCGTGACTGAAGGGGCAGACACATACCTCCTGCATCAGCTCCAGCACCTGGGTATGTTTAAAATCCACCACAAATTACATGCTGCAACATTTGCTCCAAATACTTTGCACTTAGATAAGCACATACAAATGCCTGGACACTGCTGAATTACAAGCTCATCTTCAGAGCTTGAAGGAGAAGGAATGGAAATGGAAAGCGTTTCTTCAAAGGAGGAAGTAATTGTAGCAAAGGGGGGTAACTCTTTTCTCCATTAATCTCAAGTTCACGTATAAAGTAGATAGAATCAGCGATACCCACTCCTAGGGCAGTTGTACACTATGAAACCTGATGTGGAAGAAAAGACAACATCATCTTTGAAAAAGAAATCTTCTTTAAGTGCTGTATCACCATTTGATGTTAAGTAGGTAAAAGGCACTAGTGTAGCATAAGCAAGAGCAAATCCACTGAAATAAACTGGATTATTATTTTATACATGTTTACACTGAGCTGAAATTTGATTTTGCATTTCCAGAATAAATACAGGAAAATACCAAGACAATAGCTTTCAAGGACAGTAGATCACAAGATTCTCTTTCAACAAAGATATGTAAAAATAATTATGTCATACTATATGCAAAAACCACTGAACCAAGCAACACCCATTTCCCTGCCAGACTCACTCACAAAAATAAGTAACCTTTCTGCATTAAACTACTCATCCTGAAATTCAAAGTAAAAGGAGCAAAACAATTAGCTAAGGTCTATTTAAAAAAAAATATATAAACTGGAGAAATAGTGGAAGTAAATTGAGAAGACTGGTAAAAATAAAGATGAAGTGCACAGATGTATTTTTAAAAGGTTTTGTGTTGTATTATCCTTGAAGCTGATAATTGGATCTTATTTATTAAACGTTTTCATTATTAAAACTAAAATATATTGATGTTTTTAATGAGAATCGGCAAGTACTTTTATTGCTTTGTAAAATAGTATTGAATTGTACTCTATAAATCTATTCTGTATATAGATTTTGGGGGTGTTCACTCACACATATTTATAAGCATGCATAATTAATTTTTTCTCGTAGCAAAAAAGCAAATCTCACAAATTGCAGCTGACCTGCTCTGTTAATATAAAAATCTGTAAATTGCAACTTAATATATCTAAATAACTTTGATCTGGAAATCTCGTAAGAGCAGAACTTCATGTGAGATTTCCAGTAATTCCTGATTTGAGCCATATGGAAATACATTATAAGCAGCTTTCCCATACTATTTACTTTTCCAGATGAAAACAGTAAGAAAAATAATTACCATTTTTACTACAGTATATTGTCAAAGTCGATGAAAAGCATGATTAAATAAGCACTGAAGAACTGTCTGAAACATTTTAGTGTATCAACAAACAGCTAATTAAACTCTTTTAAACATTAAGAGAGGACCTGGTTCCATTTGATTCATTTTCAGTAAAGACTCAGCTTATTGCAGCTGACCACAGATAAACCTGTGATGAAGACCTGGTAGGTGCACGTTCAGGCTTTCCACGTTTGATGAAATGTCACGCACCACCATTTCCCTGGTAAAACAGGAACTTCTGTATGGAACAAAAATGACCAGTGAACACAAAGTCCCGTTAAGGGGTGCAGCATTTTGTTTGTCCCAGGTGCAAAGAGCACCAGAGGTACAGATCCCAAAGGTGACATCCAGCTGGCAGCAGCTCTCCTCCAGACACAGACATGGGGGACCCTGGGGTAGCTGCCTACGATGTCTGCAGCTCCAGCCCTCTGCAGCTCTGCCCCGTGGCCTGCAAGGGACCAGACCGGCAGTGTGCTGGGGCCAGCACAGAAATAAGCTGCTTTTTAAAATGCTCTGATGCTTTGTTCTTGGAGATTTATTTTCTGATTTCATTGATATCAATCACACATAGCAAAAGACTTTTGTGGACCTAAAATGAAAGCAAAGTAGGGCTGCTACATGCCTTTTTTTTTTCTCCCTTGAAAAATTGTTTTATACCTGAGACTTCTCAGGAAGAGAGCGCGCCATAAAAATTTTATGTGTATATTAGAATGTTAAAAGCACTGTAGTAACAAGCCCTGTGTTTTAAATAAAATCTAAGTACTGAAGCCTGTATTAGGAGTGGTGAAGTAGAACCTCAAAGGCTCACCCTGAAAATTAAGGACCCCTAGTTCTAAACTCAAATAAAACCGAGGGAGCTGGGAATACCAGAGGGATTAACAGCAGCAGTGTTGCATACACAATGAGTTCAGGTCATCATAGATGAGAGATTCACCCAAAAACAAACTGGATGTGGAAGCTGCACGTAGCCGTGCGTGGGGGCCAGCAGAGCAGTGGAGTAGACTAGACTCGATGGTGTTCCCACCGCTGAGAGGAGATGCAGACTTCCCATCCCTCTGCCAGCTTCCTGCTAGCCTCGCATGGCCTTGCTTGTCCCTGCCCCACCATCCACCAGTGACCCTGCGTCCATCCCCAAAATACTTTCCTTACTCTCCCAGGGTCCCACGCAGATGGCAGAGATTGCTGCGTTCTTGCAGCCCACAGTCTCTTCTCCAGCTCTCTGTTCTTCCATCACTTTCACAGCACTTTGCATCAGATCCCTTCAGGATGGTGCAGCCTGTTCTCTGCAGGGGAAACAGCAAGAATTGGTGCTAGCTGCCATACACACTTCTCACTGCGTATCTCTCCAGAGCAAGGCCGTGGGTTTTACTGGCGTTATTCTGGTGTTATTCACTTGTGCAACTGAGGTCAGAATTTGACATGAATGAACCTCCAAGTGAGCTATTCATAGAAATATTAAAATTGCTCTCTAGGCAAGTCTCACCAGTAATGTATATTAGAGCTGTAGCTGCAGTGTAGCTGGGAATTAAGGTGACTTTTTATAACCGGACTGTATGTTGTCTAGTGCACTGGTATCTACAGCCTGACCCTCCCAGCTCACCCTTCCCCTGTCACTTATGCCCCTGCAAAAGAAGTGCTAAGTGGATCTAGAAGCACACCTTTCTAATCTGATAGGCTTTTATCTCCATTTTATACTCTTTCTCCACAAGCACAAACCACAAAAATTTTAGGGAGTCAGGATTAAATGGAAAACATATGTAGTGCTACACAACATAACTTTTACTGAGTGATACAATAACTGTTCTAGCCCTTTGTTAATCAACAGGCAAATAACAACAGACAAAATATGCTTCAGTAAGCAGAAAATTCATTACAAAAAAAAAAAAGAGTAGGCAAGAGAAAATACTTACTACTATGCTTTCCTTCTGTTCCTTTTGTTAAAATTTTAAAGACACATTCCAAATGATTAAAACATTTACGAAAAACATGGGAAGCTATAATCTGCATACTTTTCTTTTAGGGCTCTTTAACACGTCTTCTAAGAAGTCCCAGAGATGTTAGCCAAGCCATTATGTGTAATGAATCTTGGCATGAAACAACAGCACAGCAGCAGCTACACATGAAGCAGCCTATACCATAAATTATCTCAAATACAAACCAAATTCCCCTTGTTTATCATGTATATAAAGCACCAGTGTTCAAGATTCCCTCCAGAAGTGCTGGACTGTGTGTAATATTACTCATAGCATAACAAGGTCTAGTTCTGTCATTGCAATTGCTTCTTTCCTTGGATGATAAAGTGCAGACATGTAGCAATAAGAAGGCTGTCCAAAGAAATAAAAATATCAACAGGTTTAACAAAAAGTCTGGGGCAACTACGTGAAGAGGTGAATAAGTGCCACAGTAGAACTTTTTAAAGTATTTAAGTCACCAAGGCTGACTAAAGTTCTTTGCTAGTGCAGCACAGCGTAGCCCTGCTGACCTTGATGCTGAGAATGTGTTGATTAAGAGTAACTCAAGATCAGAATATAGCAGAGAATGTGCAAACCCCACCATTCTGCTTGGAAATATAGTTATATCACAAGCAATGACACTTAGTACCTATATTCAGCTGCCTGCGTTGTCTCCAAGAAGGAATCCATACCTGTGTGTCTGGGACACTGCTAAATCCAGCTATGAAAATAACCCATTTTAGCACAGCCCTATCTGCTTCAGCTATGCAGAAATCATCCCACCAAGGATCTAAGGGATGATCAAAATCTCTAGGAACCAGAATACTGGCCTGGAAGCCACAGAAATGCAGCAGCAGAGAGACAGCTGAACAGGGAGCTCCTGCCTTGAGTCCCACAGGCATGTATTTTTAGGCAGGCAATGCTGACAGGCTGCTCTGCCAGAAGTTTAGCTATGGTTTGTAAATGTATTTACTTAGAAATACAATGGAAACCTCATCCTGTATGTGCTACATTTGCACATCAAATATTACTGGTTTGGTGGGGTCTTTCTGAGTTTATTTCAGCAGTCCAGGTTTCTCTGCTTTTTTTAAAGAGTATGACTGGAAAACTGTAGGTTCAGTGATTTTCCCTAATCGCCTAAGGTACAAGGTTATGCAAGTGCAATCAAAATTGCATACTCTTCCCAATGTGATCTTGAGGTAGAGCTCATCCAGCTCAGGAAGGAGAGTTCCCTTCCCCAGAAATGAGGTGAAACGAGTGTTATTTGAGAAATGTATGATGCTGCAATTATTATCTTTGCTGCCCTGAGGTGGTCAGTGTTACACTTTGGATGCACATTGCACTTCCAATGACTGAAGAGTCAACCAGAACCACCGGATGTGAAACCTGCCACGAGGGGAGGTGGCTGCTCTGGAAGTCAGTTCTACAGTACAAGGAAAATGGAAGCATTTCTTTGTCAGGTTGCTTGAGAGAGAAAACTGTAATTAACTGGAAGCCCCTGGAGGTTTGCAATGTTGGAAACAATTCCCAGAGAAGAACATATCAGTATATAGGCAGAAGAAAAGTTGCTGAAAGGTATAGGCTATCTGTTGAAGGTTTCTGCAACATATACCTACCATTAGCACCATAAAGTGTGTGAATTTGTTTTTTTCCTACAAATACAGTGTACCCTTATTGTGTACATTTATATGTACGGAATATTCATCTCTTAGTATCCATCATCTGTTTATATACACACATCTATGACAACCTGTTATAATTTAATTACAGTCAAATTTGAGCACCTGCATCATCCTTTTCACTATCATGAATTTTATATATTTTTTAAAAAATACCTTCTTTGTATTATCATTGCCAATCATTAAAAATAATCCCATAGACCAGCAACGTATGAAACAGAAGCAGCAAATAAGAACACAAAAAATTTTAAATATTTCCACAGGACCTATGCCACTTGGGTATTTGTTACCTCTTGTAGCCGAAAGATTCTGCTAGAATTTGTGTATAAGCCATGTTAGTTTTCTGTGGCAGGATTTGTACATAACAGCAAGTTTCTGGATCTTGTTAGCTCAGGGCAAAAAGTCATGCTTTGGAGCAGTTGCCCCAGCAGGAGGATAAAAGATGATGGTTGGTAATTACATCAGTTTTGCACTGTTGAGCAGATGTTCTTGCAGATAGATTTTGGCTGGCATTTACAGAACATTGCTAGTGAATCTCATGATAGTGTTGGAGGAATGCTGCTACAAGTGGATGGAGCTGCATGCTTGTAATAAAAAGATTATGAACACAAGAAATAAATGAAAAGAAGAAACACATGGAAAGTGTACCAGCTAAACTATTTCGAAACCTGGTTTTTGTTTTTTAAGAAGAGTTATATTTAAAATTTTGAGTGACCTGAATGTGGGCCAGCGAATTTAGAACTTAGCTTAATAAGCTATATGTAGTACCAATTTTCAATATCCAGAGAGGACACTGTAGTCTACATCAGGCCAAAATTAGAGAAATGGAAGGAGATTCAGGGCTGGAGGGGCAGCAAAGTAATAGAAAGCTAAGAATACCCCTTACCTCCATATGACTGACAGCAGTTGGAAGAAAATTGGACAGCGACCAAAAATACAAGATAAAATTTGTTAGAAAGAGAACCCAGCTCAACTCCTATGACTGACTTTATAGTATAGATGCAATATAGTGGGGAAAAGGATTGTACTTAAAACTTTATAGGCATTTCCAAATGTTTACAAATATTAACTAATTATTAACCAACATTATTCAGCCCTGGGATGGAGGGGCATCATTTCCTTCCCTATATAAATGAAAAATGATTTGCTTAAGCCCACACAGCAACTCAGCTGCAAAAATGTAATGGTGGCTCAAGATCTCCCACTCTCAACACTATGCTCAGCCTCTAGATAGGTTTCTGAATAGGTCCTCTTTTAGGTGTTAAGCTCAACATAAAAGGCAGAATGCTAAAAATGTGCTACAGTCTGGGAAATTGTTGGTATTTCTACCAAAATAAGCTCTGAAAGATGGAATGTATCCAATTCAATGTATAACTTTCTACAAATTTTTGTACACTGAATGATGGAAATATGATATCACAACTGGAGTTGGACTCCTGATTTGACCGTACTGTGGGCTGCCAGAATATCTGTTAATGGAAGGACGTATTGACAAGAAGTGTTTTAAAAACAGGCCATTTACAATTAGATTAGAATCCATGCCCCTTCATTTTACCTATCCATGGGAATGCTGACTTTCAAAATCTCCGCTTTCTTGACTGAGTGTATGATGCTAAAAAAAGCAACAAACCTGTCCCTACTGGCAGGTGCCTGCTTGCAGAATTAGATATGGGCACTTCAGTCACCCCTTTCCCAAACAGGGCATCAGGCAATGCACAAAGTGTCAGGTAAAGTTTCCTCTGCAACGCCAAGGGTGTTTGGAATAATAGAAGAGACTACCTTGTTACTGTGTGCTTTGCTTTTAGATCTCGGTTCTAAGGGGGGAAAATTGTTCCAATAGCCAAATTAAAACAAACTGTGGAGATTTCATAAGGCATTGAAGACTAGTGCATGCCTTGACTCCAGCTAAGGGTGTTGTTTATTATACTGACTCCAGGACTAAATTTTGCTGCAGTACGTCAAAGCGAATCTACTGGTGTTTCTGCTGTGCAAAAGATCTGAATAAGAAGATGATTAGAGCAAGGTTTTTAAGAAGAGAGAGTATCCAGAATGGGGAGGGACAAACCAGCATGATTTTACATATTTAAAAACTTGAATTCAAAAAAAGTAGATTAAAAATAAAGCCAAAACATCTCTCTCAAATAATACACTTCTATATTTTCTTACAACTGCAAATTGAACTAGAAGATAGACCGGCCAAGGAGTGCACTGAGGAAGGTATTGCCCCAAGGCCCACAGTAGGGCTGTGCTGATGCAGAGGGCTCTGGCCAGTATACGTTTCTAGGAAAAGAAAGTAAGCAGCCCATGGAAGTTCCCGAGCTCATACCACTGAATCTGATGGACATTTCCACCTATTACCTCTGTCCTGTTGTTGGAGCTCCCTTCACTTTGACTCTCTTTGAGGGATGCAGGGATCTTCTGCAGTACTCCGTTATCTAAAGACTTCATGTGCATCTCATGGCACCAGGAACGCCATGTAGTCTTGCTGTGAAATACTTCTCATGGATTTCTAAGCACAATCTTGGAGGAGTACGGTTAGCCTTTGCTAACCATAAAACACAAAAAGGAATGCAGTAATTCACATGGGTACTTCTTAATGCTACTTTCTCACCGTCTTCCCTGTCCACTGGCAACGTAAGCTCATTCTATCTTGCTTCCTTTCAATCCTCTTCAAGTGCACTGAAGTGCAACTGGTTCAGTTTTCCTATGAATCTACAGTGTGAAAAGGAGGAAACAGAGTTCAGGAGTAACACCTTGGGTGCCATACTGAAAGGCACTCCAAAGAAACAAGAGGATAAAGAACCAAAAAGAAAAGAGGAGAATAAAACGAAGGCTGAAGATAAAGATACCTTACTTTAAAAAGATAAAATGAGATCACCTTGGTTACATCGGGATCCATAGAAATATTGTAAGTGCGTTCATGACCTTTTTTGAAGAAGCAGTGTTTGATATACCATACTATAATCTATACTTGTAATAAATCAAACGACAGAAAAACAAATGTCACTTATTAGAACATTGAGGTTTACCGTTCAAGTGATTAACAGAGAATAATTTGTAAGATTAAAAGCTGGAAAATAATTTGCTTTCACTGTGAACCTATAGCATAGATCTCATTACACAGAAGTGCTGCATATTAGTTGAAGCAAATTAACATTCAAAGACTTTCTGGAGTGTGTGCTAATCACAGGCTGTTAATTACTGTCATTACATTCGACTGCTGAGGAGACTAACTGCGGAATCATTCTCATGATCTTGGTATTTGAAAGTGATCTTCACCAATAAAAAGACGTCAGACATACAGAAATTGCAAATTGCTGAATTTGCTGATGCAGTTGAAAATTCCGCTGACTATAAGTACCCACCTGGTGATAGATGCATTCTTGACACAGTTTCAGTGTTTGGACTTAGGAAATAATGAGTATCAATGTCCTAGCTAGGGAATATGCAAAGATGAAGGAGCCCTTTGTATCCTTAATTAAGGAAAGTAGTAGCAGAGCTCGTTCACAGATAAGTGACTGTATATAATAATCATGTATTTATGTGAGGGACTGTTATGCTATATTACTATAGCAGCAATTAGGTTTTCACAAAGTAGTTTTAATAAAAGGCATACTTATGTAATAAATAAACAACTGATTTCTGTGGCAGATTAATTATACACGGATTAAAATGGTCACCGTGCTAAGTGAAACCTACAGAGGCAGATTCTTACAAATGCAAATGTACAACTACATGCTTATAAGTGAACATGTTCTTTACTTCTAAATCAGAGACACACAGACATGAATTTCAGGGTGGATGCCTCAGTAAAAAGCAGGCTCATACATGATTTTTGCATGAAAGGAAAATCCAAGCTTACTTTGCTTGAAGGAATTAGTAGGCCAGCCTAGGAACAGCCTCACCAAGAGTGGAGAGGGCTCTCCTGAAAACGTCAGACCCCAGCTCAGACACCTGCAACCTGAAGATGTGAGAGATCTTTCCCACGGGGGCTTCTAACGTCTTATTTTCTTACAATAAAAAGAACAGGCTAGCTCTATTTCTGTCTACATGGGGGGAGGGGGAGCGGGGGGAAAGCATTAACATGCTTTCTCTGACAGAATAGGCTATAAAATATAGAATTAATATATTGTCTATATAATTTTTTTTCACATAACTCTAGAAATTATGTTCAAAACATTGCTAATTCTATAGCAAAGCCAGACGCCATAGTAAACTAACATTTCTTTAAAATATAGTTTAATACTTTTTCAGTTCATGAATTATCTGTAAACATACAACAATCTTCTTGAGAGTACTCTTTATTAGAAGCCCTAAGTATTCATTATTAGAAGAACACAATTTATTGCAGGCACTCTATATTCCAGTTGATGGCATACTGTAAAAGCCAACAGGCTTTTCTGGGCAGGAAAAGTGTTGCTGGTGTTCTGAGATTATCAGCTGGAGACAACTTATTGAGAAAGTTTTGCATGCTACAAATGTTTAGGAATTCAAAAACTCAATTACATTTCAAAGAAATGCAATCTCTTGTTGGGTGTTATCAGAAACCATCACAGGAGGGAGTACTTTGGGAACAAAGACTTATGGAAATGCTTGCCAAAGTAGCATATAAATTCAGTAAGCCCTCCTTTAATTAATGTTTTATATTGTCTATGCCCTACTGATGGGCACAAATTTGGGTTAAGATCCAAACCCTGCCTTTGAACATGAACCTGGAGCTCCTGTTGTGCCCCAGTTAAATAAATGCTATTTATTTTCTGTGATTTATTGACAATTTCTTCAAAGAGATAACATGAAATTATTCTTTACTTTGCTGGCTACAAAAAAAAAAAAAACACTCTACTTCACCCACAGACAGTGCTCCAGGACTTAAGATACCTAACTATTTTGACATGGTGGTGGTGGTTTGTTTTTCTGTTGTTGCTGTTTGGGTCCCCCACCCCTACCCTCCATAGATTTAGAGCAATAGATAAATACTAACTTTCAACTCATCTCAGTGGATAAGGGTCAGGTGTTATTGCCGTGGTTTGACAATGCACCTGAACTACTTTATTGTCAGCAAATGAATGAAATTTGGGAATCTACATGTTTTATATGATAGTTCTCGTGGGCATTGTAAGCCTTGCTGTGGGATATAGGTAACTAGACCCCATCTTAGTCTGATACAAGCTAGTACAATTTAGTTAAAGCCCATGAGGCAACTTTGAGCCACAGGTGGATTTTCGCCTGTAGAGATGACACTATCCATGTTACCAAAGTAAAGTTATTAAAATTAAAAAAAAAAAAAAAGGGAGAGAACAAAAGTTATAGACACTTTTTTTCAAATGCTTTATAAGCTGAGGATTAGCCGTGACTACTTAGTTCCTACCAAGGAAGTCTGAATTATCTGTCCTTGGCAGGCTATGCAAGGATAACAATGTCAATCCATGGTAATCTAAATAAGAACAACAGCTCTGAATTGTCAAATTTTTGGGGCTTATAGCATAGCCACAGCACTACTGTGAATAAATAATCACTGAAAATACTCTGTAAAAGTAATTATTTTTCCATAGGTTCATTGGACTAGTGCTTTTGAGGTCCACTAAGTCACTGTGAGAGACATTAAAAAATATTGATTGCAGTTTCAGATGAAAAAGGGATATTTAAGCAATATTTGTCCAGGTAGCTCTAGCTGCTAGGTTTCTGGATTTGCCTTTGTACATCACCATTATGTTTCAAAGTGGAATGCAAAGGTGTAGGCAAATGCCTGAGGCATGGAGTCATTCCATTCAAACCCAATCAACATTAGCTTTTCATGTGAAAATAAAAGCAGTGTAAGCAGCCTCTGTCATCCTCTTTTTCCCTTCTGGAAACCTCCCATGAACCTCATCCTGAAAGGTACTGGAAGGGAGAACTTTCCACCAGATGAATCTCCTCCCAGTTTACAACACAACTGACTCTGAGAAGTCTCCAAAGCTCCAGTGTGGAGTTTCCCTCTCCTTAATCTTTCCTGCAGGATTTCCTGTAGCAACGGGGATTTGGACCACACAAATTTGCTAGGATTTTGCTGCTGCTGCCAGCATTTAGTGCTGCTAAGTAGACGCCACAGAGTTCAGTTATAAAATCACATACATGGGAGCGGCTTAAACCATTCCCTTAATCCCACTCTCCTACACTGAGGCCATGTCACATTTAGCTATGACTGTGTCTAAACAGTGACCACTGAGAATCCAGAGACTGTTTAAAGTCCTGCAAGAGGCAGGAAAGACAAGCAAGCTGTTTTATCAGCAAGCTATATTCACTCCATGAGGGTCCACGTTTCTATATGGTGATGAAGACTTGTAAAAATTGCAAAATGTTGGAAGTTACTGGTCTTCATCATCCCTGAGAGATGTTTATCTATTCAGTTTCAGAAACCTTCTCTTGACAAAAAGTCCTACACAACCAAGTCTACCGTTTTTCTGTGTCTAGAGCAGTAAATTTTTTCCCCTAATATTTAAACTTTCTCTGTAAAAATAAAATACAAGATCTTTTTCTACTATCTAACCAGACATTATACATTCTGTATGTGTGCTTTTGATTTCTCCATTGTAAGAGTAACTATCATTTTTGAAGACAAAAGTACTAAAAAAATTTCATTTTTTTTTCCCTATTCTTAGTGTTTCCCTTCTTTTGTTATATTGCCATTACGGGCAGAAATAAGATCAAGCTACATTAATTAATATTTACTGTGGACTCAAGTAAGTAATTTGAGATATTTGCTGTGATTTTCTGCTACCACAGAAGATGATGTTCCAGGCACTTAAGCTGTCCCAGCTGTGTTTTTCAGTAGGAGGTGCCTGTGGCAGTCATGCTCCCTCTTGAGATGCAAGTTACCTTGGGTCCCGCTTGCTGATGCATTTGCTATCTGCTCTCGAACCTCTGACTCATGTTTCAAACCAGGCTCTGCACATGGAGACAAAAACCAGCCAACCCCTTCACAGCTGCCCTGACAAGAGAATTGTCTGTCTGTGACCACATGGGTGGCACTGGAGTGTCTGCGTGTAATCAGGACGAGCTGGTCTCATCAAAATGCCTAGTAGTGCCTCAGCTTGCTCAAATTGAATCCTAAACAGTTCACAAAACTAAACTACCCATATCTTCTTGTCTCATTTAACAGCTTTTCTGTGGGCTGCCTGTGTTGTGCAAGGCTTTGTCCTCTCCGAAGATCTAGCAGGGGCAATGACTCTTCTTTCCAGGGTGGTGAAAGTATGTTCAATCAGCCCAATATATGCCTAGTCACCACAACACGTGACATTGAGAAGAAATCGACCTTGCTGTCCTTTTGATTCATCCTCTATTTGCACGGAAATTTGGTTCAGTTAACTTACCTTGTATATTAAATCAACAAAGTACCCAATTATGTTTAAAACACAGCAACTTTCTTCTTAAACATCAAATTGTGTCTTATTCAAATGCCTAGCAGATTAACTGTAAATTACAATGGAAAGTTTCAAGCTGTAGAACATGAAATATATTTGCATGTATTAAATGGTTTCTTGATCGCACTAGAGTCTCGACTGAAGTAGTCTCCTCACAGAGTTCAAGCAATTAAAGACTATTTCTTTCTGCATAACCGTAAGTTACATGTCCTTCTGGTTAAACATGATTTTTGTGGAATGCAGTTATCTAGATTGTTCTAAGTAATAAATCTGCTCCTGCATAATTGATTAAATAACTGTTTGTGAGTTTATCTTGTTAAAATATGTTCATTTGTTCATTTTTGTAAGCGTGGATGACCTTGGAGAATGGAAGCCAGGAAGAAGGTAACAACATGACAGTCAAACACGTACAGAAGAGACCTGCCTCGTGTAATCTTTGCATTGCAAGCAAAACCCTGCCTGGAAAACACGATTGTGTTGCCCAGGAAGAGCTTTCAGAGGGGACCCTGGATAGAGCGGTTGAAAGACTGCAGAGCAGGCGGTCAGCTGCAGCCACAGAAGAAGCACTTCAGTCAGCTCAGAGCACTTTCTGAACATACAAATCAATGACAATTAAAGTGGATTATGAAAAAGCAATAGTAGATAGTTAAATCTTTATGTGATTTAGGCGAGCTAAAGGTGCAGGGCCAGATTCTTCCCGTGTGCTGATGGGTTTGAGATTACTGTAACTCTAAGGAGGCATAGTCTCTCATTTCCTGGAGATCTTTGAACCTGTTCCTGATGGGGATCACATAATGACTGGGGGTTTCTATTATTAAGACTCCTCTGTTGCTGCAAATGCAATAACTCTACCACCCATGCTGAGACAAGACATTGCTGTAGCAACTCTTCTAATTTTTTAGAATACTTTGGGTCAGATTTAATATGTCTTTGATTAGCCTTTTTCTGAAACCAGTCATACAGGAATCCAAGGACCACAAGTGTTGCCTGAAAGTATAAACTGGGTCAGGACAGATGTCCACCTGTATCTGTACGTCCTCTCCAACAGCTCTAGTTCTTTAGGAAAATAATATGAAACATAAGATACGTGCAGAGTAATTTTTCCTCAGTGATATTAACCTAGTTTCCAGTAATCAGCTGTTTATGGACTTGCTGTATTGAATGTTTTCTCTGTATCTCTTCATTTAATAATTACCAAATTGCTGAAATATCTATGAATTTGTCTGATCACTTTTGAAACTCATTTATAATTTTGGCCTCCAGGATGTCCTGGAGCAATGAGTTCCTCAGTATCATTGTTATTTGTACTTAACAGGGCTCTACCAGTCCAAAGACTTGAAGTAATTTTGCTTGAAATCAAACCGCAAGAATAGAGAACAGTAACAGCTCTAGAGAACCTATCGTATGATAGCAGTGTATTTAAGAGAGGTAATTTCCATAAAGAGCTAAAAATAACCAGACAGGTTGCACAAGGTTTCCAGTAGAAGAATTATATGTACGCTTTAGGAAGTAAGAGAAGTGAGTTTTCACATTTATGAATGAACAGAACTGTGCAAAGCCAAGTATAAAAGCAAATAAAGTTAAATGTTCCCTGCTGTGACGTGGCAAAATTAGTGAAGTGCTTTCAGCACAGAAATAATGAACGTGCTCAGGGCTTTTGGCTGCGGGGATGCTTCTGGTTCTGGAGGTCTGCACAAGCTGCAAATGCTTGAAGAATATCACAGGGAAAATGAATTGCAATTAACCAGCCAGATATTATTTTAAAGCAAAAAAAAAGGTCTGAACAGTTCCATTAAGATACTAAAAGCAAGCTTGAGGATGGCAGTGTAGGTGACAATCTGAAGAGACTGCTACTATGAGATGCTAAAAAGAATTTCACAATAAATCAAATCCTCAACTGGATACGTGAACTCAACAGCATCTTTCTAAACATAAACTCAGGAAATTGAAATATCAACTCTTATCAGTGATCAAATTATTTAGCAATGCAAATGATGACATTAAGGAGCCAACACAACTGGAGGGACGCTGTGATCACTAACAGCTGCATCACTTTTCACTGGCACACAGAATTGCAAACCTCAGAGAGCACCATGCCACAAAAGGAAAACTGGATCTGATTTTTTTGTGTGTGTTCAAACATTTAATCACTGAGGCAAAAACTTATGAAAGAACCAACATTATATCAAAACAGCGTGAGCAATGCATTATGGATTAGGAACTGGAGTTATATACACTGTAGGTCAGCATAGAACTACCAGCAACTGATGCCAGGAGAACTCAGAAATCAAGTGGGAGTACACAGACTCAGGAACACTGCTTTATTAAAATGTACTTGATTGCCCTGAGTAAGTGTCCTCTACAAACAAGGATTTCTAGAAGCTGGCAATCTACCACACTCAGTATCACAACTAAGAAATATACCTGTTTATGGAAATGAGAGGAAGATCTTCGTTGCTAAGAAAGGAGCACGGGTTCCTAAATTACCCAAACTTCAGAGGTGACAGTAGCACCGAACTGCAGCAGCAGCTAGGAACGATGGGAGAGAAAGAGGCCAAAGCAGAGGACAAAGGCAAATGGAAGTTTAGAGGACACAGCAACAGTTTGTCAACATCTCTGTCAACTTTTCAAGATGCAATTCTTCATCTTCATAATGAGAAGCAACCTCAACGCGTGGCATTTTCTCTGTGGTGGGCTCACTCTTTCTCCCCAAATACTTCAACGACCCTTAGTCTGTCACTGGAAAGTTACCAACCTGTCAGTCACAGCCTCTGATGTCTCACCAGTAATTCTTCCTCTTGCTTTCCAAAAGCAATTGCTGCATTCGCACCACTCGCAACAAATCAATCTCTGAGTTCTGCCAGATCACCAACTGCTTTCAGTGCCTCCCAGCCCAGCTCCTCCTTCCAGGCCACCCTCTGCTCACCAGTAACAGCCTTCAGGAGTCCTCTCCACCAGCACTGCTTTGCTCTTAGACTCTCAGATGGAGCTTAACAAAGCTTTTCAGTTGCTGCCCTGTGGTCTTAGTGGCACTCTTTCCCATCCACTGCCATACAAAAGATAGAAAGGAAAATATAAACAATTTCAATATCAGTGTGAAAAATGACATTTCAAATAAGTCTATAGCCAATATTTGTATGACAGATACCTCACAGTTGTTCAGAAATCTCCTTTACAGTATTGTATAATTATTGTATTTTTATGGCATTATTAGGAGCAATTCCATATAGTTTCACTGCCTGCAGAGCGCAGCAAAAACCACACTGAGTTGGGCTAGTCCTTGCTCACATTCATAATTTGTGGTCACCTCAAGCAAGGAAGGGAAACTGGCTCACCTCATCCTGCCAGCTATTTTCCTTTCATCTTAACTCATCCTTGCATGCCGAGGTGCTAGACAAAGCAGCAAACCTCACCCACCTGCAAAGCAGTGAGAATAACTTAATCCAACTGATAGATGTCGGTGTGCTTTGCAAAGAGGGACTACTTAATTGGATGGGGAATCCAAATCACAGAGACTGGAGGAGACTTGCCCACAGCCAGGCAGGTGATAGTGGCACAGCAAAGCCCAAAACTCACACCTCCAGACTTCGCCCACAGGTCTTCCCCAGGACATCAAAATGCAGCGCTGAGTTTGTTTTCTTTCAGCTTTCCAATGCAAGTACATCAGTAAGGTGACAGCAACAGGGAAGTACAAGGGAGTTTTCTAGCTCCTTATTAATCTCGATGCACATTTAGAGTGAATAACAGTCTCATTGTACATATGCAAAAATCTAGAAAATATACAACTAGCAGATTCAGGCCAATGTAAACAGTACAAAAACTCTTATTTGAAAGAGGTCACACTTCATTTAAATGAAGAGTATTTATATTTGCGGTTTTTTGTATAACTTCCCCCCCTTGCTCTTTTTGCGCCAGTAATTCTAATGAATATGCATGCACGTGTAGTGTATGCTATTTCAGTTGACTTCTTACAACAGTAGATAATTTTACAAATGCGTGCCTCCTCCAAAATCAGAAAAACACATGTGGTACCTCTTCTGCTTCAAATGATAGGCCAGCAGCATTAAGCAGGTAAATGCTTTCTGGTAGGAGCAGTATTTTTCCCGGGGCTGCGTGCTGCTGGAATGTTTGTCTTTGCTCGAGTTGCCTGGCTATTGCAAAGCTACTTGAAATGATTCATGGGTCTGACAGATGTCTGGTACAGCTGGATGTGTCCTTGATTATCCCAAAAGTCTGGACAATGTTGTCATTCACCATTGCCCAAATTATCTCTGTATTGACTGCAGAAGCCTCTGTGACAGTACTTGTAATGGCTAATTACCCAGGATACCTTTGATACTTACTTTGTAGTGGTTTAGAAGAGTTAAAAAGAGAGAGAGAGAAAAAGAGAAAGAATTGGAGCAAAACCATACCAGTGACAGTTACACTCTTATAGTTCCAAAACAATATATGCTTTAGCCTACTCAAAAATATGCTGCATGACCTAATTAAATCCAGGCTGTCCTTTTAAAATGGACAGATTTCCAGCAAAAGAGATAAGGAGGAAATGTGAAGAATCCTGACAATGATAAATCATGGACAATAGAAGGAGCTATTAGCCAGGAGAGAATTGTACAACATTCTTGAAAAAAAAAAAAAGATGATGAGCAGCCATTTCCCTGCTTTCTATGTTGCTGGAAAAATAATATGTTCTGCTTAGCAAGTAACAAAGAGTGGCATGGTAGATGCTAAATATGTGTATGGCTCTCTCGTAAAACTGCCTGTAAGGAGGTATGAAAGCAGAGATCTCCTTTCCCCTATGCTATCAATGAGTGCATTTTGAAAAATACAGTTTCTGCAAAGAAGTAGTATATTAAGAAAAGAGGTGAAAGAAGAGAGGGTACAAAAATCTCATTTTAGTGAAGATGAGGTCTTACTGACAAGTCAGGTGAAAAATTATAGTAAATCTCTGCTTTTTTTTTTTTTTCTTTTTAGAGCTGTGTTTTTCCTCATGACTCAGCCCAGGTCCAGACTGGAAAAGCACGTTAGCCTTTTCCCTTGAGTTTCAAACAATTCAGAAATTATCCAAGATCCACAATGGCAGGTTGTTCCCATGAAGTCAGTGATGACATTCTCATTTACTTCAGTGGAGGAAGGATTTGCTTTCCAGAACCAAGCCTTCCCATTCAGGCCTACATGCCATGTGTACTGGACTGGAAGATGCCACCTCAGCGCCTTCTGTGGTGGGGAACAGCTGATTCAGTCCAGACACCAAATTAGAATTAGGTGATCCAAACACATCTTCCTGATACTGCCTTAGTCATATCAGTGTAGAGAAAAGAAAAAGAAAGATCACACTTTTGGTCTGTCTTGTATGTTATTTGTCCTTGTTACCTCAGTGTAAATAGTGTGTTTGTTAGAAGGTGATGAATTATTGACCAGAACATTTGGATATCTCTTCAGCTAAAAATAATAGGTAATTAACTCTCTTTGTACCTCAGAAATGAGCAGTCAAACCCCAGTGAATTAAATAGTTAGAGAATATTTCCGTTTCCTTTTTTTGTCAGGTCCTTCAAGGAGCTTACTTTTTTTTTTTTTTTGCAGGTAATATCTGTTATATGAAGTCAAGGACTAAATGTATCTATTCATCAAAAAATAACAAATAGAATGTTTTCTGTTTAGAATAAAAGGCTTATCCATTCATTTTATTAGGGTAAATGATCATATGCTGTTATTTACATTTCTTGCTATGATGGCATAACTTTTATAATTAGAGTTCTGCTACTTTTACTTAAATTTCAAAAATTCTTATTTTTACGACTCAATTAAAATTTCCTTACCTATCATTATTAGCAGAAGTCTGTCTATTTGAAAATCTGCTTCAAAACCTGCAAAAATTGGGAAACAAGAACTCAATATTTGTACTGGAGAAATCAACCACAGACAATCATGGGAAAATACTATCTACCTCTTTGCATGGTTATAGCACTGCAAAGAGAAAGACAACATATTAAATATGGAGGAAAACTGAAACATCTTTTCTAGTTCCATTGCTCGGTCTTCTGGAGGTTCAAACACAATTGCGTGCAGGCAAATTATATTTCTAGTTCTTGCAGTGTGAACTAAATCCTGACTGCTGCAAAATCTTGTAAAACTACACTTGTTACAAGGCAGGACAAATGTTTGGCAGTGCAGTCCCAGCAGTTCTGTGCAGCAAGGTGTGTATCAGCTAAGGACCTGCCCTGACAACGCATACTTGAAACTTGTAATAAGCATCAGAAAGGTTTGGTTAGAATAAAGCAGCCTAATCCAAATAATCACTTGTGTTTATTTTAGTTTTAATTTTGCAGCATGTCAATACCTTGAAGACATACAGGAGGGCTGAGTGTATAAATGAAAACCATGAAGGAAATGACAAATAAAAATTCCAATACTTTATTCTGATAGAAATATAGAATCTTTCTCATGCATTCCTTTCAAGCTTGGTGGTCAGGAACAGACTTATTTCAGATATTTGCTCTTTCAGCTAACTAAATGGAACTGGGTGATGCTGGGAATACACAAGAATGTTTAACACCAATAATACTTGGTGACAGGTTTTGCAGTGCCTTAGATTTCATCTTTGAGCTTCCCAATGGCTTTTGGACAATCAGAGTGCATGGTACAATGATCAATTTCTTAATTTGGGTCTACACGTACTTCACACGTAACAGTCTGAAATGTCCCAGTTTTGCAAGCTGAGATACTTTCATAGCAGGTTCTGCCCTTCATGTTTCAGGACCCCCTTCTTTTATTCTAAATTGTTGTTTGTTTTTTTAAGATGCATTTTATATTATTATTCCATGCCTGCAGTACTAGGGAAGAAGTGCTTGATTGACTCACCAGCCAGGTACCCAAGGAGCGTATGTTCTCTGCTTTGACTGAACTTCCCTGCTGAGTCTTGTGCCAAGATTTTCAGGAGACTACGTATTTTAACTTCTTGTACCTGAAGCACTTCAGATCAGTTTTGGAGAGAAGATCCATAGCGCTTTCTAAAAAGGCTGTATCTTGTATTTCCAAACTCATCTTTCACTCTTCCTTCTTCCTATACACTTTTGAAAATATAGACTTCAGGAAAAGGAATTACGTGGTCCAGATTTCAGATGCCACAACAGGCTGTTACTGTCACACTATTTCACAGTTAATGTCCATTCAGCATCTTTTCACCAGTCTGAATCTCAAACAAAACCGTTCCCTAAAAAACCATCACTCTCCTAACCAGCTGTCAAAGTTATGTTTTTCTCCCTCTTACCTTGTGTCAATTGCAGGTAATGGAGCTAATTGTTTTACCACAGTCATTGAAGGCTAAGAATTGCAGCCTTTGCTCCCAAAAGAAGTTTCTGCAAGTCTTCCTGACTGGCTTTGAGGCAATCCATACATTTATGCTCTGATCCAGAGGGGACCTGAATTGGGTCTATCCCATTAATGATGGTGAAATGAGGAATGGGATTCATAATGGGTTGAACATGAAACAGAAATACTTCACATCTCCAGCGACTTTTGTTTTGGGAACAGGGAAAATAGGGAAAATGTTTTCTAAAGGAAAGGCGGCCTGAGCTCTGCAGAGAAAGCACTGTGCCCTGGTCACATCACATGGCAATGGCTTCAGGGGAGCTGTGTGACATTTCTTTTATGCTTCCCATAGAAAAGAGGCAGAATGTGGACTGCAGAGCTTGAATTCACTCTACACTAATGCAGGAATTCAGAAATGTTAATTTTAATCAAAGCTTCCTCTAGTATGCAAGAAATATGCTATTCACCTAGGATTTAAAGTTTTAGTGCAATTTTGTTTTAATACCTTAAATTAAGTACTTGGCAGGAAAGTGGAAATAAGCATTTTCCACAAGTACATACTATTTCCCAAGATTTAAATATTGACAAACACAGGTTTTGCTATTCGTAGTTTTAAAAAACTTTTTTTACTGATATATAAAAGGTCCTTTTCAATGAAGATTGTACTGGTTATTTTCACTCAGAGCATTAGTTTTTCTCCCGTTTGCTTTTCAAAGATCTTGGGCGGAGGGGGGGGAAATCAGTTTGGAAAATTGTCACAGATCCCCATATATGTCAGTATTACAGCCACTAACAAGATCACAAACTTTCTTAAGAGCTGTCAGACACATTTACAATTCCAATGATTAAAAGTTTCAAGTATATTATAAACTTCACCACATTATATTTTCCGATAATGCAAGCAGCCTTTGCAGCTAGGGTAACATGAAATTCAAAGGAGACTTTGATTACACCTAATCTGGTAAAGAAATGAAATCACAAGCACGCTTATTTCAACCAACAAGGAAAGAAAGCAAAATAATACATCAAATCCCTGAGTAAGGAGTCACAAAAGACCTTTAAATAACTCAACTTTCTACCATATTTTATTATCCTTTCCTAGTTTTATAGCATTATCTGCTACAGAAATGCAGGGAGATTTGTAAAACACTATAGCATTTAAGTCATTACATTTTATAGCTAATTTCTAATGTGGATTTGATTTTTTATGAGCACAAAAAGAATCTAATTTGCATTAGTGACAGTAACTAGAGAAATTTAACACCTGGCACCGGTTGTACCAGAAATTGAATATTAGCTACTTGGGTGCTAAAAAGCACATTCCTACTTCAAGGGGGATTTTTTTTTCATTTATTTATGCTGTACTCTCATGTTTATCATTACAAAAGTGTTCTTACATCATGATGGAGGAAAACTCTCAGGAATGTAAAAATACCATACACTCGATAAAGGGAGTTTGCAGCAACAGCAGCAAAATGAATCATTTATACACTAAAGAATGTACAAACCCAGAAATAAATCTCCAATGAAATATAAAATTAGAACAGCAGCAGTGTACAGACAATTCATTTCCACAAGTGCTTTTTATTTATTTATTTTTCCATAGATACTGCTGCTACCACGGAGCAATGCATTACACCCAAATTAAACCTCCATTTAAGGGAAGAAAAAAAAAAACAAACCAAAACCACAACACAAAACAAAACACCAAACCATAGCTGACACGAAAAAGAACCACATTTCCACATGAACAATCCACGTATTTATAAAGGGTGGAAAATTAGGAGCTGCAAAATAGGCAAAGCGCTGTAAAATGATATGGGAAGTGACATTTTACATAGCTGGCTACAATTAACACATTGATGGCATTTTGCTGGGCTCCTTGCAGTGATAATGCTGTTGTCAAATGTGTTTAGCGCACCAAATCTCCTGGAGCCTTCAGCTAGGCAGCAAGCTTTTGACAGATTGAAGGTTTGGAGATAGGCTATCATGACAGATGGAAACTGGCACCGATGTTCAGCTTTCGCCGATCACAGGGGACCTGCCCCCCTTATTCTTCAGGGCTCAGCTCTGCAACCTTCCCCCTTCTGATGAAAGCAGGGGATGGCATTGTTAAATAGTGCATCTGTGTGAGTTAGACTACTCTGATGAAAGCATAAGGCAGACGCTCTGTGAAGCAAAAGACAGCCTCTGCTCTAACTGCATTTTAGATAGACTTGGGGAGGACTCCAGGGAGCTGGGATAAAACTTTGGTAAATTTCAGACAAGAAGAAAAAGCCCAGCCTAACCATTAAATGGTGCTCCTTCTAGATCTATATTCATGGGCTGGAGGAATCCATATATATGAGCTACCAGGAGCTATTGTGCGAAACTCTCCATAGGAGCCTCTTATTACTGGTTTGATCATTTACTGAAATACATTTCTAAGAGCCATACGTTACAGAACCCCATCCAGACAGCAGATCCAAACAGGAGACAGATCCACATGGAGGGAGGGCGTGAGAGCGAGCCTGCTTTGCTGTGCACAACCAGCTCGCTCAGGGGCTAATTCAATTATTAGGAGAGGCTGCTCTTGCAACTGGTCTCGATTCTTGGATGCAGTGTTAAAACCGGGGTGGGAGCTTGTGTTATTGAGCTTTACACAGCTGGGTATAAACAGGCAGATAATACAGTTAATTAACCTTTCACCCTCCCACACCTTTTGAAGAAAGGCATTTGTTGTTTTTTTTTTTTAATCAGCCTCAGGATATTTCAAAGGCACTTGTCCCAACTATATTTGCTTCTTTCTATCCCTGACAAATTCCTGTTTGATTTCTTTAAACTGGGCTGTAGAGCTTTCTTTTTGCTGTCTTAATCTTCAATTCCACTCTCGCTGATATAGTATTTGGAGCAGCATACTGCAGCCCATTTGAGGTATGATAATCAGCTGATTAGCTAGTGAAGTCGTTTTCCCTGAGGCTCTTTTGTGTGCAAAATCCTCACACTCAATTGACATGTGGACATCATAAAGCTGATGAAATGCAATTGTAATGAACAAGAGGGAGAGGCATCTGCAGCAGTCTAAATGAAAGACCCTTCCCTCTCGACATGCTAATTCAGAAAATCTGCTCTTAACTTGTACTCCCCTCTGGATCCCAGTGGATGTGAATCTCCATGAATGCATATTCAAAACAGCATATTAGCCTCAGTAGCAAGTGAAATTTGAGCCTGGATGAACCAATTCTAATTTCAAGACAGATTATGCTGCATCAAACGTAGTAATGATTTGACAGTTCATTTGTGACGAGAGTCCTACAGTCAAGGTTTAATGCATGGACAGGCGCAGGTGTACAGCCAGTACCAACAAAATCCAAAGGCTGTCAGTTAGAAAGCCTCGTGCATGAGGAAAGGTGAAACATGTTTAAGAAATTAATACCATCTTTAAAGCATCTTGTAGGACTGGTTCTCCAGCCACACCTTCCTTATTACACCATTGAGCCCCGGCTAGGAGCGACCAGAAAGGGTAGCCCAGTGTGCCACAGTCACGACAAATTAGTTCCAGGATGGAACAAATTAGGGAACAAGATCAGAGGACAGTATGGCTTCTTAACCATATTCTAGACAAATAACTGGGCGTGCCTTCTGGAAATTTAGGTTAGCTCTAGCTCTGTCCCTGGAGAGGGTGCGTGGGTGCAAATTGATGTGTGGCTGAACAGGCACCCACATCATGGGCTGAGCAGTGCCAGGCTCTGCCTGCCTGCATGGTGGATGTTGTCGTAGTTCACCTTAGGCCCCCCTCCCACTAAATACCCACAATACTGTGGATTTTCAACTCCTCTCCAGTAACTTCCAGAGTCCATTTTGGTTTTCTCTCCCTCAACATGATCTAAATTGTTAATTGCTTTTACCAGGCAGACACCATATACTTCACAAATTATTTCATTCCTTTGTGGTTTTTTTTAAGATATGGAGAGAAAGTTAAACCTCTATATTCCTGTTGCATATGTATGTATGTATATATATATATGCATTTTTAAAATAAAGCTTATCTTGAGAGATTAGAAATTCTTGAAATAATATCAAATACACTTCTGTGAGTTAAAAACGCATGAAATATTTTAAACATACAATGAAAGTCATAAACGTACAGCCTTTGCTATGCAGAGGTTTAAGTACTAATTAGCTGACATGTTCTGGTAGCCAGAAAACTCCACCTAAGCTCAGGAAGCGTCATTGCTTGACAGGATCTTCATGTCACCCAGTGAAATTTGTGCCGCAGGGCAGGAAACTGAGCCTCAGGGAGGCTGCCCCCACCTCTCTTTTACTGCCTGTTGGCCAGGCATACAATAGGCAGGTGCAGGGGGGGTGGGTGTCCCACATTTCCTTTCAGTAAGATTTGGTCTAAAACCAATCAGCCACGATTGCCTATTGGTGCCCTTACTCTGAGAGACAAGTTATCTGCAACATTCTTGAAAAGCACCCTATTACCAGGAATACTTCCACTGCCAATGTTTAGTCCATATGATTGTGTTTACGTACTTGTATCTACTCTAAGTTAAAATGCAACATCTTCTATTTGCATGGACATTTCCTATAAAGATTCAATGCACAATTACAGATCTCAACTGTTTCACAAGGACATGGTTAAGAGAGCTATGAAACCTTCTTAAATTACAAGACTCATGCTACGCTCTTCCAGTATGTAGCATGACTCCTTCAGCAACACAAAGAATCTCAGCATACACCTAAATAAATACCAGCTGTAATGGCTGCTAGTTAAATAGAATCCTCCCAAAAAGTAGAGGGCCAACATTTTCCCTGTTACATTGCTGAATAGACTGAACAGTCAGGCATCCTGGTATCCTCTATGTTCTTTCTTTCCTATTCCAGGTTTTTTTTCTGGGGAATATGAGGAACAGGTTAGCACATTCAGTGTTTTACTTGCTTTTTTATCTTATCCTCATAAGAGGAAAAATGGGGTAGGAGGTACAGCAAGGAGTGTATGCTGAAATGGCACAGTTTCTGTGCTGTCCATACCAAGAGCAGTACTTTCTCTTGCCAGCAGCTGTGCAGAGAAGGGTGGTTTTTCCCAGCTGGCCTCCAGTTGCCTTGGCTGGTGGTGTTATGACCAGCTGGCTGATGCCAAAGCTGCAGCACTCATTTTAAAGTACTTCTCTCCCTGTGAGCGAAACTGAGTAGCTGTCTTCTACCAGCTAGCTGGCAAAGCTACCCGCAGTGGGTTTGGGAGAAATTGATGCCCCTGCTAAGAAGTAGAGATTTGGGAACATCCTAGCTCTTTATGTAAATGTGCTATGGGAATTGGTCCATACTGATCAGTCCCTAAGTAACAGGCCTGAGCCAGTCTTCTCTCTTGGGAGGGCTGTGTCAGACATTCTACCACTTTATTTTAAAATGTACTTGCCTAAAAGCCCATCAAAAATGCATAAGTGTCATTTTTGTGATGGGATGGCTGCCCTGGAGGAGAGCAACATTACCAGGAGAGGTGGCTACAGACCTTTTCTGCTTAGAAGGTACTCATACAAGATATAAATGAAGTAACAGATCAATTTGTGTAGCTTTAGCTGGTTACTGAGCCTCACCAAAATGGAGGTATTATAAAGTCTTTACAATGCTGAAGAATCAAGGACCAATAGTTATTGCAGACAGACTATCAGAGACCATAAACATTGCAGACATTGGTCAGACACACAGACATGTTAAGTGTACATACAGTATCAGCATTTCTAAATATTCCCCCCTCGCTCACGAACTCAATATTTTTAGCAATAATCATGGCTTGGATATCATCCAGTCGTTATCCACAGTGTATGTTGAGGGCTTGAGGAGGTAAGGGAAGCAAAAAAACCCCAAACCCTCAGAATTGCATTAAATTTCTTATTTAGTTCTATTGACATATTCCTGAATTAATCAGCAGTAGTTGTTTAAAATCATGCAACTCCTTATTCTCCTGGTTTCTGCTTTGTGTGTTTACTGAGGTTTAGAAAGGGGACTTCTATTTTTTTTTTCTATTCCCAACAGTCTAGAAGAGTTATATGGCATCATTAATTATGAAAATTAGTATCATTCTAAACATCAAAGTTTGATAAGATAACATTTTATTTATACTACATTTCATGAGTTTGGGTCATATTTTGTACCCTCTTCAAACCTGCTCAAGTATAGCGTAAACCAGTGTCACATCTAACAAATTACCACAAGGAGAAGACCTGGTCTTTGTTGCCTGTTTCTTCAGAAGCAGGAGATTACAATGATGTTTAACAAGGATTTTGTGGTTTTGTTTTTTTTTTTTTTTTTTTTCCCATTGAATGCTTCAAACCAGTTTGGCCATCCTTAAAAGGTTAATGAGTACTGTCTGCTACGGAATGCCAAACTGATTTAATTCAGAAAATGATAAAACACTCCTAAAATGTAATCAGCTGTCACTCAGGAGATGGCATACAACAAGATAGGGGTGTTTTACATTTTGTTTCCTAAGCAGGGCTTCTAAGACATCTAGAGAAAACGTCAAGTGGTTCCTGCACAAGATGCACATCTCTCCAAAATTGTTTTTACCTGGAAGAGCAAACTGCAGTCATTCAGCATCCCAGTTTCCATCCTTCCTGGTAGTCACAGCCTTGATCCTTGCTTGCTCAGAACATCCCAACCTCTCTTACAGAGTGCAGCACCTTGCACATCTTGTTGAGTGGCATCTTTTGTGCATCCCAGTGCTCCTCCAGCATCTCAGAGTGATCTGAACATGGCACAGCTAGAACAGGACAGAGAGGCTCACCAGTTCCGGGACCTCCTCCTTGCACCCAGAATGGGAGCAAGTCTCCTTGTCGTTCCCAGAAGAGGAGAGAAAAATGAGACTGGGTGTGTGCGTCAGAGCAGTAAGGAGAAGAGAGTGCTGCTTCGCACTGTGCAACCCATGCACCCAAGAGCAATCCTCCACCGACAGCCTTTTTGACATGGTGGACCCATTGAAAATGCTGCTGTTCATTATGAATCTCCCCTCTCTGAGGGGGTACATAGGGGTTTCTGGAAAACTCACCATTGCCAAGAATCACTGCAGAGCTTCAGAGGCCTCACACTCCTGCCCCCTTACCAACACCTGCTGCAGGTCAGTTTGGCAGAGCCATGTTTTACAGTTTTGCCAAGTCTAGGGAAGAGTCACAGAAATGGCATCATTTTTCCTGAGTTGAAATGCTAAGCAATTTTACATTGTTAATGGAATTAAGACCATAATTTCAACTAATATGATCTCAGACCAAAAGTGATGTCTTCCAGATCTTCAGACACTACAATTTTCTGTGATCTTGAAGTTCTTGTGATGGAAAAGTGCTCTAAAATGGCTGCCAGATCCCGCCCCTTTTCATAGCCCCTCACTGCTGTACCCTTTTCACTCCGCACAACACCTCTGCACCCCTAAAGCGTTTAGGAGTGATATCTGACACTTAGAGAATGCTTTTCATCTACAAGCATTCAAGACAGGTGGTAATTATTTCTTTTAAAGAGTAGAATTTAAAAAATCCATCTTGGGTGACCTGCCCAAGGGTGCTGCAGATCCAGAGCACGGCCTGGTCTTGCTGCCTTCCTGGCTCTTTTTTCCTGCAGCCTCTCTGCCCAGCTCCACACAACTCCCAGGAACAACCCCACAGAACATTTTTGAAACAATATGCAAACAAAACATTTGTAGGTGCAAGTTTCTTGCAGAAACTGTTGCAATATGGTACAACGTGCTTATAGGCTGCTTTTTTAATAATCACTGTACCCAGACCTTTTTTTCAGCTTTAATTTCTGCAGCTACCTGCACTGTACTCTGTAGCAGTTGAATATCTTTAACCAAGACAAGCATTTAGATTTCATTCATATTATCACCAGAATTTTAATTTTTTTTTCTTCCTAGTTGTGTTTAGTGAGCCTCACTTTTACTGTTGGCAGAAGGAGCCCTTCTCACTTGATCTCCAAGCGCACAGTCGTACAATGTGTTGTTTCTTGCTGGTTAGCATCAACCACCTTCCTTACATTCTGAATGTATCAAGAACGCTGTAAAGCTTAAATTGGGCTATCTGTAATTAACTATTTTAAGAGTTTGTAGGCAATTTCAGAGCAGGGCTTTACCATATTAACAAGTTTCACAAGGAGGAAGCAGAATTTAAACAGAGGAAACACACACAAACATGTTCTTTATTTGATGGCAAATGAAATTCATTTTAAGAAAATGGGATTGCAGTAAACTGATTTTTTTTTTTTTTTTTTTGCATGGCAGCTTCCTCTGGACAATATCTAATTAATTAATCAATTAAATTAACAAAAACCCAAGTAAATTACTAATCTGTATAATTCTCAGGAGACAATGTCACCTAAAAACATACTTACTCTATTTTTATCACATTTGCAATTTGTGTAAGTCTAACTGGTTTTCAGTTTACCCACAGCAATGATGGTTTCATTAATAGTCTTTTATGTGACAACATATAGGGAGGAGCAACACTGGACTCCTGGAATTTGGACGGAGGCACAGAAAAGAAGTTACTTGCCACTGGCTGAGAAATTTTCGTGCCTCAATGCAGAAAATTACTATAATCAAGTATTTGTATTCTGGATCTTTTCAGAGAAGTTCTTTTGTTGGTTATATTTCCAATGGTTTCAGCAGATACATGGAAGAAATCACTGTTAGATTTCACATTGCACTTTGAGAAAATTTGATAGAAAAGTAAAAAGTTAAACTTGACAGACGAGCACCAAGTCTAATAGTTATTGGTGTGTTTCTTAGACCCATTAAATAATATAGAGGCCAAAAGGAATTACAAAAAAAAATATATTTCCCAGCCCAGTTATGTCCAGGCATCTTGTGGGGTTTTTTCCCCACAGTTTAGAAACAAAGATAGGGAGGGTAGCTGGGGGGCGAGGACAAAACAAAAAAACATAAAACCTTGCTTATGTCTTAGCTCACGCGAGCTTTCCTTAAGGAATATCCTGTATTTTACTAAAGCACGGGAGACATCTTGAGCACCTCTCTGCCCTGCCAGGATGCTGGGCAGGCTGCGATGCCCATGGAAGGTTTGGGAGTAAGACCACACAGTTCCCCCTCTGCCCAGGAAGCCCAAGTACAGCCTGCGGGGCCCGCGCACGTTTATGTTACCTTCCTTCTGTAGGCTCTTCAAGGCATAAGCTCAGTAGCACACTGCAAACTCTCTGGGACAAGTAGGAGGGCCTGGTTTAAAACAGTAACTGCTGCAATGTAAAGGAGCAGTCATTAATAATGTAATATCTACTAGCTTACTCTTCAATAGTATGCAGGCTGAGAATAATAATTTTCTAATTAATCAGCTAATGCTTTGTTCAGGATCAGCAACAACAGCTCTGCGTCACGTTACACTCTGCAGATATAGGGGATGTGTAGGACTGTGTTTCACCACAGCCACTGCGATGCCCACAGCTATGATGAGATTCCTGGGTCTGGCAATCAATCGAAAGGATCCAGCCTCTCATATTCTATCACCTCTTTAATGTCTTTATTGATACAGTACTTAAAATTTGTCATTAGCCCATACATATTCCTAAATCCTCTCTCTTCTGCACTTAAAGTAACATACCAACAACAGAAAACAAAATGTATTACCTTTCAAAACAGGCAGAAATGTTTAAAAATTACTGCACAGTATGGTTTAATATAAATCCGTTGACTGCCTGAGGGGAATACTTCAGATCATGTAGAAACTGCACATTTAAATAAGGATTCTCACATTTCTGAAAGAATTTTAGGTTCAAACTTACTTACAATCACCTATTTCAACAATGACCAAGGATCCAAAAATGAACCACCCAGTGAGACAAATGGCCATGATACAGGTCTGCACCAGCTCCCTGAACATCCCATTTGTCCCCTCCACGTGCCCTCACCACACACCTCCTCCCACAGCACCGGGCTTACGTGCCCTCCCAGGCTCCAGCTGAGCCCAAATTTTGAGGCAAAGAGCCACGTGCAACTTGGCTGATTGTAGCTGTACAGCATCTTTCAACTCATCCTCCAGAGACTTGCATTTGGTTCTTACCTGAAATTTAGATATAAATTGTAGGCTGATGAAACCGGATGCAGGTGAAAAAGGAAAATTAAAAATTGCTGGATATGAAGTGTTTTCAAAACAAATTACTTGCTCCCTCAGTCATATCTAGGAGTAACATTATCTACAGCTGACATGGCAAACCAAAGGCCATCCCACGTCCCTAAATTTACCTCATCTTAATCACACTTTCTCTAATTGTCCTGAAAACCATTTTCACAGGGAGTTGACTGGTTTTTACCATCATTAAAGGGGAGACACGAAGGTACTGCTGGCAGCCCCAAAAGCAGGGGGTTACTGCCTTGCTTGAAGACACCTATGCAGGCATGGCGTTGGACCACAGGCACTCCAGTAAAACCCGTGTGTGTTACAGCAGTGAACTCTAAACTCCACTGTAGATGAACACACTTAACTGGGCTAAAAAGTGATTCCCAGTACAAATTATTAAATCAAGGAGGAATACTCCCCCTAAACTTCCCCTAAAAAACATGTAACCTGCTTATAAACCCCAGGCTTATTTTTGTATTCAAAGATAATTAAAGAACAAACAGTTCTGCGAAAACTCTCAGTAAATTAATCACTGGCCTAGAAGCCACTCACTGTCTAGTTGACTGAACATCTCTCCAATTTAACAGACTAGAGAATGCTCTCTGCTGTCCTGGCTCTTCACCTTATGTGAACCTCAAAATCAAGCACCTCTGAACAGCACCTCTAATAAAGCAGCTGTATACTCTGCTGATACTATTGCTGCTTGTGAATGGCTCCACAAAGACAACAATAATGGAAAAAGCTTTCTACAGCTTTGATTTTGTCAAAATGAATCACTAAATTGATGTATTTTTATTCCCTGGCCCCAAATACCATTTCACAGTCCAGAATCGTTACATACTGTATAGTGATCACTTTCACTAACAGTAATATTTTTCACAAAGCACTTGGACTGATATGGTTTCCCTATTCCCCAGGACTGTACAGCATAAATTCCCCAGTGGTGAAATGGCCAAGTCCATTTCCAGGCAAAAAAGCCTACCAGAGCCAACGGCTTTTGGGAGCTATCGTAGGGGAAAAAAAAATTAAAAAATCACGGAAACCATCAGCCTAGTGCACAGCAGCAGGCAGTGAGGCAAACGATATCAAGTGGTATTAGCAAGGGGATAGAGCAGTAAACAAGAGGTGATACACTTTCTGTAGATCATCTTTAATGGCTATAACCCATAGGGAGCCTACCTAGACCCATTGGCAGGGCTGGGCACTGCAATACAGGAGGCACAGTACTGCCTTGCAAGGGATGTACCGTAGGGCAACAAAGATAACATTGGGTTTCTAATACCCAAGTTGTAAGAAAAGGGTAAGGGGGTTGAGTTATTCTCCCTGGAAAATAACAACTGCAGATGTGACCTAAAAGAAGTTTTCAAAATCGTGGGAAGTCTCTGATAAAATTCTTAGTGATACTTTGGTCACAGTGGCAAGATATTCACAAAAAGAGAAGTGTAAACATTGTGAAACTGGGATTAAAGAAAAACTCAGAACTGAGCTGTTTCAGACATAGATAATAAAAAATAAAAGTTCACTTCCATTGAGGTCAACAAAAAAAAATTGTCATTGATCTGAAGGAGGTAGAGCTATCCTGGAGTAATGAACAAGCACATATTGCACAGGAGTTAAAGTGATGTTTTGCTTAGCCATTAATTTCTGAGCAAAGAGCAGCAACAGAAGAGAGAACCACACAGAAGAAAAGCTTAAATTACAACAGGAAGACAGGGTGACATTTCTTCTTTCTGCCTAGGAGAACATATCTTGAAGGAAGTTTCTGGGTCTGAGTTTTCCTGGGCAGGCACAGAGAGCTGCATTTGTCCCAGACTGAGAAACAGATAGCTGTCAAGCAGGATTTTACTGCTTTGCATCCCCTGTCTGTGCATTCAGGGATGGGGAGGAGAAATTGCTGGAAGTTGCCACATAGGCAAGAAAACAAGGCCATGGGTGTGGAGATCTCTGTCCTGCCAAACCCAGTGACTGTTAGGCTGCTCTAGATGGGCAGGTGCCTGCACTGAAACAAAGCAACTGTGCTTCTCCTGTGCAAGAGCTGGTACGGGGAGAGAAGGAGCTTTTGTGATCCCTAATCAAGAAAAGGTACGGGTAACCATGAATCCTGCCTGAAACAGGAGAAGCAAGTGGATCCAGTACACGGTGGAGAAGGAAACACTTCCTAGAGCTCTGGCAGAAATACTGGACAAGCAGCTAAATTCCTTCCTAGAAACTGCTCCAGTGACAACACAACGCCTCCAGGCTCCCTCCAGCCCACCTCTTGCAATAAATGTCAGCCTGCAGCTGTATTTGGCATAATTAGCCTATGATAATAAATTACCCACATTTTCAAAAAAATATTAGAGACCATCATTATTTGGAATAGAGCTGCATTCAGCTGCACAACCCTACCTAATATGATGGATGGAGTAGTCATACCACTGAATACATTTATCTGGAACGAAGTGATTATTTCGAAGATGAACACAGTCAGAAATAAGTGCATATGAATCATATACTACTACACACTGGAGAGTACTGGAGTAGCAGGGGTTGTAGGTCAGCTGACCAGCCCATAGCTTTTAGTTGGTAGATTATTTCACACATATACCCTAGGATTTTAAAGCTCAGTCTCAAAATCCCTCTGAATTTAAAAATGATTCCATATATTCCATATTTTCTCTTGGAAAGAGGAGGAGGAGTGGAGAGGAAAAAAAAAAAAAAAAAAAAAAAAAAAAAAAAAGAGAACGATACCAGAAGAGTTTTTATTCCCGTACCTTAGAGAAGACCTTTGGTGTTATTTGACTCCACTGTCCACCTGCAGATGAAAACACATTGCCCAAAATACCATAGGCAAGCATACTGTTAAAATAATTTTGATAACAGCTAATTATTGTATGAAAAACAAAGTAAACATTGAAGGACTTCCCGAAAGGGCTTGCTCACATCCAACTGACTGCAAGAGAAAACAAGATTCATTACAGTGGAAGAGTCTCATCAGCAAAACTGTGTTCCCTTTCTGACACATTTTAATGCCCAACAATATTTCTTTGGCTTTTCCAATCATTTTAGCAAAGTGAAGAAAACCATCTAGGATCATAAACAAGGCTCACAATTCTGTTCTGCAACAGTACCCTGGCACTGGCAGCATCTTACCTTATTTCCCACATTTTCTAATAGCAAGTAGGGTCACTTTAGACATCAAGCTTGCATGCCTGTGAATGAAGATAGGCTCCTTGTTCAGTGACTGGGGTCTCCAGAGGGCTCTGAACAAAATTAGATGCTTTGAACAGGATGTGTGAATACACGGCTTTGTGCAGATTCCTCTTTCGAAATTGCAGTTACATAAATATAATTTCTACACATTCTTCTGAATTATCCTCATGTTTTTTTATGCATTTGGGACAATGCATGGACTCGTCGTGGAAAAGGACTGTATGCTGCAACTCAAGAGGAAACAAAGTTCAATGAATTTTCAGTCATATTCCATGGTTCCATCATCATCATTGCTGGAAGAGATGGTGTTTTCCTCCCTTCAGTCTGTCCCAGTCACAAAATTTTTTCCCCCCAGAAGCGATGTCTAGATTTTTGCAGATAGAGGTGGTGTAGTAAGCTTGTGGGAAGCTCGTTTACCAACAGTAATAACTGTGTGACATCTCCAGCTGTGAAAAACTAATAATAAATGCACCTATCTTACTGTCAGACTAGTGGAAGTATCTTTTCGGATAAGAAAACGAAAGGCAATTTTTAAAAGCTGAAGTTATCTGTTATTAGATATATTTAAGATGAGTCACCATTAGATATCTAGCTGCCTTTTTTTTTATTTATTGTATTTCTTGATAGGTCATCAATTAAGGGTACTTATTACATCAGGCATCAATCCTAATACCTAAATGTCTTGCTCACTGTGAACCAGAATTTTAAGCTCGTTTTTATGTATGATAATACCCATATCCTATAGCCAATCCCACTACCAGTGGAAACAATATAATTGCATAAGACTTAATGCACAGTGATACTTCCTTAGATTTAAAATAGATGGTATCTATATGAAATGAAGACCAACATTTAATTTTTTTAGATTTGTCCAAAATATTTAAATATAGTCTAAACTAAGGAGCTATTTAAAGGTAAGAATTAATGCTACCCCCAAATTGCAAGTTTCAAAAAATTGTAAGTTTTGAACATTTGAAAGATACCACCAAATTCAGAGAAGTTTAAACATTTTCAGATAATCTGAATATTTGTTTTCATGTGTTTGATACATTTAGAAAGTACTGAGGCAGGTGAAGCTCTTTAATAATGCCTGCTGAAAGTAGCATGCTAATAAAAGTATAAAGCAGTCTGACATTAGGGTGGGGTACCCATGTGGTAAATAAAAGATGAAGGGAACAGGGAGGAGCCTTTTATAGTTCAGTCTAGACTTCAAGATCCAAGATCTGTGATGCTTGAAAACAATAATTATATCGCACCTAATTTTTCAGATTTGCCAGAGCAGTCTGATCCTTTTCCTTTGGAAAGAAAATTTGTATGAAGAGCTGAGTAAACCTTTTATGCCCTCCTGCACTGGGCTGTCTACCCAAAACCCTAATGCTCTGCTTCAGGGCTAGGGCTCAATGCAGAAAGGGCACTGCCACAGCATCTCTGCTGTTAACAGGGAGAAAAATTCCCCTCTCCTGTTTCTTGTGCAAGAGCAGTGCCTCTTCAGTGCTCCTCTCTTTCATCGCCTGATGACTGAGAACTCGTCAAGCAGAGCGAACTCCAACATGAATTAGAAATGTTAGGAAAAGCTGGTGTCTGTTTTGTTAGTACTTTAGATTCTCATGGCTATTTTGTTAGTTCTTAGATTCTCACCCGCACATAGTCATAAAAAGAGATTCCCAGATTTCTTTACTCTTGTTAGGGAGATATTTCACCTGTAGCTTGTCTTTTTGCCCAGAGAAAGAACTGGATCATCATGCCATTCCATAGTCAGAGTTTATTCTTGGTAATCGCTGGTCAGTTGTGGAGAAAATTAATTCCGGACTGGGTGAATGGAAAAAAAAAAAAGGCAGAAGAGGATAGAAAAAAAAAGAATGGAATAGGAAAGAGAAAATAGGGACCTCTGTGTATGTTCATTTGTTCTTTTATATAACTGATCATTCCTTTTCTGTAAAATTGGTATTTTGGGGTAGCTGCTTTTGCCACAGCCTGGGTGAAAACTGACATTGAAATTTAGTAGTTTGGAAAATCTGAAACACAGCAATAACAGAAATTGCTACTGAAGTACACTTGCATGAAACTTTAGGGGATCCATAACTGAAGTGCTTCTCACACCACAGTCAGAAGATAGGCGTCTGTCTGGGAACATGAAGTCCTCTTGTTCCTCTTGAAAGACTTATTCTCTTCTACAGGCTGCTTTCTGTCACTGCAAGAGCATACAAATCTATGTCACTCAGTGGTACAGGGACTTAGCATCTGAATCTAGGAACTTTCTTTCCAAATTTGAATTATTTTAACTGCCAAAAGCACAAATGCTGCTCCATCGGGCCAGGTACAAGACCTGCAACAAGATTTCTTCATGTGCCTTTGGAAATCAGCACTAACACCACAAGCAGCGCATCGCTGCTGTCTGCGTGGGGGATACAGCCCTCTGAGTTCGGTTCGGGGATGATTAGAAAGGACAAACGGAGTACTAGGAAGATCGCTGGGGTTGTAATTGTCAGTAATACTAAGAGAGATAATTTTACAAAAACAGCTTACATGTAAATCAGAGCAGTTCCTGAAAGTGCTTCTCAAATACGACCAGACATCATCACATTTCCTGTATGCAGCTTACCTAATGAGTGTATGCATATTTACAAACACACACACATATACTAGAACTCAGTGGTTAGAAGAAAGGTTGTTGGTTTAGTAACACCAACCAATATCCTTTCAGTCAAGGCAGAATAAAGTCAACTTTTTTTTTTTTTAAATGTTAAAAATCTTCCTTTATAAAACTTCATACAAATGAACTGGAATATAGAATAGAGATGTAATGATCAGCTGCTTTGCTTTTCTGATAGGAGTTTGACTCAAATCCCAAACCTCTAAAGGTATAAGACAAATGGGAGACTTGCTCAAATTAATTTGCTAAAAGAACAGGTAATGATGAAAATTATCCCAACATTTGATGACAGGGAAGCCTATGGTCATGCACACCCAGTCACCCACACATCCTGTCAGTGAAAACAAAGGATGCATATCAGAATTGAATTGCTAGGAAACCACTGCAAAAGAGCAATTCGTATATACACAGGTAAATTAATTAGTAAATAAGCAGCAGCTTATATGAAGCTGCTGCATCCTCAACAAACTTATAACAAAGCCACCAGAGGCAGCAGGTCAAAGACAATTTTTTTCCTTGTCATTCTGCGGGTATGTTGCAATTATTCAATGTAATGCACTAAATACAGGGTCAGATTTGTTCTGCAAAAGGCAGTATCAAAACTCCAATTGACTTCAATGGGAACAGAAATCAACATTAAATGCACAGGCAGATTTTCCTCCGTATCCACTAAGATTCGTAATTTAACACAATTACTTAAGACACTCTTTATAATTTTCTCTAAAACTGTTAGTACTTCACAAGATTTGTTGTCCTCCAAAATATTTGTCTAGTCTTTGGCTGTTAGCTAAAGAGATTACTAAATATACTTTAGAATTTTCAACTGAGTGCTTTGGGGGAGTCTTCCTATTTCTCTGGGATTTCAGACTCCCTTCTTACTGCTGGAGCCCTGGGAGCTTTGGATAGTCTCTCCTCTTCATCCTTCTCCCAGCAGCCCAGTAGCTGCTGGAATTCACATTCACCTTGACGAGAGTGCTCACAGATCTGTTTCTTTGGGATAGTCACCACTGAGCAAAAAGGCTTTACAGAAGGTTATATGGAGCTGAACTCCACCTATGTCCATGCAGGAGATGTTCCAAATCTCATCTCATAGAAATGAGGATGACCTATTGGGTGTAATCTTAGTTTAAGCAGATCTACATCTTGGGTTTTTTTGTTTATTTGTCATCACTTCTGCTTTTCATAAACATTTGTAAACTATGTTTTCAAGTTGTTGAGTTTTTACAAATATATACTACTTGATGCATTTTACCTTAGATTGGTTAGAGTTGCACAAGTTAGGAAGACTGAAGAACAGCAAGTCTTCACCCAAAAGCCTGGCAAAACCTGGGCTCTTGCACAACTTGTGTCTTCCACATCTGCACAGCATCCTTGCCAGCGTACAGCAAGCCGCAGAGTAAATCTCCTTCTGAACTCTACAGGCCAGGTGGAAAGCTAGTACCACAAAGCAGGAGAGGGAAAAGTTTCTAGCATAGATTGATTACGCTAAACAATCTCCAGCCAGCAATAAGGTCCTGGCACATACCTTCAAATCTGAAAGTCAGAGGGAAAGCATCCATCACATTTGAGTGCATACCTACATTAATCCTTTCTTACAATATCTTTGTCAGATACCTACATTTTGCATTGAGGTTGCAAACACACTGATTTTTGCTGTATTTCTCTCAGTTTTGTCTGAGAAACCATTATCTGGCACAATGACCACCATCAGTGACAACAACTATCGCTTTTCAAAATTATTTATTACTGCTGTGCAAATATTACATATATCAATACAGAAAGTTTTCCCATTGTATTTTAAAAAAAATTTTCCATCCAAAAACATTTTTTCTAAAACTGAGGTATTTCTATAACTGCTCTACAAAAGTTGCATTTATTTTGGAGTAAGATTATTTTCATCAACAGAAAACATGACAACAACTCCTTATTTTCAGAAAAAAAAAAACTCTGAATGTCTTGACGTCTGCAAAGAATTATATTGGACCACTGATTTACAGTCAGTTGACTATGTAAAACCAGAGAAAACTATCAGTTTAAAGTAATCTGTCGCAACTGGAATTGGAATAAACTAAAAGAGGATAGATTTAAACTAGATATAATGAAGACATTTTTTGCAGTGAGGGTGATAAAACACTGGCACAGGTTGCCCAGAGAGGTGGTGGATGCCCCATCCCTGGAAACATTCAAGGCCAGGTTGAATGGGGCTCTGAGCAACCTGATCTGGTTGGAGATGTCCCTGCTTCTTGCAGGGGGGCTGGACCAGATGGCCTTTAAAAGTCCCTTCCAACCCAAACCATTCTATGATTCATTCTATGAATGGGAAAGCTGCTACAGTAAGAATCTGCTGAGTAGTAGCCCCTGTGTATCAAATTCATGTTGATTACATTTGAGATAAGACATTCAAGAAACAAATGTTGCTAAAGAAGCATATAAACATGAGTTTATATTATGTTTATGAACTCTGCGTCCTCTGTATAAAACTATATTCATACTACAAAAGGAATTTTCAAATAGGCAACATATTCCACAATTTTAATCTATTCTGCTGTATTTGTTGCTAATCCAAGTTTGTAGTATGGTCAGAATATAAGCATGTTTTTTCTCACATAATAGTGCTTCTCTTCTTGGACTTGCCTAATTTTTATCTTATTCAATCATGGAAACAGCACATTTCAGTTCCCATGAACACCTATACAATAAAACTCTTCCATGTTCTTTCCACAAAGGCAGTGCCAGAGAGAAAAATTCATTATCAAGGTGAACTCATAGTTAAACATGGCTAGAGCAATAAAACATTACTATCTTATTCACCCACTACGTAAAATTCACGTATCAGTACCATCACCCTTACAGAAAAGGGGTAACGTGTTTACATCTGATTCTTCTGACTGAAGCAATCAAACAAGTTTTCTTCAGTATTTCAAAATACCCTATAAATCCCATCAGTACATCATTAAAAAAAAAATAAATGGTCAAAACACTGTGTTTGTTTTCACTTGGTATAAAGAACCATAAGAGAGAAGTGCAGCATGCCTCAGACACACATGAGGCTCTGAGCAACCTGATCTAGTCGGGGATGTCCCTGCTCCTTGCAGGCGGGTTGGACTAGATGACCTTTGAAGGTCCCATCCAACTCTAACCATTCTGTGATTCACTTCTGCTTAAAGAACACAGGTTACTGGCATGTTTGCTATGGGCTGAGAGACAAGGATGCACCCCAAACCTCTACAGTCTGCAAATACATTTCCACCAAATTCAAGGCAAAACCTCCTTTTAGTTTAAGCTCACAGAGATTTAATGCAGCAAAGTCACCCTCCCTCTAGCCTTGGCTCACCCCTTCCGAACTGGCTGGCACTGCCTATTTTACAACAGTGGCTCAGGATCAGCTCCCGCATCTGGATCTTGTCCTTACTGAACACCCAAAGCTTCTAACCCTAATGCAATGCTTTGGAAATGAGTTGCTAACAAGGGTGCATCAAAATAAATTTTAAAAACTCATGGGAAAAATTTAAGGTAGTGGCAAGCAAACGTATATCACACCAGTGGGGGGAAGGGAAGGAAAAAAAAAAAAAAAAAAAAAAAAGGGGGGGGGGGGGGGGGGCGGAAATCTGTTTTGATGACCTGTCATTTTCTGATGGAAAAAGCAGTTTTGTCAACAACATAAACCCCGATCAATTCATTTGTGCAAAAAGGACTTAAAGGTACTAAAATACTAGATATAGGTGCTCAGCCTCTTGTAGAACTTGTGTTTTGGCTAAGTGTTCTCAAATCAGTATTTACAGTAATGTTACATACAGCTACTAAGTATGAGTGGCAGCTAGAATGTGATACTTTTGCATCTTTTTTTTTTGTTTTTCAGACTTTGAAAATTAAATTAATGTTAGCTGAAAAATACATTTTTTTGTTAGATAAATTATTGAACTAAAGTATGTTGATACTGAAAAAAAACAACCTCGATGTTGAGTAAGAGTGAATTGTAACCGCTTCCATAACACTGGTGTCTCTTTGGGAAAATGTTATTTTGGGGAAATGTTCTGTTTTTCTAACAGGCAATCTCTGAGAAAAATCTCAGTTCTGCTCAGCATCTAATAATCCTGGGCTCTCATGGAATAGTGCTGGTGGAACAGGAAATGGAAAGAAGTGTTTATTTCTGAAATTCAGGGGAAAACTTCCTCAGATGACTTACACTGCTCCATTTGTACTAATATTTTTTTTCAGGAGGATACTGTACAGGACATCTTAAATGCATATTGAACATTGTGTTTTATCAGCTACTGCTTATTAGATGATTTGCAGAAATCTTTAGCAATAATGACGTTGTCAGTAGCAGGTATGCAGATACAAATGGAACAATTTTTTAAACTAAAGAGGCATGACTCGTTTCAACAAGCGTGTGTCATGCAGCAACAGAGTGATAGGTATTTGGTGGTAATATTTGTGATCATCAGCTGGACATATTTTGAATACAGAACACTTTTTAAACTGTAGAAATGCAAGATCATATTTCTAATGTGCCCAGCTAATAGCTGAAAAACAACTGTGCTGATACTGTTAACATACAGGTATTTCAGTTACCAGGCTATGACTCCAGCCAGATTCCTTTGAATCAGAATTTGCAGAACACAGCACCATCTATTTTTGTAAAAACAAGACAAAACAGAAATGCAAAGCAATTGCTTGGCCGCTGCTAAAACTCAAAAGCTATCCTTTTTCAGGAAAAGGCTTTTTCAAAGGCTGATCTTTTACACATACTTGACACAAGTGGTTGCATCCTCCAACTGACCATTTAAGAAGCTGGTTAATAAGTACTTAAAGGAAATCTTATTATTAACTTCTTATAGACAAGACAACAAGATTGCATTTATGTAGCACTATTTAACCAAATATCATATACTGCTCAAAATGGGAATAAATGTTATTTGTAAATTTTAAACAGGTGAAAAAAAAAAATCACATATAAACAGCTGCCAAGGGGATTAAAAAAATGTTGTCCACCCAATCGGTAGCATAGCATGCTGTCCTGACTACCTTGCTGTTCTTGACAGGCTAACTTTGGCCCTCTTCCCCAGATCTCCTTTGCAGAGCATTTAATTCCCTGCTCTTCAGAATAAACACCGATATTTTAACCCTGGTAACATTACAAATGGTCTCTCTCCACAGCAAACAGGGCACTTTTTTTTTTTCTTTAATGTATTTTTACTTCAATGTAGTAACAAGAAAATTATTCCTGTCCACTGATGAAAAAATCTGCCACCAAGCTTATACACATTAAAATAGCAGCATACTGCTACTGCTCGCTTAGATGGAAATTAATGCAGTAACAGCACATTTTAATACTGAAAGGCAAAAATGTAAAATCTAGTCAACCAGCCTCTGTGCTTTTTTTCTTTAAAATATCCATGTTTTCATATATAGAAGTAAGTGTTCATGAAAGTGGTACTTATACAACCAGCTAGAATCGCAAGCATTAATGCTGCACACTTTTAGATTAGATAAGATCATAATGGTATTTTTTAACATTCCACCCAATTACTTCCCAATCCTGCAAAGACCTTTATACATTTGCTTAACTTTTCATAGATGAATATTTCCATTGATTTAACATGTATCCAAGCCTTTGAAATATTAGGGCTTGAACACAAAGCTAATTATATGCAAAGAGCATTTTTAACTCTTTCAATGACGTCAACTGTCCCAGATTTGAAACTAAATACGCCTACTGCCATGCCTAATTGTTGACTTTCTATTAAATATTTTACTTGGAAATAGAGTGGTAGAAATTGAATTTTAAACTTGTATATTTGTATATTCAGACCCAAACTGAAACAGATCATACAGAAATAAACACTGCTTATTAATGCAGCAGAACTTCTGCTGATATATTAACCACACTACAATCAAGAATGTCAAAAATAGTATATGGCTCTGCCTTGGCAGACACACTGGAAGTGCATATGTATGCACCCACATGTGAGACAAAGTTCGTAGAATTCATTTCCATTAGTACTTACAAACAACTAAGAGAGCTCTCTCAATTCAATAAATCTCAAGCAGGGTCAAGTGTATGTTGTAAGCTACTGAACAGGCTGTAGTGATACCTGTATGGTGATTTGAGATGCAGACCTAGATTTTTAGTGAGCCTGGTTCCATCTTTTGAAATAGTCATCACAACAAGTTGCCACTACAACTACTCATATGTATGACTGACTACCTATTTACAACAGCAGGCAAAGCACCCAGCACTCTGATCTCAAAGCCACAGTTTTCACTACAGTGATGTCAAATATTGTAATAGGTGATAGAGAGGAGCAAATGGTCCTCTTCCATACGTCTATATTTGCTCACATGCACAAAGCTATCAGCCTCCTCGCATTTCCAGACCCACTAATCACTCACAAATGATCTGATCCCACATTTGCTCCCTGAAGTAATTAACTAACAAAGGTGATTATCCCAGGGTCACCATCAGGTTACCAAGAAATTATTGTTACCACAAAACAGAAAAACTGGAAGAGAGAAAACCACAATTGTCTGTGCTAGTATATAGCTATCAGCCATTCTTCTGCAATAAGAAAATAGCGACTTAAAGTTCAGCACATGCCAGTTATGCTTCAAATAGAACAGGAGCTCAAAAATCTACAGCAAAGATATGTTAAATGCTACTTCATTTGCTTACTGTAGCGAGCAGTCATTTATTATGGTCTACCAGAATCCATTGTCCATCTTCTTTTTTATGTTTTCATGAGAAATAATAAAACCCCGTGAGGGTCCTTGGGTGAGAGGCTCTTGCTGCACTGCATTTTCTGCCAAGATATTAATTAACATAATTAAGCGAGTCATGACAGAAAAAAAAAAATACAATTGTTACACTATATGCTATGTGATCACCGACATTAACAAAAACGTAAAGTCCCCATCAGTTGAAATGCATCCATCACACAAAAAGTAGGTAAACATATTTGAGATGGACCTATTATACTGATCTATCTCTACTGATCTATCTCTGTCACTAACGACAGACTTTCCTGGATAGACGGCTTTATATACATTTTCTTGATCCACTATATCCGATGCACGTTCTAGACTTGTAAATTGACATCTGTACAAGTATCTGATGACAACTTTATTTATGATCCAGTTTTCTATGGAGCTTCTACTGTAAAAGACAGATATTCTCCTCTCAGCAGTTGTCCAACACTCTGCTCAATATTTTCAGAAAAATCCCTCTTGTTCTGGAAATCCATTTTCTAGCAATCTACTTGGAGACCCCCAAGAGATTCTTAGATCCTTAATATGTACAAATTAATCCAAAATCTATGGCATTTAAGGGTGTACAGTAATTCTGAAAACAGAGTCAAAACAAACTCAGATGCTCAAAATCACAGATGCTTTTGGGGAAAAAAAAAAAAAAAAAAAAAAAAAAAAAAGACCCGAGGTGTGCACCCGTAGTAAGTTAAATTAAAGCTGTAGCACAAGCGTTGGTCATACTCTACAACAAAGTATAAGAGAGCATTCATCAGGGTGCATTTCCCGAGGACCACAGTCCTCAAGACCTCACTCAGACAACTGTCTTTTGGGTTTGGATGTAAGAGTTCAGCCTTTTACACCCTTTGGCCACTGCTCTACCCCTACCTCCTTTTCCCCTCTGTCCTGAGCAGATGCTGCCATTTGATCTGCAACATCATCAGTTTTGCCACCAGATTAGAAGTATGTCCTGGTTTGTAATGAAAAATAATTTTAAAGACAGGCAGAACTGCTATTTCTCTTCAGTCCTTTTCACATACTTTGAATCGTTTTCTGCTGAGAAAAATCTGGAGGAATATTTGACTTGTCTTTACCCACCTCTGCAAGAACAACTTGCAGGCAAAAGCAGAAGTGGAAGCAGCATGGGAACCATTTCAGACAGGCTGTTTTTTAAAAAAATTATTTCTTAATTCTGTTTGTAATACAGTAAAGTATCTAAATTATGGATGCCATTAAATTGAAATTAAAGACGACTTCCCATGTTTTTATCGAACTTGTACTCCTAGTTTTGTCTTATCCATTTATTCCTCCAGGTCCCAAATTTATGGACAATGCCAGCAGTCCACTGCAGCAACAAGACCCATTATGCTCTTTCTTTGCACGTGAAGTTCTAACTCTGATTCTTTTCTTACGTAGCACATCCAAAATTCAATTCTCAAAAACAAGCATTAGAGCACAAATCACCAAACCTCCCCCTCTCTTGTCGTGCTGCACTGTTAACTTACTTTAAGAGACAGATGAGCTTCCCTTTACCTGGCTTAACTTCAGAACTAATTATCTGAGATTAGTGACCTGCACAAACCTTGCTGATTTCAAAGAAATTCACCGAGCAGGCTCTAAAACAAATACAAAAATTTGAGTTTTTTTCATATTTACAACAGCAGTTCAGGTAAAGTATTCTTCCCTCCTCTGAAATCACAGAAGAAAACACAGACCAAAGCAGAAACTAGAAAGGTGCCACTCTATGGTTTAGCATATTTACCCCATACAGAGGTACGCTGTCTCCCGGGGGCACATATCAGGGATGTCGCCGAGAGAATACCTAGCCTCATACTACCCACAGACTGTTATCCACTACTGGTGCTTCATGTGGGTGCCCGCGACACAGCCGGCAGCAGCCTGAGAAACATCAAAAGGGATTTCAGGGCCCTGAGTTCTACAGTCAAAGACTCTGGGGCACAGGTGGTATTCTCCTCAATCCTCCCAGTCAAAGGGCAGGGACCTGAAAGGGCCAGACGTATCTGGCAGGTCAACTCGTGGCTCAGGCAGTGGTGCTACAGCCAGGGCTTTGGGTATCTCGACCACAGGGCGTGCTTTGAGAAGCCCAGACGGCGAGGGGCGGATGGCGTGCCCCTAACTGAGAAGGGGAACAGTGTGCTTGGACAAAGGCTTGCCAGGCTTGTCCGGAGGGCTTTAAACTAGTGTTGCTGGGGGAGGGAGAGCACAGTCCAGCCCACTGCTGTCAGCATGGCACCAGTGCCAGCACCGAGGGTCCAAAAGTTGAGGAAGGATCTCCGGTATGTGCAAATGAACTTAAACTGCGGTCCAAAAGAACTCCTGTCACTCCAGCCAGCAAGTCAGCTTTGTCAGGGGCCCAGCTGAAGTGTCTCTATACCAATGCATGCAGCATGGGAAATAAACATGAAGAGCTAGAGATGCGTGCCCACGAGCAGGACTACGACCTTGTTGGCATCATGGAGACACAGTGGGACAACTTGTATGACTGGAGCTTCAACATGGAGGGGAATAGGCTTTTTAGATAGGACAGGAAGGGGAGACAAGGAGCAGGTGTCGCTCTCTATGTCAGCAACCAGCTGGAGCGCATGGAGCTCTGCCTGGGGATGGAGGAGGAACTGACAGAGAGCTTATGGGTCAAGATTAGAGGATGAGGACAAACAGGAGACATTACGGTGGGGGGTCTGTTACAGGCTGCCTGGCCAGGAGGACAGAGCAGATGAGGCGCTGGAAGGGAGGGATACCATCCAGAGGGACCTTGACAGGCTAGAGAGGTGGGCCCGTGACAACCTCGTGAAGTTCAACCAGGCCAAGTGCAAGGTCCTGCATCTAGGTCATGGCAATCCCAGGCACAAATACAGGCTGGGCAGAGACCAGCGGTGAGTAGGACTTGGGAGTGCTGGTGGACAAGAAGCTCAACATGAGTGGGCAATGCGCCCTTGCGGCCCAGAAGGCCAACCGCTTCCTGGGCTGCATCAAGAGGAGCATGGCCAACAGGTCGAGGGAGGTGATTCTGCCCCTCTACTCTGCCCTGGTGAGACCCCACCTGGAGTACTGTGTCCAGTTCTGGAGTCCCCAACATAAGAAGGACATGGATCAGTTGGAGAAGGTCCAGAGGAGGGCCGCGGAGATGATAAGAGGGCTGGAGCACCTTTCCTATGAGGACAGGCTGAGAGAGTTGGGGCTGTTCAGCCTGGAGAAGAGGAGGCTCCGGGGAGACCTGATAGCGGTCTTCCAGTACCTCAAGGGGGCCTACAAGAAAGATGGGGAGAGGCTGTTCAGTAGGGCCCATTGTGATAGGATGAGCAGTAATGGTTTTAAAATAGAGGGAGGTAGATTTAGATTGGATATTAGGAATTTTTTTTTTTACAATGCGAGTCGTAGAACACTGGAACAGGTTGCCCAGAGAGGTGGTGGATGCCCCATCCCTGGAAACATTCAAGGCCAGGTCGGACAGGTCTCTGAGCAACCTGATCTAGTCAGGGATGTCCCTGCTCTTTGCAGGGGTGTTGGACTAGACCTTTGAAGGTCCCTTCCAACCCTAACAATTCTATGATTCTACATTCTATTAACAAATTTTCTGAATTTTGACCCTTTATTTACCTTTTCTTTTTCCTCATCAATTTATTTCCTTTTTTCTCTCCCATAGGGGAAATCCTAATAAAGGCTATGTGCTGTCATTACTCTGTATTGGGTCTCAGTTTGAGTATTCTTTTTATTAATCAGTTGTGTCATGCTTTGCCCAACCAGCAAGGCATGGCCATCAACCCTAACTAGTTTCTAATGTAAGCAGAAAAATAAGAAAATAAGAGAACAAGGGGTGTAAGGACAACCCTTTCCTATATCGCCCCTTGTTGGTTTGAACTGTAAACTATCCCATATAGACTACCTTTTCTCACAAGTATGGACATCAAATAGTAAAATGGGAGCTTAACTGTGGGGATAAATACCATGGCAAAGGAATAACAATGCTATTGATACTGCATCTACTTTGATTAATTTTCTTGTGACCATTTTAAGAAGTACTTAATGATGGGTGAGTTCATAGCTGCTGTACACAGTGTTTGAATACAATCTTGAACAGTATCAAGGGCAACTTCACAAAAACAGCATGCGGCAGCCTGTATCTGCTCAGTGTGGGCTGGACCATGCTATCAGACCCAGATCCCTGCCTTTCTTGTTGCCCACAGTTAGCAGAAGTATTTTTGTGAAGGTTTTTGTGTAGGACCCTTGCACAGGAGGCTGCAGTTTTGAACAGCTCACGGTCATTGTTGATTTTTAACAGTATTTAGGTCACAGCAGCTAAACCTATTTGCGTATTCAGGAGGTTCATTGACTTTTCACAGGGGAGCACTGGTATAAAAAAAACGGAGTCAGGATCATTCCCAAGTTCATGTGCTATGCAAAGAACTTCTCATCATACCTGAGCCTCCCAAATGCAGTGAAAATACTTTCTCCTCCAAGTCAGGATCTTGCAGAGTTTCCATATGTTAGAGATTTCCGACAGTTTAATAGTTAAATAAGAGAAAATGGTTCCTTTGTAGCTGCCAGTTAATTTTTGACAAATAAGAGATGCTTAGTTTAGACTACTTAGCCCAACAGGCCAAGGATACTAGGAATTTAAAAATTTGGATTTGGAAGGATTATATCACTGGAAAGAGAATAATCAGTTCTATTTAGTTTTGGCACCTTTATATTCTTTTAATTTCCACCTACTGTAAGAACAAACCAGTGCTGGGCAGCATTCCAGAAAGTGTTGCTGAAACAAAGAAAGTATTATATAGAGGGCCGTAACTCTTAATAAAAAAAGAAACCAAGATACTGAGATAAATCATTTGTATTTATTCATATGCTTGTCTGTAGAGGGAGCATAACTTTTATATTAATTCCAAGGCTCAGACTTTTGACCGAGTTTCTACTGGCAATATTCTGTTCTATAGTCAAAATCGTACCAATCTCTAAGATTGCATGTTAAAGCCAGAAGGATTATCTTCTTATATTATTAAATCAAATGTATATATAAGTAGTGGTTACCAATGCAAACTGTAGTGCCTTCTTTATTGATCTTTCTCAGAATAAAAAAAAAAAAAAAAAAAAAAAAAGGCTGTAAAGTATGCCCTCTTTGTAAAGCAAACACTATGATGCAGTTGCAGAACTCTATTAGCTACAGCATGGTGAGGGAAGATCTTTTGGGTTTGTTGTTTTGTTTTTAAATTAGCTAAGTTTGCACATTTTTAAAATGCTATGAAGAGCCCATAAAGCAGTGACCATATATGCATACTTTCATTTCACTATACTGTAATTTAATCTCAGTGAAGAATAAATTTTTGCAGCACTGTGTCACTTCAAGGTACTAATCATATCATCGCAATTCATAGACACAGATATTCTATTTCTTCCCCAAACAAGTACTTTCTCTGCTGTTGATCAGAGCAGAATTTTAACACCTCCCTCAGTTTCATGAGTAAGATTCCTGCCATACAGTAATAATTTGAGTTTACAATACAGAGTGTCATAGGAATGAATGGCAGAGGCGGCAAACTGAGTAGACACAGACCCATCATCCCCAGCTCCACTTCAAGTCTGAATACTTACTGGCTGGAATGATCTCAAGTCTTATCATTTGTATCTTAATGGCTTTCTTCACAAAACAGAAATACAGGTAGCAGAGTCACAGGGGCACTGCAGGGAAAAAAAAAAAAAAGTTAAGATTACCTCTAGAAGCCAGGAAAATATTAATTTCTCTGTTTCCTCAGTTCTGTAAGCCAGTGAATCCTTCCAGAGATGAAATGGTTGCATAAGTAATGGTTATACACATCTATTTGTACACCCTTCCTGAACTCCATTAAAGCTCCTACTTGCAGACCTTTAGCAAGCGATGAGAAAATTCTTATTTATCCTCTGGGTGAAAGAGAAGCCCTCTGTGTATTTAACTTACACTTTATTTGTTTTTAAAATACATTCAGGCATTCCTGTGCAATTTGTTGCTAACGCTTAATGAGCCAAATCCTTTTAGATATTTGTCTACAGATATAAAAATTCTCTACTGGCCTCTTCCTCAAACTAGAGGTTTTAGCCCTAACTTATTAATAGATACCAGTGAAAAATCACCAACTCTGGAGACCTTTCCCCAGTGCCTTGTTCAGCCTGCTGCCCTTTACACTTTGCTTATAACCAATAGAGTCTCTTAATGTGCATATCCACAGGTGTCTAGGGCAGCCCAGCAACTGGCATCTATGCACTAGTACCCCTTGAAAGGAAGCCAGGCAATCAAGATTCTTGATTTAGCCTCCATGCAAAAGGTCAGATTGGGCACTCTCTTGAGGTCCTCACTACATTTCTGATTCTGTGCTCATGCTGTGACATCTACAAGAAATCCAATAGCTAGGTAAAGTGGGGTTGTAAGGAACTTGAGAAGGGAAAAAAAAAAACCTAGCATTTGTTACTAAAAACCAGACAAACTCGAAACTATCCAATACAATTGCCTACTTGCCCTTTTTCATTATTTTTATTATTCTTTATACATATCCTAACTAAACAACAAGCTCTGTATGCCCAGGATGGCAGCCAAACCTCCATAATGCAGTTTGATTGCCTCACCTCACTGCTCAGGTCGGGTCTGCCCATTCATTACCATGGCTAGCAGTGCAAAGGGCTGCGGCACCGCCTCCGGCACCAGACTTCTGCTGTGGTGAGTTTCCTCCTCAGCACACGGCTGTGGGCTTGCACTGAGCCCCACACAAGGTGCTGCCTGCTCTTGCATGTGGACACATAGCGATGGGTGCTTTGTTCCCTGCCGGATGTCCTGTTTGAGGGCATCACGGACTTCATCACGATCCAGGTATGAAAAGCTGCTTAGCAGGCGGACAGTGATTGCTTGTATCAGCTAGAGGTGTAACAGCGCTTTCCAGAGCAGTCCCATATAGGGAACACTGCAGTAATTCAGCCCGGGAGTGAAGAAAACAAGCAGAGGACCTGGTGTGGTTCACCTTCCTCCCCAAAAGAGCTTCTTTGCCAAAGAAGCAGTCAGCAATCTCTTCCAAGATTGCTTAACCTCTGCCAAGATTTAGATACACTGTGTGTGGCAGCAGCACTCAGCCCTAACAGCCTGCAGGCTAGGGAGCCTGGAAGAGACAGGGGCTGCGTGTGTGGTCAGCACCATCAGTAACGAATCCCCTTCTGTGCAGGGAGAGCGGGGTCCTCTTTCCATGCAGAGGACATTACAAAGCAAATCTGGAAAAGACCAACTCTCTTGGTAACCTGCTCTCCAGAATTACAGTAGCAGCCTTAGAGTTAACTAAACTCTAAATCTGTTAAGATGGAGAAATCTTAGACAAATACAGCACTGCTGGGAAATAAAAAATAAGATGAAATTCAACTGTAACCAATCCTGACTTCCTTTAGACAAGGCAACTAAAGAAAAAAAAAGACCTGTAAGAGCCCTCTATAGGCTATTCAGACACCTTATTTAAATTTTGTAAGAGGATCTGAAACCATAACAATGGTCACATGCAAATATCAAATAGCTCAGTTATGTCAGGAACCACTTACCCACAAACACCTATGGATTTAAAAATAAGATTCTAACACATAACAAAAGTTGTAATTCTCTTAAACAGTAAAAATCAGAAAGAGCCCATACCAAAGCTATAGCCAGAGATTATCCTAATGTGGTAATGAATTCACATTCTGCCAAAAGCTCTTCCACTACACATTTAGTGGAGCACATCTTTGGGTCCTAATTTTCCAAAACTTTGATATGGAGCCTATCTTTAATAAATAAAATCCTCAGTGTTGAGCAGATACATGTCAGGCCCTGAAGCTCTATAATCACTGTATTTTTAAATTTGTTTTAAAATTCAGTGCAGTTGTCAGAGATGTGCTCATTTTAGTTATGCATAGGTGGGTTTGCAGTGGCATCAAGTGTGCAATTAGCCTATTCCCAGGTGAACGTTCTCTGCAGATATGTCACTGGAGAGATCCCTTTCACATCTTTGCCTGTTTGAAGGTGGCAATAAACCAGTTGTCGTAGCCTACTCATCTCAAACTGATTTTTCAAGCTGTGTCTCAACAATACCTTCCTACACAATAGCACTAGTAGGTCTGAAATACATGCTACAGAAAGCTACCAAGGAAGGTCTCCACATATGGACGCACTCTGCTGTGGTGCTTTTCCTTGGAGCAGCAGTAGCACGTAAACAAAACCACTGATAAATTATGCTACTTTAGAGGACCTGCCTGTAAGCCAAGTGGAGAAGTATGCAGCTGAAGTGCCATAGCCACTCTGCCTGTGCTTGCTTGAGAAACATCTGGGTCCAATCCTCCACCGATGCAGGTCTAAACATCATCAACTCCAGGGCAGCCTTCAACTCAGGTTGGTGGACCTCCAGTTGAGCACTGCCAGTTTAACACCTAGCAGAGGCTCTTGCTTCACCTTAGCCCATGGAAAGTATCACCTATTAAGCAGAGATATGAAAAAAAAGGAACAGTTTTCTTTTGCCCCCTTTGTTATTTCTCCCAGCACCATCATACAGATAACTGCTGTATCGCTTTTGCAGACTCCTCTACACACCCACTCCTGTAGCAATACATGAAGGTGTTAGAAACCTTTTTCGGGTCTACTTCTTAAATGGTTAGTGTAGAGCAAACATGCTCTGACAGAAAAGCTCTCATGCAGGAAGGTGCATATAGGTGGCACTCACTTTCCCCTTGGCAATACGCTGCTGAGGGCCACCAAAACCAGCTGAAAGACTTGCCATTCTCATTTGCCATTAACACGCTGCTTTTCCATGCCCTAAGATCCTGATACCCCCTCCTGAAGGCCAGGTCATGCTGCTGGGGCCCCGTGGCACAAGCAGTTGATGGAGGCTGGAGGACAAGGGTCCAAGCTTCCACACCACCCCAGAGATGAGGGTGCCCTCCCTCAGCGGGTGCTTCCACACCAACTGCCCGCCTTCCTGGTGTTTGTCACCGTGGGATGGACCACAGGGTGCTCCCAAGGCTTTACAATCAGTGAAAATCAGCACCAGCTTCATAATTCTAGCACAACATGTCTTCGCTTTGAAGTCTGGTTACTGGTTTTTACAGTTCTGTTTTTAAAATGCATTAAAGATGTTTAAAAGTGGCAGGGACTTCCAATAAAAACCATGTTGTCCAGAACCAGGATGCTGGTCCCAATTTAAACTGGCTGTTAAACAATAGTATGTCCAAATAAAATTGGTCTGATTTACAAAATACCTCAGACTGATTGAACATTTATTATCCCATTTTTCTCTTTTCAGGTCTTCAGAGGTCATTCTCTATTTTTTTTTTTTTTTTTTTTTTTTTTTTTTTTTTTTTTTTTTTTTTTTTTTTAACATCTGCAAGGCTTTCTACAACTACTGTATGGAAAACGTATTCACTTACCATATTTAAAAATCAGCTGTTAATGGGAAATACTAAAGTATAATAAAGCAAACATGCTAATAAAAATTTACATTTCTCTTAGCTCTACACACACATGATTTAAACAGCTTACAACATTGTCGGAGTTCCATCTTCTGAAACACACCCAGGATATAATGCAACCAGTTTATGTTTTTTATCGTCGTACATTTCTATTTTGCCCAATGTAAATTGATATTTAAAACTTTATATCCACAGCACATTGGATCTTCTATTTGGAAAAGCAAAAAAGAACATAAATGGGGCAATGCCTGAAGGAGGGCATCACTCCAAGGAAGAGCCCAAAGGAGCCCAGAGCAGCCAGGGCAGTTGAATTCCCTGGGTCTGCCTGAAGTTCAAAGACCTTCATCTATGAATGACCTCCTCTTTCTGCTGTGATCCTGGGTGAATCATTTCACATCTCCATCTGTCTCATCTGTTTAGGCTGAGCTCCTCAGGGCAGAGGTTTTCTTTTGCTTTGTGTATTTATGCAGGGTAACTGTAACTCAGGAACTTAGAGTGATAACATTACTAGCCAATACAAACCAAGCAAAATACACAAGTAAGACAATATAGAAAAAATTAATGTACAAAGGAACTCAGTTTTAAGACCCAGCAGAAGCCAGCCTCTGTATAAACCTTTTGCAAAGATTTTAATCACTAAAGTTTGTATTTAAATGATCTGTGCTCATATCTTGTAGTTATGTCCTAGCAACACACAACTAAAATGGGCTTCCTACCCTATCAAATCCCCCCATGTCACATAATTCCAGCTTAAAATAAAGTTTCACATTAATATCCAAAAATCTACAGTATTTTCTAATGTCTTTGGCAAGTACACATAATAAAAGCTTAGTGAAAGTCTGCAATATAAGTAACCCACTTGAACCTTCTCAGCTACCAATATCTTTCATATAAGTGGAAAAATATCTTTTATTTCCCCTTCCACAGACTGGAAAATCAGGGCAAAGGACAAATAAAGTAACCTACCCAAGGCGATGCTGACTTGCATTTGTACGTCCTCTGCAGTAGACCACACCGCTTGTCAGACAAATTGCACTGTAATAGCAAAGTAGTTAGGCCTTCAAGATTCATGGTTAGCAAGTATTCCTAAAATTCTGATTAAACATTCTGTTTCCTAGTGGTTTTAAATTGGATGTGTCATTTTGTAAATGACAGATGGCTTCTATACATTAAGCAAGCGGGTTTTTAGTTTAGAACAGCAAATACATGAATATATTGGCACCAAGTTTCAGGTAATTCTTTCTACTGAACTCTTGCCAAAAATGATATATTCATGTCCTGCTTCTAGAAATATAAAATCTGCAAGTGGGTTTGGTTGTCCTTAGTAAAATCTAGTGTACTGAAACAACAACATTAAATTATTGTTCAAATAAAACATTAAACAGATCAAAAAAAAAAAATTTTCCCAGAAGTACACAGGATTTTCTCTGTATACATGGAATTGAAAGAGGAGATTTCAGCAAGAAAATAAAGGCAAATCCTAGCTTACTGAATTAAAAAAAAAAAAAAAAAAAATCAAAGCATGAATATACCAAAACGCAAACAGTCTCCCCTCAGAAAACAGGTCCTATCTCAAAGTTTGCCTTTCTGTGAAAAATGCACAAACAAAGCATCACTTGATGTTGCTAACCACGGCGCTGGAAGAAAGTGTCTTGTGCTTCTCTTTTATAGCATTTCCAGTCCAGGCTTTTTGTCTGTGGAGACAGTCTAATATGTAAATGTCCTTCCACATTCTCTTCAGAATAGAAAGGAGTTTTGGGAATTGAAATTCTATTTATATTTATCATAACTTGATAAGAGAAGAGTGTGTTTATTTAAATACTCTACCATTATTTCTTCTTAACAACAGGCAGCTCTGAAGTGCAGTTATGAGTCTGTTTACACCACACAGATATCAAATTGACTTGCTAATGGTAACTTTTATTCGGTATCCATGGGTTACTGTGTCATGTGATTTGACATCAAGTACAGACAGTGCTGATTAGTAGCATCCAGTTCTGTCCATCTCTGTGCATCACTGAACCATCTGGTCATTTATTCACTAATAAGCCCCTAATGGCCCAAATATTCACCGGCCTGTCATTGTGACATGGCATAAAATGCCTACATCTTTCAACTTGCTTTGACATGTTGCTTGTTTCACATCAAAACCCGTCATTTACAGGAAAAGAGCTCAGAGGGGTAAAAACTTGACCTAATCTGCAGTGTTAACACAAAGACAGAGGCTTTGTTATCTGGTAGCCTGACTGAAAGCATGTAAATGGGCATGAATTCATTTTGTACATTTTTCCATGCTCATTTTACAACATTCTTTAAGTTTGGTATCATTCCTAATATGGGTTTTTATGTGGGTTTTGCTGTGAAATCTCTTTTCTTTATCTGTTAATATTCTTACGGGTGCTTTAAAGGGACCTGGATTCCCAGACACATTTGTCTGTTTTCTATATGGAAAATATGTATCAACAGAAATATCACAGGGAGCTGCACAACTTTTCTAAACCCTTCTGTTAAAAATTAAGATGATTAATAATTTTACTTTCTGTGTTTTTCTTTTACCTTTGCCTAGATATTAGTAGGCAGCAGCAGCATAACACTTTCTGCCCTAAAGGGTAGGAGATGCATTAACTATTTCCAGTGTAGTGTGTTAGATTCTGCAGAATCTTTCCAGATGAGAAAAATCTCACAGCATTTGATTTACACCACAAAGTCAAACACATTATTACTTAAGAGTCATGAATGCTTAGAAACTGAAAAATCGCTTTCTTCAGCCCCATCACACAAAATTGCTGGAGAAGAAAGAGGTCACAATCAATGCTTTATTTTTTTTTTAATCTTACTGGATATAGCCACAGTTAAAATAGTTTTTAAAAAGCAAACACCCATTAAACTAATTGCTGTTGAAACCTTGGTTAATACATCATTAAAATGTGATTAAAGCATGATGTAATTGATTGTAACTAGAACACTTAGGGTGGTTTTATGGCTCTGCAGTCATTGGTGTGATGGGACACATAATTCACCCAGTGTGTTAGCTTCACTTGATGTGTGCCTCTGTTGGCACACTAGCTTCTTGAAGTAAGTGTACTCTGCTCAACAAAAACTTCCATTGTGTTGCCTTCTGGCTGTTATATGAGTTGTAAGGTGATAAGTAAAAAACAAACAAAAAAACCCACCAAAATTATTTTAACATGATAGAGTGTTGGCTTTTTATAAATAACTGATGTTTTAAAATTTTATTTTCTTTTCTTTTTTTGTAGGCTGATATTATTTGTATATTGCCGGTGGTAGTTCCTGTTAATGACATGAACATCATCCAGAATAAATCCTCTGCCTGTGCACGCTAGTAAATCTTATCAAAGAATTCAGGTCAGCTAATGAATCAATTTGAATGTTGGCATCTTCATGCTGAGATTCAATCAAGTTTAAATTTCATTTAAAATTAGTTAGTTTACAATACTTACAATCAAACCCATAACCCAGTTGTAGGATACATACGCAGAATTTAGTATATGCATTCAAATGTTTCCACTTTTTGATTATTCACTTTACCAATCCTTGCTACGCAATGTTATTCTCAAGGGCATCAATAAACACATTCGCTCCTGTCTTATAAGCTTGAGAATACCTTTTGCACATACTCAGAGCCCTCAAACCTAGAGAAGAATGGAAAACAATTGTGTTTTGTGAAAAATGTTGAGGTTTTGAAGCTCATCTCTGTTCAACAGTAAAACAAAACCCAAAGCAGAGCCAACTCAAGCAAGATATGAATTGATATCTTTCTAACTCCCTAAATGGGCATCTTATTCATAATGTTGTTAATTCCTCTTGCTCTAAAGAAAAATCCCATTTGACACATGCAAAAATCTTTTTGACAACATTTAATCAAATGGGAAAATTGCTGGGGGGGGGGGGGGGGGG
>WHYT01016477.1:39675-122275 GCA_009806455.1 Tetrax tetrax | reverse complement strand
TGAAATAAAAAAAAAAAAAAAGAAAACAAGAAAAAAACCACACCCTGCACCCAAACAAGACAACACAAAACCACCAACTCAAAAAAAAAAATTTAAAAAAAAAACACAAAAACCAAAACAAACCACAAAATCAGAAAACACAGGAAATGCATATATATTAGAGTTGAACAAACATGTGGAAGTAAGCTGCATATTTTATAGCATGAGTAACTATATTTAATGTATTTGTATAATTCTCACTTATTTCCTGTTGACAAGTAGGGCTGTCTTTGCAAACAGTGGGGTTCAGCATTTACATGGAATACATTCACTCAGAGACTCTATTCCACTCATTGGTCTTACCAGCTCAAACAATTAGAACCTATGTTACCTGAATGTTCAAGAAATCCAGAACACATGGAGGAACAAAACAACTATTTGTACAGCTCAGAGCAGAACTTGCTGGGAAATTTCATGGCAGCATAAAGGACTTCAGCAAAGAAGTCACAGCATTGTCTGAAGTCCAAAGCCCATCCAGGATCTACGTATCTCATTAAGCCAGTCTACATAACACACCTGTCTGCACAGTCCACAGCGCACTGGGGTATGACTGGCCAAGCTTGCATTTGCTCTGTCTTGGCTTCTCAGCCAAAAGCTGTACCCACTCCTACCATCAGTTACTGGCACAAGCTCTTCCACATGCGCAGAGCAAATCCTGAAATTATGCCCACATCTTCAAACAAAAACGCTTCCACTAGTGATAGGGGCTTTGCTGCTGCACCCTATGTAAGGCATGGTGTCTTAATTGTTTCAAAATTTTAGCTGAGATCCTGATGCAGTGTGCTACAAAGCCACCAAGTGTCGTGCAGCACATCAAGGTTAGTGGGAGAAGAGGATTAAAGTGAGAAAAGGTACAAAGGGAAAGAGTTGGAGGTTAAACTGCTATTTCTGAGCAAGCTTTCAGGAGTGCCTTCTCAATCTAACACCATATACTAAAACACAAACAAAAAAAATCCTACTCACTGAGAAACAAGGCAGTAAAACACTGTTAACCTAAGTCCACCAAAGAATAGTATCTGTAAAGCAAGGATGCTCTAGTTTCTAGCAGTCACCCTAGGTTCCAGTATACGTCAGGAAGTCTCCCTGCACAGCACGGCATGGGATATCATCACGCCAACTTTGAAGAAGCCCAAGCTGGATAACGACATGGCTAGATGCAAATTGACGTGTAATGTTTGTACTCACTGTATTATAAAGAGTTTAAACAGAACCATGCAGAGGAAGAACCTTTACTAATCTTCAGTGCCAAAATTTTGTCACTTTTTGTGGTCTGTTCCTATCTGATATCATCTTTTTTTGATTGTTGTTCTCTGATTTTAAGTCCTGAGTGCTGGTTCTATGCACAAGTACAAGTTTGTGCCAACTAGACACAGGCGGTGTCGGTTCTGTGGTATTTTGAACAAAGGCAAGTTACGTTGCTTTTCAAGTTCTTCATCTTAGCACTCGATACTGCTTCAAGGCAATAACTTGAAAACCAGAGGCAACGGATGAAAATTACTTCAGTCCTAACTGTTCACCCACTGGCAATCAAGCCACAAGTAGGGTTTAGAAGATTTTTCCTGAGAACCATGTTTTGGCCATTCTTGTTTCTTGGCAATTAGAATCTGAGTTGCTTTTAAACCTGATCTGGTTAATCTTGTTTTGTAAACTTTCATACCTGTGAAAATGCACTCATAAGCAGAAGAGACATAAAACTCAGTCTTATCTCCATTAGACTGTGTACAGTTAATAGACTGGAGCTACACAGAGTAATTTAATTGAAAGAAGGGACAACTTCCTCAAAGTATCTGGGGAAAAAAATAAACTAATTGCAGGATCACTGATATTGGGAAAACAATTATAAAGATTTTTCATTATCTTTTCTAAGAATCAGTAGATGGCACAGGATGGCTTAGCTGCTGAAAGGTGCTGCTCCTGCTTGGAAAACCAACCTAAAAACACAGGCTGTGGGTGCCAGAAGAGGCTTCTGAAGAATAGTACTAGGGAGAGCAGGGACTGGGAGGTAGCTGCCTACAGAATCAAGCTTTTGTGTCAAAAGAAAAAAAAAATAATCTCATTTCAATAATTTGATTACATTCTGCATTCTAATATGAAAACCAAGTACAACAAAGCAGAAGAGAAATGTAAAAGCTTTGCTGAAAAAAAGGTTTCCTTTTAATACTACTCAACAGCAGATACAGATCCTGCTATAATGAAGGATCTCATGTTTGTAATACCTTCTGGAGCCTCACAGCACCATTCAGCTGCTCAGCTAGTCCACAATGCCAAATCTTTTGATATTGACTTATTAGTCCCATTTTGTCCAGCATATCTGCATAAGACTTCACAGTGCAGTGTTAGACTCAGGTTTTTCCATTACTTCTGAATTTAAACTTAACATTTGGACTGTGATATGGCTATTCTGTTATTACTGTATATTTTCAACACTAAGCACTTCAGTTTTCACATCTTGTTTTAACTTACAAGTCACAAATTGAGTATAAGTTTCATCATTTTCTATCTTCTACGTGGATCTGCAGTAATTGCTCCTACACATTTTTTTTCCTTAGACACCAGAGTAAAAATAGCAAAAGGCACAAGTAGATTATTACACACACAAACAAAATCTAGGATTCTGACAGAGTGGTCTTAGAGCTGTTGCATGTTTGCTTTTGAGAATCTGTTCCTGTAAACTGGCTTCTGGAGCTCAATATCCACACCCAATCTTCCTGGCCTGTATGGGCAATCATAGCACTTCATTGTCCGGTGCTATCATTACAATATTGTTATCATCTGAGCTTGAGTCTGACACTTTCTCTAAGACCTTTCAAATAACCCCTTTACTAGGCTTCAGTACCAAACCATTCAGGGCAAATCTCTGCTTTGTGCTTGTCAGCCTTAATAGACTGGATGTCACTTTTGCCTGTAAGAAGTGCCCGCTCTTCAGCTGTCAGTCAGTCCTTGCAGTGTCAGCTGAGATCGTGGCTGGAGCCGCTGGATTAGAGGGTAGTTACCATAGCTGTCAGATTACTGACAACCTGACACCCACATCCCCAACTTCCTTTGACTGTATTTGGTTTCCATCTCACTCCTTGGACCTTTCTTAAGGTGGATCCATCTGCTGAAGTTAAATAATAAATGTTGTAGCCATCTGGGAAAGTTCTGTTCTTGCCTCCAATTCCTCTTGCAGTCTGGCTTGCCTTTTGCAGACACACCATTGAATGTGTTTTGGAGAACTTTGCTAGTTTATGAGGGGAGGAAATAAATTTTCTCAGTTAATGGCATGATTTCTTCCAATCATGCCTCTGTATTTGGAGGCGGTTTAGTTGCCGATATTTACCTGGTGCTGGGGGATTTGTACACACTTCTCCACATTTTTAAATATGCTAACTCTTTCTTTCAGTGCTTCAGTTCTACTCTCAAAAGGTTACAGAGCATGCAATTCTGTGAACAGTTTACAATTACTAGAAGTAGCATGTGTTGCACCAACACTTTATAGAACTTGTCTTGTATTTCACATTCCACAGTTGACATGTGTGGTTTCTCCTATTTTAGAACATAAACTAGGACTAAGCAGAAAAAAATAACTTGAATATATTATTTAGGATGAGAAACAGCCAAACTCACACTCTTCTGCTGTGTCTTCACTTTGAGGGGCGTACTTGAAATCAAACTGCTTGAGTTCTTTCCCTTGCTGTTATACAGCTCCCAATGTAGCTGCATTCTAACCATAGCTAATTGGGATAAATCATCTGTGTTCTGCCTGTAGTTGATCTCAGTCAGCTGGACTGAGCCAAAGACTGTTTTTTCCCCCTCTCTGCTTGGACTACAAAGAGAAATACCTATTTAAATAGTGCCTTTGTAAGCTTTCAGAGAAGTAAAGTGAAGAACACTTAGAGCCATCCTTATGATGAAAGCACACATGGAAAACTGGCAAAAATTTGTACCCATATCTCCCTTGCCTGTATTTAAAATTTCAATTTCTCTGCAGAAAAAAAAAAAAAAAAATCCAACTTTTCAACAGTATTTTTCAAATTCAGTTCTTCATTTCAAGATAATTGCAACTTGTTATATAAGCCTGGCCACAATATTTTTATTTCATTACATTAAATTCTTGTGGAAACAGTTCCATGTAGGGGAGAAAAATGCATTGGTTCCTCATTCACACTAAATATTGCAGGGTAACCTACAACTCAGCATAAAGAGGAGACTATCTGGACTATAATAAATGGTGGTGTTCTTTCCATTTATTACTAAGTATGGCTGTTGCATTAAAACCCAACACGTGGCATTCAATTTGCAATACATTGGGTATTATAGGAAATTTCTAAGGGCGTAACGCACCCTTCTCAGAAGCCCAAAGCAGTGACTTGTGAAGTTGAGAGAGATGGATTTCATTCCTTCCTGCCCCACTGGTAGCCCTAAATCACTTTGCTCAATTCTGTATGTACAGCTGTCACAGGCTGGCAAGCTAGCTCTGCCTAGCTGCATTTCCAGCAGCCACCCATGTGCCTGTTCAGGTGCATGGTCTCTCTGCTGCTTCCTGCTGGCACACCCATTCCTTGGGTTCTCGCCATTTCGGCACACTTGGGTGTATTGCCCCATAAAGTTCATAACATACAGCATATCTTCATCAGATGCTAAGTGCATGCTGAACAGCTTTTTCAGGAAGGATCAAAGAACTGGAACATCACAAGAATTCTTTGGTTCAGATGAAACTCACCTGACTCTATCTTGATTTTTAATATGCAATTCTTCTGTGAGGCTCCAAACACAGATAGCTTGAGGGTTTTTTTTGTAAAATGGAGATTTAAGCCATAAGAGGGCTTATACCTAATGAGCTTTACAGAGATACTATTAGCTCTTCCATAAACAAGACTGCCTCAAATTTAGGATTTAATTTGAATTTTTCTTTAGATAGAAACTATGTTATGACGCATGAACTTTGCTACCTTTTTACATTTCTTTTTGGTGTTTTCCTTCTTATTACATTTCATGCTTGCGTAGCTATTGCCTTGCAAGGCAGACAGATATGATTATGGACACTCCACACCTCACGTAACCTTGCTTTTCAGAAAGACAGGCAGCAATGGTTTTCTGCCTGGAACCAGAGGCTGAGTCACACAGAGACCAGCGCTTCCAGAAGTGTGCCTGTGCGACAGCCTCCGTGCAAGACAGCCCACAGCAGCTGCTGCGGAACTGGAACAGGTCGTGCAAGTGTGCCTTTATGACAACCATCCTCTGGGTTCCTACTGCTCTGTACACAGGCACCACGATAACAACTAGGATACAGATAATTATCGATGTGAAGCTTGATGGCAGTCTATTTGCAAGAAGTGGAACTAACAGAAGCAGATAGCGGCAGAAGTTCAATATCTTACTAAGCTGTTTTCATTAACAGACTGATTTCTGGGCTGTTATCACTTCAGTAGGAAAAAAAAAAAAAAAGTTAAGCAAGCAACCATGGGGTTTTGTTGTGTTTGTCATACATTTTTCCAATTCTTACAAACTGCCACCTCCAAATGCATCATAGAAATACTTTAATTTCCAAAGCCTGCCATTATTCCTTCTTTTCAAGATCCAGACACTTTCCTTAGTTCTCCAATGGGGAGTTTGCCATATTGCAAACTGAGCCAATACCTAGAAAAAAAATTCAGGATTTGGCCCTTCAACCTTATGATAAAAGATCCAGTGCTTACACTTCCCAGTCACATTTCTGGAAGGCAGGGTGCCCTCATGAAATCAGTTAGGGGGAAAAATAGCAAGTACCTCCAAATTAGTGACAAGGCTTCAGGAACATGCATGGGGACTATTTTCTTTTGCCAATGTCTACCATGATGAGCCAACTTTATTTAAATATATTTTAAATATTTCTTTGAAATCTAGAGGCGCTCTGAAAACATTGCACTGTAATATATTTTTAAGTGAAAAGAGGGTTATAAAAATGCATTATTAATCCAGTTCAGCTGAACAACTGTCAGAAATGTCCTACCTAAATCCATTTGCAGAAATTAATGCATAATATTACCCAGTAGATGGCAAGGGACAATTCACAGTAGTGGGTAAATCCCTGTTTGAACAGATGGGCTGAAATGTTGGGACATCAAACTGACTAATTTGGGTACCTCCCAAGTAACCTCCATAACCATGGGTGCGCTGTTATTTTTCTCTCTCAGTGCCAGGTACAGTTACAGAGGAAAATCCAGCAGTGCTCTTCCATCCGCCACGCATGGCACCTGGACATCATTCACAGAATTAACGAACTCAAGGGAAGAGCTCTGCAAATGACAGCCACACACCCTCCCCTTCTAGATGCGAGGAGGAGGTATCACATCACTTATATCCGACAAGTTTTCAAACCCAACTTGAGACACCATCACTCCTCTGCTCAGGAACTTTCAGAGAATTTTGGCTAACTCTTCAGCATGAGGGGCTGTGTGTACTTGTGACACTGCTGGTAAAAAGTGCCGTGGTGTCATGTACTGACTGAAGCCATAATTCACCTGGACACTGACAGCAAAAGTGTGACCGCATCAAGCCCTTTCCTAGCAGGGCTGCCTCTATAGGTAGCCACATAATGCAAAGTGTGGAAAGGAGTAAACCCCCATTGTCTCTGCCAAGGTGGCAGTGCCAGGCTTAGTGACAGGCAGAAAGGGGAAGGCTCTCATCGCATCACCAGAAGTCCTCTTTTCCCAGTGCCAGTTCCTGACCAGTATTTTGCCATAGGGGCTTAAGAAGCTTTGAGGAGGGATCCCCCGCACCACAGTGCTTGGGTCTGCTGCTGCTACATACATGACTGCAAAAATCTTACCTCAGTTTCCCCGCAAGCCCAAGGAGAAGCCTAACCAGAAAGGATTCTCTTCAGCCCTTCTAGGAGTGAGCACTTATGAAAAATTAAGTGTGCTTGGTGACAGCAAGGTCCCTGCTTATTGTGCTGGAGGAAAAAAAAAAAAAAAATTCTGCTTTTGTTAATAAGCATCTACTGTACTCAGTAGTTAGTAATTTTAAGCTGCGATACCCCAGTTTATAACTCTCTGTTTCAACATCCAGTGGTTTTTTTTTTTTTCAGAAGACTACCGGCGAGTATAACATATTAACAGATTGCTTTCTACATTTCTTTTTCTCTTTTTTTTTTAATAAAGGCTTGTGAGTAACAGAAGTGCAAAAAGTGCTTTAAACCTCTTAATTTGTTTTGTTTACTTCTATAGCTTAAAAACCAGCCAATTGTTTTTAATTGGTTTAAAAAAAAAAAATGCTTGAGGCAGAAACCTAGAAAACCAATCTTCTGTCTGGAGTAAATTTTTACAGCTGCCTTTTAAACCTCTGAAAATAGGGTTTATAATGGAAGTGCTGACACAACCTTATCTACAATATATCAGTGTGAACTGTACCACTATAATAAGCAGTTATTATGTATGTGTAAAAATAATGAGAGCCAGTGTCTGAGGAGAGTTAATGTAAAATGCTAAGCAATTGTGGTTGGTTACACAGTATAGGTTAATATTCTTTCATATAGCTACACTTTTTCCCCTTTTGTCCTCCAGAACTCCTAATGAAAATTTTGATACCTGACGGTAATGATAAGCAGCCATTCACACGTCCTTTGTGTCAAGGCTAGAGCATTAATGCTTTCCTTCATATAACATTTTGCATAGCCTAAAGCATCTATTAAAATCCTTTGTAAAATTCATGAAACAAAAGTGGTGGGTTGAGTCTAGTGGGAGAGCAAGTAAGCTGCTTATTAGCAAAAAGTCAAAAACACAGGGCCAATTACAGGTCTGAACAAGAAGGGCTACAGAACAGCATGGGGAGTAATTCTTTCTTCAGCCCAATGGGCTCAAGTGAGAGGCAACCTAGATAAAAATATAGCAAATATTCTAAGCAGTAATTAAACTAAAATGTTTGGAGTTAGAAACAGCTCTATAACAACTGAAGGATATGCTCAAGTAAAACAATTGTCTGGTCTCACATAGATGCTAAATTGGAAGGATTTAAGACTGCTCCCTAAAGGAACGACTAAGGGGGTAGTCAAGAGAAGCTGTGAGCTCAGGAGATATGTAAAAAATCTGTTTGGTATTTCAAATGCTATAAATTAGATAAAAAATGAGCTTTTCTACTGAACAAGCAACATAAAACTGAATAAACCACAATAAGATTGCCCTTTTTCTGTTATAAACTTGACATTAAGCCTGTCATGTTCAATGACAGCCTAACAGACCTCATTCTTTACCCTTTGGAATTTGAAAGATTGGCAGATGTCATGATTTCCTTAACATAAAAGGCCTTGCAGATAATGTTCACCACACATACTTTTAGTTTCATAACTTCACTCCCTTCCAGAATGGTTGGGTAAAATTTCCGAATAGAACTTGAGATTTTTCTCTGGTCAATAATTGTTTCTGACCCAGAGGAAAATCTTTTATTGACAAAGGAAAAACGTGACATGGGCAGCAATTTTTATGATTTGCTTTACTAGTCCAAACATGCCCTTACATTCATAATAATGAGCTGCTTTGCACAAAACAGCTCATTATTATGAACAAAGGGGTATAATATTGTTAAGTAAGTTGAGTCAAAGCAGAACTAGTCGAGGCTACCTCTCAACTGGAAGCAGTTTTCCCTTTAAAACATCCCTTCTCCCCTTTAAAATCTTTTGAAAAAACACACGCGTTTATTTTTTAAAAATTGGAATGTGGTAAGAATCACAACTGGAATTTTCTAACACTTGGTTGGTAAACTTTATGTGTTGTTATTAATTTACCTTTCAATGTAAGAATTGTTCCAAGATGTTCTATAAGTCAAGGTCATTATGTGACTTCTTAGGGGGTCACGATTTATTCCTATGAATCTGAGAGAGAATTTAGCACCTATTTAAACAAGGAAATCCTGGCCCTGCACTTTTGCAGCCAAGCAGTATCAAAATGCAACAGAGCTGCCACACCAGATGGTGAGATGGAGGAAGACGGGAGATGCTGCAGAGGCTTCTGCAACCTGCCACATGCAGCCAAGCTCTGCGTCAGCCTTCCTGAGGAAGCATCTGGGCCAGAGCAAGGGAAGGGCGGGGAGGTGGTCACCGGCTCACCTGCTTCTTGGTCAGAGCACACCATACCATCTATGAGAGATGCCATGCAACCATTTCTCAGAAAGCAGCATTGCAAGGAGGACCAGTAAGTGCCCTGGCTTTCAAGGTGGGTCAGATTTTCATCCCTCCTGCTGTTCATCAGGCCACACCTTCACACCTAGATTTTGTCCAACCTCACTCAAAATCAATTGCATCTGTCTGCAGTCTCACCATAGCTCTCTGCAGTTCAAATGCATTTGTTACCGCTGAAGAAACAGAGTAGAGAGTGCAAAAACATGCCTAAGATTTGCCACCTTTTCCCTTGTGGACAGGTTTCCTCCTTGAGAGGTCACACCAGCCTCACCGGCTGCTCACATCCAAGCAGACAACTGAGTCCCTGCCTCAAAACAGACACAGCCATCCAACTGGCCTACCAAGGTACTTAGGTGTGTGTAGGAACAGATTTTGTACTGTGCCTCCAGGTGTGCACAAGTCTGTCTGCAAAATACCAGCAGCCCAGCTAGCTCTCCTGCGTTCAGGTATGTCAATACTTCATTGCCAAGCGTTCCGGGATTGGTATGTTTTGGGGCAAGCTTTTAGAAAGTTTGTCACCTCCAATATCAGGAATTATCCAAAGTTATCCAAACTTTTTGTCTGTTTTTAAATTAAATTTTGTATTAACTTATTGGCTAAAGATACAAATTACATTTAAATCTAATTTCTAATTTGTATTCTGAAGTGACAACCTTTCACAGCCAAACTTCAAAACATTTCAGTGTTAGGTAAGACAATATTCAAACAGACTTTTCCTTTTTTTTTTTTTTTTTTTTTTTTTTTTTTAAACCTAGCCTTACAATACTGTGATCACATATATCTCAAATAGAAAAGTTACCCTTAGCATTAAAGATGTTTTTAAGCAGATGTTGGTTACAGCAGTGAAATTTAAGTTAGTTCTGAGTCAAAAGCTTGCAAAATCTGCTAATGTAGCGTAATCAATTAAAGAAACTGTAATATGTCTTCCTTAGTCAATAGCTATAATATAATAATCTATTTATTCTTTTTCCAAATCCTAATACATTTTATTAGAGAAATTTGGGGCTCTCAGATTTTCATAAAATGAAGATTTTTTTGAGAAAAAAATTCTATCCTAAATGGTCATATTATAGCAGTTCAGCTACTACCTCTTCAAACATAGAACAGTCTCATTAAAAAAAAAATTGTTCAAGAAGCATATAGCATGGATGACATAATTGCATTAGAATAAGGAAATCAATCGAGCCAACCAGCCTTTCACTCCAGTTCGCCATTTACATACATTACAGTCACCATGTTGATACGAGTAGCATAAATATGACTTAAATGCACTAGACATTATATCCAAATAAAAAAAAAAAGAAAACCACAAAAATAAATCTCTGAAATTATTCCAAATATAGCATCAAGAGAGTCTTGTGGTTTGTGTTTGCAAAATGAGATTTCTTAAAATGAGATTAAAAAAAAGTACATAATACTGAATAGATAAAAAATTTCAAAGCTCCATCTCCCTGTAGTTTCACAAACATGTTAACCTACTTACAGCAATTAGTGCTTCATTAGTAAGGCTAACTAACTGTTGCTATGCCCTGTAATGATTTGCCAGGTTTTCTATATACAAGTGCATAATCAATGTTTTCCAATTACTGCTATAGTGCAACCACTATTTCAAATAAACTAGATAATAATACAAACCCATTACTGAATCTGAAGTAGCAGAGGCATTTAATTGCAAGGCAGTTCTTTTCAGCTTTTAAAATTTTTCACACTAATGAAGTGTCATACAAAAAAGTTGTATTGATTTTTCCACCACATGGCTTCAACCACAAATATGTAATTATCCCTTTTATATCTAGCAAGGGGATTAAAATAATCTATAGTATATAGCCTTTACTTATCCCTGATGGGTCTAGTAGTACTTTTACCCTTTTCAAAATATGCAGCTTTTTGATGAATGAACTTTCGGGGAAAATGTTGCTTTATCTGCTTCATATCTCCACTTTTTTGAAGCCAGCTAGCATGCAAGGATTGGAATTTTAAGTCCTCTGTTCTGCCACCGGCAGAGAAGAGGGAAGCCTGATCCTGCATTGCTGAAAATAGGGCAAGTCTCTGCTGCAGAGGCAGGGCCACAACACCCAAATCTGATCCTCTTCCCCACCTCAGTAGTCCCCATCAATTCATTTATGTGACCAGGGAAATTATTTAGCTCATAACATGACTTTCAGGTAGCATTTTCAAATTCTTCTGGAGGATAGTGTTTGAGTGTAGTGCCATTGCCGGAGCGCTACATACCTGTTGGGTTACTTGGGCAAATAGGAGCCAATACACCAGTTTGGCTGGAACTCCCAGGACCTTCACAAGCAGAAAATCTCCTCCGCCAGGAAAGCTTGGTGGCCAAGTCTGCAACAAGAACAGTGGGACCATATATAACACTTAGAGCATTTGGGATTTCTTATTTTCCTCAGCACTAGTTGGGTACCATGATTTTAAAAATTATTTTAGAAAAAGGCAGAACACACCAGATGCAAACTATATCAAAGGAACTACTGTTCTACCAGATGAAGCTAAGACACGTGATAAAAATTAGCTTGTTTGCATGGATATTGTACAGTTGGGTGGGTTCTTTTTTTCCTCCCTTAAATGCTTGGAAAGAATTCCAGCTTGATTTTAACATCGTTTCTATTAAAGCAAGTCTACAAAATGGTTTAACACAGATGCAAGCTCAAAACCTCATGCAGAAAAGTAAAAAAAGAAACCTGAACTGGAACAGAGCTTTAACATGGAGAAGGGCCACATTCTTTACATTAATAGGTGCAAAACTCTACCTCCCAGTAATTTCACTAACTTGTTAATTTACTAGCAGCTGTTATTTCTTCCAGATATGCTGGAATTCACTTAAATTTGCCAATTTTCTGTATCTTGTGGAACATGTGTTTTAAGAGAATATTTGTGCAACTCAGATGCTAATTTAAGATCATATACACATTAAAAGTAGACAGATATTTTAAAAACCCTTACAACTGTATGTTAAAGCTCTTGGATAAAATCTAAAACTGTAGTACGGCCATTGAATGAGATACCAGGGGTAGGTATCTTTTTTCCCTAGACTGTTATTTACGAGGAAGTATTTGAGGGTCAAATGTTGAGTACCACCAACTAATCAGACCAAAAAAAAAAAATATTTATGGCTGGCTTTAAAACCTAATTTGATTAATCATAAATACATTTATTACATTACTTTATAAAGCTCTAAGAAAGGTTGACGCTTACTTCATAATAATTAAAATGTTTTTCTATTTAATACGTAAAACAGAAAAATAAAACAAGTAGTGGAAGTTTGAAATTTTATAATGCTCATTTCCTTCCCAAATAGATGCATATTATTCCTGGCAGTATCTATATCAGTTACAATAATCCTTTACAAGTACAATAGACTGGAAAATTCCATGAAAATATTAATATTTTTAACCATAATAATGAAAATTTCAACAAAACATGAAACTATCTCATCCAATACAATATAGAATAAAACTGTTCTGTGATTCTTAATACTACATACCTCTCAGTGCTCTATTTTCTATTTTTTTCAAATAGGTCAGTTGCATATTTCCCCGTTTTATTTCTATAGATTTCTAAATACTCTAAAATACTTCAACAGTCATCACGGCAAGTGTATAATAAGACAATTCAACGTTGTATCTTAGTTTATCTCTCTTTTTCAGCATGCAGTAACAAAAATAATTCTATAATTCTTTAATTAAAATGCCTTATGTCACTTGCAAAGAACAATGGTTACAATTGTGAGCAAAAGTAAAAAATTGTTTCCTCAGAAGAGTTTAAGATAAAATATACATGTGCCTTATGGAAGTGTGTTTCCAGGATAATAAAAGGCCATTACCTTGACCGTTGACATGAAGCCATCAGAGTCATATTTATTGATGAAACTTTCAGCTCCCAATCTGCTGCACTGAATGAGCATCATACAGCTGTCAGCAAAGGCAGAGCACAGAAACAGTGATAGCTTATGACATTTTCCTTTCATAATTTATGAAAGCAAAATACCTTAGAGTTCGTAGAACACAGGAATAAAAATTTCAGAATAGTCCCCTTAAAGAAAAAGTCCATAAGCTGTCTTTAAAAGTCCATAGAGATATCTTAACAGAGTATCTTTATTACCAGAAAAATTTGCCTAGAAAACTGAGGATATCCACGCAGAATTAATTGACACTCCGTACTCTATGCAAAAAGAAATGCTGCCACACCACAAATAAACATAAAGTTATAAAACACCTCAAATGTGTATCTTCAAAGTAATCATACTATTAGAATGCTTTGAGGTTCTTTATAGGGAAGTAACTTGAAAACCTTTTTAAAATTAACATTATTAATAACATGTTATTATAATTAGCACAGTTTCAGAGGAATTAAGAGACAAGTAGATGAGAATTTAAGTATTATAATCTCAAAAGGAACATTTTTCAATATTAAAAATACCATTTGCACATATTAGAAACAATGGGAAAATATATCATAATACTTTGTGTATCTTTCACGTCTTGATTTCTTGCTGTTTAGACAAGCTGTAAAAATGAATTTGCTTGAGGTTCCTTGGGTATCAGTACTTTTGTTTACTGATACAGTCAAAATCTTTGGATGCCAACACCTGCTATACAGCATCCCCTTCAAGCTGGACACTACTGGCACCAGATAAATTGGGGAATACGAGCGCACCTGCCAGCGCCCCTGATCAGGATGCTCAGCGTATGCCTTCCGCCAATCTGCCTGCCCAGGAAGATTCCCTTTAGCAGACTGAGGAAGCATTAAAACTGTTCTATGAACACAGTAAATGTCCTTTCCATGCTCTTCTTTTTTTTCCCATGTGCTGCTTGCCCACCAGCTGCCACCAGCGAGGAGGCACAGCTCAGCGCTCATGGCAGGATGCAATTTCTCTGGCACATTGCAGAGCCCCTTCTCAAATTTCCACACCAACAGCTGACTAACATCACTGCAGCTAAGAATGACCCACTTTGGGATATCAGATATTTTATATACTTGTGCATATTTCTGATTTGCCCTGGAAAATCTCAAGGGAGGGCTCCGTGCAGCTATTGCTGCTTGGCAAAGCTTTGGCAGGTTTTTAGGGGAAATAGCTAGATATCGGTCAGCATCGGCCCTGGAAAACACTGTTCCTTCAGCTTCCCTATCCCTCCTGAAGAGCATACTGGGGAGTTAGTGACTACCAGGGAACACAGCCATCAACTCTCTGGACTCATTTTAAGAGAAAATGGACAGGTTCGGTGCACGAAGCAGGGTACTGAACTGAGTTTGGGGTACAGTGACACAGATGATGCCACGCTACCCTCGTGTACAAGACCCAGGTTCCCCTGTAGCACGGACCAGGCTGCATCCTTATTCTGCCCCTGGAGAGAGGGAAATGGTTTTTCCTATTTTAAAAATTACTTTGAAAGAGAGTTATTAGGCAAAATAAGAATAAAAATAACTTGCATAAAATTGTCTTAAATTGAAGAAAAAGGTATCTTAGACATTCTTTGAGCATCAGCTGTTTCTTCCTAGTTCCCTTGTCCAGGGAACAAACCCAGCCATCTCTTCTTTCCCCATTTCCTTTCCCCCAGTTCAGCAATAGGGCAAAAATATCTGTGTCATTTGCATAGCTCTTCCCCTGGTGACAGACATTCAGCACTAACCTGGTTAATAAAAGATGATATCAAGTTGCATTCAGACATCACACTGGTCTCTTCTACAAGATTAATAGCTGCACCAAGAAGCAGTGGTAGCTGCAGACAGGAGAGGACACTTTTTACAGCTACAGGTACATGATGGATGTGGGAAGTTTCTTGGCTCCATAGGAAGACCGTTGTGGAGCAAGAACAACAGCTACCCGCGTCCTCTGTGGCACCAGGACCCTTCAGGGGCAACGGCTGGGTGAGGGTGGAAAGCAAACCTCCACGCACAAGATACAAACAGGCAGGAGTGCCAGCAGGCTTGCTTCAATAAAGAGCAAGAGCATTTGTATCACTTGAGGATTTGGCCTCGAGCCTTAAAAGCCATCAGCAGAGAGTTCAGCACCATACCGCTGCTCAAAGAAAAGAGTACCAAAGTCGTTAAAAGGATGATTAGCCTTCCAGCAATTCAAAAATAATGAATCAATCCACATTTGTAAAGCATTACGGCCAGAATATGAAAAAGCTTTATAAACTGATACACTGTGAACTCCCAGATAAAACCTCTTCTCTCTGTCTGCCTATAATCTTCTTTGGATTTGTTCCTCTTTACTTAATAGAGACTTAAAAATTACATCTCCTCTTTGTAATGTTTTATAGTAATCTCTGAAGATGCAGTTACATTTCAAGGCAAAGTGCTAGGAAAAGGCAAGATCAGAAGATCTTCAAAAACAAGAGGAAGCTGTAAAAGTACTGTAAATTGAATATTTACAACCACCTACTTGTGTTTGACTAAAGCCATTTTTAAAAACAGGATAAATTTTATAAGGATTTATAAAAATCACTACTACAGAGCTGTGTGTTGAACATACCTCTGCCTACTAAGGGTTATTGTATAGAATGAATGAGGAACACTTGTTTATACCTGTGTTCCTTAGACTGCTATCATAGTCTAAGCAACTGCACAAACTTTCATGTTTTCCAGTAAATTTCAAGAGAAAGATTCGGCAAATATTGTATGCATGTTGGTACAATGTATTTTAAGGCTTACCTATGTATATGACAGCGCAGAGCAAATTAGAGCCAGCTTGGAGCCCAATGACTAGCTACTCTACAGATATTCCTTACTTCATAGACAGTTGAAGGCCTCTTTGAGCCCAAAGTAAGAACTTCATCATCTGCAAATCCTGGGTTAGATATAATAATAATTTTATCCCTCATATAACCATAAGGTCAAAAGCTGAAATTCGTTCTTTTAGCCTCTTCATCGGTAAAACTCTCAATTGGGTTGAATCCTGAGCAACAATATCTGGCAGCTGCAGCGGTTTGCCCAGCGTTTATGCTCAGCTCCACTCTGGATGGGGCTCCCTGGGAACTCTGCCAGAACACCCACTCTGAGAGGCCTTAACACCTAGAAATTACAGTGGCATTTCTACCTAACCCTGTAATCCACACTTGTTGCACTTGCATGGGTATGCATGGCTTGGGTAAATAATTTATGCCAGACTTTTTTCCTCTTATGACTTTAGTTTTGATATCACATCATGATTCAAAGCCTGGTGCACCATAAATTTTCTCCAAATGTGTAGTAATTCCTTGGTGCAGTCTAAAGTTATGATTCATTTATACTGGAGTGACAGCATAATACCTAGGTGTCAAAATCCATTAAAACTGTTCAATGTCTTCTGTTTATTTTTAGAACCAATTGAGACTTAACTGATGGTGAAAAATATACAGTCAAGTGTGTTTACTTCACCTTTACAAAGAATCCGTTATAGTCCCAATTAATTTGTTATTCCTGTCACAACAGGTACTGGATACTTCAAAACTGTCATTACCGTTTCTCCCTTTTGTGGGGTTTTTTTATACGAAGGCTTCTGTTTATTTTTAACCCATTAGTAGGTAATGGTTTATTGTTTTGTAAAATGAAGAATTTCACACAATTTTCCATTCTAATTAAAATAAGTGTAATGAATAAATACATTTCATAATCAACTGAAATTCATTGTTCTCAAATTTCTCTCTTTCTGTCACAATCATATGCTTTAGTGGTGAATTTCATGACCATTCACAGGATGATACATCTCGTGCATTGGTATGATTGGCAAGATAGAAATTAAAAATATGCTACGTGACAGTTCCAAGCACCAAAAGATTTATTAGTACAAATCCAGAGCAGCATTTACCATGTTGGCAGGGAGGTTGAAACCAGATGGTCTTTAAGGTTCCTTCCTACTCAAATCATTCTATGATTCTGTGATAAACACATCATTGGTGACCCTCCCCCCCACACTGCCCCGCAGCATGGATTGTCATTCATTTCATAAATAGCTTAAGTAACTCATATGAATTAGAAATTAAATAGGCCTAGTAGAGTAAGTCTATCCTCTCATCATTATATTATGCTACCTACAGTGTGTTTTCCTGAGCTTTGACTTGTTCAGTTTTAAAAGTCTCGAAAAATAGGGCTTTCATTATTTCTTTTCTACAGTTGTTACAGTGTGTTCTAACACACCTTGCACTCAGATAAATTTTTCTACTGCTTGTTTCATTCCAGTCGAGTCTTCCTTGATTCACCCCCAAAGACCGTATCCACTTCCAGCTTCCTTAATCATTACACGCTTCCACTTCTTTTACAAGTTGCAAACACACGCTCTGCCCTCTCCCACACAGGTCGGTACTTCAGCGCTTTGAATGTGATTTAGAGCTCCTCAGCAGCAACATCACATCTAAAAATGGGCAGCCGTTGCTGCCGGATGCCTGAGTCACAGTGTGGTGGGAAGGACCTGGGTGCAAAGCTGTATCTCAGCTCTTCGGTGTCTCTTGGACCATTCACAGATATGCATACTGGCCTGATGCTACTGCCTCCTGCCTCAGTTATAACCAAGAAAAAATTGCTGCATAAGAAAAGAAATGAATTCTCTTTTGCAAGACTGAAAACTTAGCAGGATGGGGATTTTCTTATGACAATGAATGAAATTTTTATGAGATCCTTTTCAAACATTTCAGAGTAACTATGCCAAGTGAGCGGCAGCACTGCAGTGAGAGGAACAAACAACAGGAGACTACAAAGGGCTGCTGAAGCAGCACCTTCCTCCATATTACTGCTCATCAGCAACTCATTTCCTGGTCCAAACTAATTTTTCTGATTCCCCTATCTGTAAAATCTCATTGGTTTATTCTACCAGTTTACAAAAGTAGAATGCATACCTGTGCCTGGCCCAAGTCACCTAGCACACTAGTTTACCTCTCTCTGTATTGTCCTTGTACAAGAAAATGGAAATGGTGTGAGTCAAAAATCCCACAGTGCAGCAAATTACTCTTCATCAAAATCAAAAGCAGTAGTTTGAAGCTACGTGCATATACTGAAAATGTTTTTGTGCAAAATCTGTGCAAAACTCCATCAACACGCAACACAGCAAGACCAAAAACCAAGCACCAGAGGCATCAGCACAGTTGCTGTCGCAGGGAGCCACACTCCAGGGATTTATGCCGGAAACTCACAACTTTAAGTCCAGTCACGACCAGGAATAACATGTCCTGGGCTCAGTTAAAGCCAATGGGCCTTCTTTGATTAGTTTGAATTCTCATCAGTCAACTCTGCTCTCCAGCCTTTACCCTCCCATAAATCTATATTTGTATAAATGCAGCTATTCCTGCAATAAAGTGCAACTGTCTGGCAAGAATCTCAACACTATGTCTTAGGGATGAGGAAGAGAAAAGGAAATAAAACATTTTGTGGAAAAATGTATTAAATATCACAAAGCAATCAGTAAAGCAATGCTAGAAAACTGGGAACATCATGCAAATAATATGTTCAGAATTTGAGTGCTGAATCTATTTTTAGAAAGTGTGTTTAGGCTTGCATAGTGACTCACCTAGTTGTTGGACCAAAAGAGGATACCCGCAAGTGTTTGGAACAAAACTCTTCCTTCCTATGGAACAGTTTTCAAACACGTGCAATACCAGAAATGAAAAAGTGTCAGGATTCAAATGGACATTTCATCATACAGCTGAATTTTTGGCTGCAAAGAGTTAGCTTGCAGGACTGGAATTTCTAAGATAAAACTCACAGTGTTCTCAACAGTGATGTTTAACCAGCTAAGAGGAGGTTTTAAAAGCTACAAGTGTTAGAGGTACTCTACCAGCTTTCATAGCTACTTACCCAGGGCTGGTTAATGTATCTTAAAGCACAAGTGAATACGTAGGTGTTCCCCTACGGATCTGCAAGGGCAGTTTGCATCTGTAAGAAGTGCTTCCATGGTTATGAATATCTGGGTCCGTAAATACCGTCATCTGCCTTCTTTGGGGCAGAACAGAGCAACACAGCCTATTTACAGAGGTCTTGCTGGGCTGTAGCTTTAGTGGTTAACCAGTGCCAAACTTTGTAAGGCTGAGCTGGTTTTTTTTGTTATTTGTTTGGATATTGCAATCAATGTCTGTCAAGAGACAGAGGAGATGTGGGAAACCTGTGGAACGGAGGCACTGAGTAACACTTGGGGTGGAAAAAAAAAGAAGCAAAATAAAAATCATACCTTTGTCAAGCTAGATGAACCCATACATAATTATTTGGTTATGTTAGCTTTTTCTTTCCAAGGTGTAAACCGTGTAGAAAGTTCTCTCCAACATTAAGATAAGTTTTTCTGCAGTTCATTTCATTCACAAAGATTTCTGTTTTCTAGGGAAGAGAAACTTAATTTTTGTAAGACATACCAGAGTACCCACTCTCAACCCGTATCACCAGTTTCAAGCAAAACATTATATTTGGCAGCAGAGCATACAAGAGATAATTTGTGCTAATTTTAATTTATTTGCCTTTAAGATTATTTCCTATCTTTGTCAATCTGCAAAGTGATTTTTTTTCCTTGCAAGGAAAAGAAGAACCAATGCAAGTAGAATGGAAGAAAATATATGTATTTGCAGCAACCACTACAATTTTGTAACAAACAGGAAGGTTTCTTTAACTTTTAGTAAGACCTCAGTTTCCTCATTTATTTTTTTTTTTCCAAAGACTTGCTCCAAACTAACACATTGCCTCCTCCAGGCATGAGCTCATAAACAAGCTACAAGGATTTTTGTGTGCGCAGTTATGGTCCATCATTATTAAATGTCTCTTGTTGGACGGAAGAGGTGCTTCATCACAAACAGCCATTCATCAGCGCTTGCCAAGCCAGCTCACATCTGACCTCTGCAGCAATAATGCTGCATCAAGCAGGCCAACTACCCAGTTTAGCAGCAGAGCAGGGAGCAGGAGCTGGCTTCAAGATTAAGTGCACTGTTTCAGGTTTCCATTCCCAGGAGCTAGGCGGGCTGATGTTGTATTGATTGCGAAAGTTTACCAGTAAGTATCACAAACAACAATAGCCAGGTCAACGATCGGTGATGCCTGAATACGAACCCCCCGGGATGGCGGAGCGCTCGGGCTCAGGCATCGCTATGATGATGGCTGAGTGCAGGTTGAATAAGGTTTACGGGGAAGGGAAGAGTGAGAGCTTGCAGCATGAAATGACATTTAAGCAAGTTACATGTGGGAGCAGAATGAAAGACAATGATGCAATTACATAGTCCCTGGTTTCCACCTGCAGTAAAACCCTGTCATCTCTCAATGTTTGTGTGTTTGGCTGGCCCCATCGCCACTGCGCTTAATAGCTTCAGGTACTCAGGAACAGAAGAATATACAAATGCAGCTATTAGCGAGTATAAACTATACAGAGAATAAAGAAAAAAAAATTTCCAAGCATCTGTCTCTTCTACCAGTCACACAGGTTTGGCATCAGGATCTGAAGAAGAATCTATTTATAAAATTTCTGTGGTTTGTTTTGAAAACATAAAACCCCACAGGCTGTTCAAAACCCTGAATAAACTTGTGAAAAAGTATTTCTTCTGATGTTGTGAAATTCAGTAGTCTGAATTAAATAGAAAGCCTGTATTTAAACCATACTATGGCTTATTTTATCAAAATTAAAATTCAAACTCATTGGCCACCCTCCAGTGTTGAGTCATATCCCACAGTCATACTGAAAATTCATTTTTAAAGTTTTACTATGTATAACATTTAATGTATACCTAACAGCTCTTACTTTAAACTGAAAGTTATGTTAATTGATATGTGTATTAATGAAATATTTTAGAATAGGGTTTTAGTTTAAAATTTTTTTTTTATATTATCAAAAACTTACCATCAGTTTGTTTTCTAGGCACTCCAATTTCACATGAAATAATCTTCATAAAATACACCATGTGGAACTTAATACCCTATTTAGAGCTGAGAACTTTACATCTTCAAACTGACTGAACCATTCCTTATAATCCCCTTCCCAGACAGTTTATAATTTAAACAGCAGCAAAACATAGCTATCTGTTTCACTAATTATCAAGCTGTAGAGGAAGACCTTTGTCACAAAACACTTTTTTTACTAAGGTATCTGTAGACCTTCCTCTCCTCCATTTGGGTTACCATCTATTACACACAGTAACTTCCCCTCCCATAGGACGAGATAACCAAATGTGATGACTTCTGCAACAGTTGAATTTTGCAGATGGAAAACCTATGCGAAGACTTATTATGCCTATTCAGTTTTTCTTATGCCCACAAAATTCTGATGAGCAAATAAATTGTTCTAGTGTGGGCTATAAAGGTTTAGCAATTAGCGCCACATAGATCTTACCTTCTGATCTGAAGAGCACATGCGTATTCACCTGAACACAGTTCTACACCTGCTACTATCTCTTCCTACAGCGCTCTCCAAGAGGAGTTCAAAATTGATACAGTAAAAAAGTTCTCCCATGCCTTTCATGAAAATATATCTTCTCTGAAATACAGATAATTACCTACACCTTGTTTCACCACTACAACATCATAGGAATCTACAGAAATTCCTAAGTCTATCTAGGACTCTAATAGTTCTAAACCTGGTTTTTAATTATCCTGCTTCGAGTTTAATCTGCACCTGAGGTGTTTTGCCTAAATGAGGTTTAAACATAAAAAAAAAAATGGCAGTAGGGTCTGAGTAAAATCTCATGTAATATATTTTAGCTAAATTTTACAATTCATCTTTTAATTACTGGAAATCCTAAGGCTGTGTGCTAGAGAGGTTAAGGGATAGGATGCTTTTTCTTTTGCCTGAAAATGAAGACAAAATAATTGTTCATTTTGTAACTACAGGAAGAAATGAATAAAACCTGAGCAAAGTGACAAGCTTATTATATAAACAGAAAAAGAAGTATGTCCAAAAAGATTTTTAGTACCATGGACACAAATGTCACTTATCAGATTACCCTTGATGGTCCTTTCATTGTTCCGGAGAATATTAGTGTCACTGCAAGTCTGTGTGATTACTAAAAGGGTCAATGTATTTAATACAATTATTTTTAACTTCCTGTCTTCTATAACTGTAGGCCTCAAATATCAGTTCCATGTTTTGTATCTGAGACACCATGTATTTTCATTGTACCAGTTCAATGTTGTATAAAAATAATCAAATGAGAGATAAAAAAATGTATGAAATTTATGTTTTCTTCTATAGTATTCTGGAGTTCTAAAAGAGAAGAGCCAGGTGAGTAAAATAAAAAAGAAAATGCATAATAATGTCTTGCTGAAATAAGAAAAAAAATTAATATTTTTTTTTTCCTTAAAATATAAAGGTATATATTTTAATAAGATACAGGATAAGAATATCCCTGATAGCTTGATTATTCTGAGATAACATGAGGATTTGGTTACAAGCTTGCCAGTTAATTATATTATTTGACATTTGGGACTAGTTGAAGTCTTGCTGATGTGATTAAACACTATTTTTATCTGTTCTATGGAAGCACTTACACTGAAGTCTTTATAATACTTTCAGATGAAAAGTGATTGTTACATAAATGCAGTAACGAGAAAAAGCAAATATGTGAAAACAGACAACAAAAAAGGCAAATGCCACAATACACAGTCCATCTCATCTATATCCTTACAATTAATAGGAAGCACTTTGGAAATGAGTCTTACTCCATAATTAGCAGAACAGTTTCAACTCTACTGGTAGAAGTGCTTAGTAAGCACATTATAACCCACAGGTCTCTGTTAGGATAGTACACAGCACCTGTACTTTATGAATAACACAAATCCTGTGGCTACGGGGCATAACACAACAGCCTAGGAAAAGCTCACAGAAATGTTTTTTTAAAGTGTCATTGGGTACGGACTTTTCTTCACAACTAGCCCCTCAAACTCATGCTGCAGCAACAGGGCCAGGTAGCAACTATCAAATTCTGTTCTTACATCACCTTTCCCCATAGCTAATGCTGTCAAAGGTTTTAGGATGCGCTTGCCTTTTGCTAGATGATACTGTGCAATCCCATCGTTGCTGCTGAGCAAAGGCAGGGGGATGCTGGAGTGTAGAAGTGTGTTTTTCTTGTCATTCTTTCTGCTTATAGATAACAAACATTAAGCTCCTTCCTGTAAGCTAAGCATTCATTGTTACCTGACAAAAGTAATTAAAACAAATGAAAGGGAAGAAATAATTTGTGTCCGGCTGCCGCAGCTAACCTTGACATGGCTTGCATATAACAGCACCAAAGCAACACTTGGTGTCAGGACTATATAGGCAGAGTGTAAAAGCTGTTTGAGAGGGGGAGAAAATATTAAAAAAAAGTTTGCATTTTAACCACTCATGGATAAAATAAAGTTTCTTTGTCATAGTCAGTTTATCACATTAAGCTTGCATTAATAATTTCTAATCATAATGACCTCATCCTGCCAGAATGTACTGGCCCCTAATCCTTGCTGTAATGTTTTCTCATTAGCTGCTCAGCATTGGCCACACTGGTTGTAGCAGCTAAGCGCTGCCTCAGGCACCACTGGAATTAATTACCAGAAGAAACACTGCTGGTTTGAATTGTCATCTTGAATTTATCACTTGCCACTTAATGTAACTCATCTGACCTAATACCCCCTCCGTGTCACCAGGGGCTTCGGCACCAGCCCGAGGTGCGCGATGGCAGGGGCGCTGCAGATCCCCCCCCCCCCCCCCCCCCCCGTGCCTGGGCTGCCCCGCAGGCAGCTGCTCCTGGCCTGGCTCCAATCCTGCCCCGCAGGCAGAGCGAGCTAACGATGCCCCCAGCAAATCGCATAACGATGCCCCCAGCAAATCGCAGGTGACCCATACCTCAACGCCATATACAAAACCAAGGAGGACTCAGAGCTGGAACCCGTCCACCTAATGGTCGTTGCTTGGAGATGATCATCTTTCATTCCACTGGATGGGGCGACACTAACCATTTGTTTCACTCTTGTTACATTCTCAAAAATAATGAAACTGGCTATTCACGTACAGATGAATAAATGGCTCCAGGGGACCTTGTGGAGTTAGGCCTGTGGCATTTTCTTATAAATCGTGAAGAAATTGCTCATTAAATTATTCTCAAAGCAGAATACAAGTCAGTAATGTAATACAAGTATGAACTACCTCTGCATCGCTCCCCTCACATACATTTTCCATTTGTCTTCGGATGAAGTATCTTTCCAGGGTCTGTAACTTTAAAGTCCATAATAAGTGCATTCTTTTGCTTAAGGCAAAAATGTTTATCCAGTATAAAATACAACATTTCCTATGCACATGCTCTCGTTCCCAAGTCTAAATTTTATCTGTGAAGAACTGGTAATTGCAATTGACTCACATTTTTTCCAACATTAAATGAATAGCCAGAATACCTACCTTTCTGCTGAAGTGCTTAACTCCAGAAGAGATGTAATTTTATCATTACTGAAAACAGGGACAACTGTGTAATAAGCGAAAAATACCCTACAGATAAGAAGATAAATATAAAAGAAAAAAAACCCTTGCCTTTTAGTAGCCTTTTAAGAGTAACAATTCTGAACACATTTCTTAGACAAAAAGATTTCCTGTTGCTACCACACTGTATACTCAGCACAGTAAACTTCGAGATGTATAATGCAATATAAACATTAATAGTTTCACAATTGTGTTTTAGAAAGACTATTTATAGAGAAAATACAAAATGCCTCCCAAAAGTATACTTAGACGTAAGCCACCATAATCTTCTTGCTCATGCAGCAGGAAATCTAATACACCAGCTCAATAAACCTGTAGGAAACAAAGGTTTTATGTAGCATTAAGAGTCACAATATTAAAATACCACATATTACCTTCAACTACTCTTACAACACTCATTTTAAGAGCCAAGAAAATTAAGTGCCAGTTTGAGAGTAATAATATCATAACATGCAGAAAGAGACTAGAGAAATACAAAAATACGTGAAGCCCTCATGATATCTTTGTTGCTTGGGTCAGATCCAAACACTTAATGGTATTGACATTTTGGGTTATCACCAGAAAATATTGCCCTGACACAGCAGTATTGCTCAGAATGTGCTGCAAAAATGTAAATTCTCATCAGTTGACTCGATTATGTTATTTCAAAATTTATACTTAACTCTTTTTATTATGAAGAACAATAAAGTAATCATTATCATTGATATGCCGTTTAAAATCCGTGTTTGAGCATAGGTGCATGCAAAAATACAGATATATGTCTGTGAGAATACTTAAAATGGAGTATAGAGATCATTGACTTTGGAGTGGAGTAATCCAGACAACTGATAAAAATAGTCATGATTTAGTCACTAAGTCTTTTTGAAAAAAACCCATTACGATTATTTTACAAGGGTTTTTTTTTTGTTTTAAATGCTTATTGCCTTTATTATTTATATTATCTTTCCCTGTTAACTACTTCCCCTGTTGTTACGAGAGGTCATGCTTTGTAGGATTCAGCTCCTGAAGGTATGGCTCTAGAACTAATAATAAGAACTAGAACCAGGAATCTCAGTTTCCTATACCCAGAATCCAAAGTCTTTATTCCACTTCTAGCTAGCAGTAAAAGATGTAATCTGTAAACAATTTGATTTTTTTTATATACCACAAAAATCCTGGCAACAGCATTTGTTTTCAAGTTCATGACTGGATACTTTGGAGGGGTGGAACTGAGGAAAGAAGCTGGATGGGGAAGGACGGCCAGAACATTCTCCAGCTGGTGTCATTTTGTAAATGCTTGCTGGATGGACAGCACTTTGGAATGTTTCAGTGAAGTAGGTTAACAGATAAAAGGGCAAGTGCGGTGGTCAAGATGCATAGCAAATACATTTATGGTATCATTCACAATTGCACATACTGCTTATGTATTTGTTTATCTAGTTACAACAACTACTTCCATCCACGCAAGTAGGTGGAAAAGCGACATTATTTTTAACTACAAAACCCTTTATAGATAAACTCTTAAAAAAAAAAGCACACTCAATAGTAACCATAAATAAGATTCAAATAAACACAACGTTGAATAATACAGGTAGCACCGTGAAAGCGTAAGTATTTGGTGCTTGTATTTGTGTCACATATCTGAAAAAGTGACCTTATGTGCGCATTTGTGGAACATAAGTGTTTATTTCATGCTATCATTTAATTATAAAGATACATATTTTAAACTGGAGGAAATATCAGCTATCATATTAGAAGTTCCTTGCAAGAGGAAAATATATCAAAAAGCAAATTGTACGTATTTGTTACAGGGAGACTGAGTTTATGCAAGCAATTGTCATGCAAGCAGAGTTGTAAGTAATAATGTGGCCTTTAATGACGGAATGATGGACCTGCCAAACACTAGCTCCTGCCATAGACTGCTTGTATTTCCCTGCACAAAGATGCCCATCTGGGAGTTATTAACATATCCTCGTCAATTCAGAACCTACTTTAACATAATCCATATTTGTTGGAGAAAGTCCAACATCAGCCAGAGAACAGCGGCCACGTGATGCGATGACACATTTCAAGCAGCACACATAAAGCATGCTTGGGCAACTAAGCAATTCAGAAATGCAAATATCAAAAGCATTCCTCTTCCTAGAAAAAAGAACAAATCTCTTTTGGTGTAACATCTTATACACTTTTAAATACTGAATGGAAACAACAGAGGTAGGAAAGGGACAGGCAGGTGCTTTTTCATTTCATTCCAAGCATGCTGACACACTCGGTCTTGCACAAAGCTGCTGTGTTTCCGAGATCCAAGGAACGCTCTGCTGCGTGGGGGCCGTGGGAGAGAATACAAATTCTGTTACATCAGCAGTATCTCACGCTTGCTGTATGATACTTATCAAAGTGAGCATTGTTTATTTAAAGCAACCTGAACTCAGCATCAAGGAAGAATTTAATTAGAAAATTCCTTGGTCCTACAGGACAGTCTACTCTTGGAAGCTCGTGTTTTTGTAGAATTAGGTTTTTTATTGTTCTCTATAATTTTGAATTATTCACTATATGTAAAGTTTTCCGAAATTTGGACTTTTATTTTAAATTCTATACTGGTACTTCAGGGATTTTTACTGAAAATGTAGTGAGGCTCTGGAACCTTCAGTGCAGATAAGATACCATGATAGTGCCATTGCTCTTGGAGGGCTTGGCACAGTACTCAGATGTACGGTATTCCAGGATGTCAACAGCTCAAAACTAAGCTCCTTTCATGGGGGCTAACTAACCGAGCCCCTCAGCTTGATGGAACATGATATTTATTGACTTCAGTTTCTCACTGGAGAAGAACCCAGAAACTTCTTTTCCTCCTTTTTCGGCCAGGCTTACTTGACTTTGTGATCTCTGTGTGTTCAGACTAATATTGCTTATGACCTTTAAAGACCTGCAGGGAGATGCCGCTTTTCCCATCACCCAGTCGCTATGGACGGATTCCAACATACATCTGTGACTTACAAAAGGATAGTATAAACAATAGCTTTCCATTAAACTTCAGTTTAACATTAGGACTGCTGTCCAAAGATCATACTTAAAGATAACTGAAGTGTTACTATATTCCTTTGTGTAGCTCAGTCATAACCCTAATTAATGTGTCTAGTTTAGACATGTATTTCTTTAAGTAATGGGTGGTTTTGTTTGGACAATTAGGCAGAGTTGACAAGGAAATTTTCCATCAAATTGGGTCATAAAAAGTACATTATTCAGCATTATTATGAGTAAAACACTATTTATTACCTGAACTTTACAATACACCATTATCAATCATTACCTGTCATTAAGGTATGTTAACATGAGATCAAAGAGACAAAGCCAACTTAAACAAACAGAGGTGCAGAGAAGGCTTTTAGTCTTGCTCATTTAAATCAAAACAAGTGTAGCTGAGCCCATTGATTAGCTAGAATTTCCTTTCAACTGAAGATGCAAATCAACTAATCACTGCAATCTCAGAGCACTACTTGTTCCTTGACACAGATCACAGCTGTGTTCTTTCTGAGAGGAAAGTCATTAGATGCACCCACAGAAATACGGAAAAATACCACAGGGCTTTCTGGTTGCAAATTCAGATTCACTCATGTCAGCTCTCACCTAAAATAGTATTTGCTCATTCATTAAAAATAATAATCCAAAGGAATGTAAAAGAGGGAGGTGCTTGGTTTTATTTCAAGGGATTAATTTAAAAAAAAAAAATAAAAATCCAAATTCTGCCATTCAGCAAGTTATTCCAGGCTCATAAGCCAAGTTTCTTAGTTAAGTATTTTCATAGCAGTGATGCCCAAGTGTTTGAGTCATGAAACAGAATCACTTTATCCTAAGCACCATGCAGTGCTCTCACGTATAAGTACTCAAATACACTTTGTGTCAAATAGAGAAAGACCTACAGAGAGGTCTTTCATTATGCTCCGTACCACTGACCTCAACAGCCATCTTGGAAATCAGGAAATGATCTGAACCCTGTTGCAGCACCAAACAATATCATTTTATGAGCAACATTACGATCAAACAGTTGCAATATTTCCTTGGAGCTTGCACAAGACAAACTGTTGGGTAAGCTTTTAACTCAAAATGAAAGATTTTAGATGTGTGAGCATGTTTACATTTTTTTTCCAACTACATTATTTAACAGTCTTGCTGCATATATATATATATATATATATGTGTGTGTGTGTGTATATATATATGTATATATTCCACCCCGCAAGATTTAATCAATATTCCAGCAAGCTGAGGAGGACAAAACGAGAGGTCACAAACTATTTCCGACCAACCCTGTGCCAAAGCTTTCTAAAATTTCTGAACTATTTGCATTTCTTGTTTTTCAGTAAGCAGTTAATCAGAACTTCTTTTCTTTTCCAAATAAGATTATATAGGTCTTAGACATACATCAATCCTCACTTCCGTGGAAGTGTTTCCCTCAAAAAGAAGTTACATATCAAATGTGCCCATAGTGTATTCTCATTCCGTCTCTTGACGAAAACTTCTGTACTATGACAGAGCCAAACATTTGCACCAGCACAGATGTAGGCCAGTCTGCAGTCTCAAAGTTGTTAGCTACACATTCACTGGATATTGTACACATATGCAATACATGATAAATTGTGGGAAGTTGATTTAGGAGAAGGCAGTAGTCCTCAAGATTTCAAAAATAATTACTACCATTTTTATGTTTTTATTAGGAACTAAAACATCACTCAGGAGTGTTCCCTCATCAGACATCTTTTAAGATTTGTTAGATTGCTGGAAGAAAACTAGATAATTTCGTTAGATATATTGTTACTCCTTCTCTCTTTTTCAGCTTATTTTAACATTCACCAAACTCATTAAGCTCATTTACACAACATAACCTTTAACTTTATATAAATATCTGCTGACCAATCCCTGAACCTTAACCCTGATTGGTTGGGTAAGAGGGAAAAAGAACGACTTTCAGTGCACAGTTGCACATTTTTGCTTATCTACAGACTCATTCCAGAGTTGTGCTGTGGGAGGGGAGTGTTTTGTTGTTTGAGGGGATTATTTTTGTTTTTAACAAATGCATGACAATTAAGGAAGTATTAACTCAGAGTCATCACATAGATTTCAGCTTAACACTATTCAAGGCTCTTTCATCTTCAGTTCTGAGCCATACGAGCTGTTTATTACTGCTTAGAGACCAACCTCTTAAATAAATAAGAGCTTCAAAAGTTAATAGCTACACATCACTGTCTAAAAGTAAAAGGCTTCCTTCACACCTAGCTGAGTGGTGCCACTCCTGGGATGTGCGTGTTTCCACTAGAGGCCTCAAGATACAAAGAAAGATATAAAATGACACAAACAACCCTCTGAAAGAGAAGGCAACACCTCACCATATCTGCTTTACTTTTCTGTAAAAGTAACATTAACATTTGTTGTCTACTCGGAGTATTTAAAAAAAAAAAAAGGGGGGGGGGCAGAAATTATAGCTATATAACAGCATTTGACAAAATAGTGCTTAAAGTGAAAGGGGACTGACAAATCTAGAAAGCACATTGCATAATGCTAATGTTCTACATATTAAAATGGTCAAAAATATTACTTATGAATGCAAGCATGACATACACTAAAAAGATAAGGTCCAATCTATATTTGTTAATAATTGCACATATTGAAATACAGGACCTATATATTTTTTTTTAATAATTCACCAGCTGTTGAAATAGAGCTACTTTAAAGCATAAAACAACATACATTTGATTCTATATGGTCAACAATGCACAACCATTGACAGAAATAAAATATAACACTACATAAAGCCAAATCTGGAGCAAGAACTTACTTCAGCAAAATGTAGTTACTCCAGAAATATCTCAATTATTTTTCCAGAACAGTGGAGTTAAAAATTCTTTTGAGACGTTTTTGAGGATCTTTAATGACCTCAGTGGTCAAGAACTCTGTATTATATCATCTAATAGAGAAATCAGACAGTGCCAGCGTTTATCATGGCCTAATTCCAGATTTACAGATGTAAATCTGTATTATAGATATGCAGTACGCAAAGTACTCTGAAGTCATTCTGATTTGTTAAAAATACTTGATAAATATCCTCCTGTTTTCTCTGACGCTGAATATAACTGGCAGAGTATGGTACAGTGTGAGAAATTCAGTTGCAGAAGGCAAATGAAGAGGAGTAGATAGGCAAAAAAGGGAATGTAGTCTAAATTTGTTGAAACAAATAATAGTGGGACCAATCTGAAACCTTCCCAATGCAAAGAACACCAGTTCTTTGCCAAGTACAGTGCAGGGCCAAGCACTTCAGAAGTCAGCAAGAACTAAGAGTTAGGAAAAAAACTCTAAGAAAAAAATTAATTGCACCTCAATTTTCTGGTTTATTATTATATTTTTTGCTAATTTTTAATAATATCAAGGTACTCCATTCTGACACCTTTAACATCTTATAAACATTCTAAGAAAACAGATCCTAGGAGTGTCAGGACACTTGTTGTGCGACGGAGCTACTCCAGCTTGCAGAGAAGCCGAAGACACACTCACATTCCACCTTTAGAAATGATTTCACTGAAAACAACACCCCAAAATAGGGCATTCTCCTTTCACTCTGTTTTTGGGGTTTTTTTTTTGGTAGCTGTTGTTCAGCTTTACTCAACCTGGTCTCTTGCATTCCATATAGCTACATGATTTTACATCTTACAGCTCATTTTTAATTGCATATCATTGCTACCTTTCTTGTAAAGAGACAGGGCTCTGCCATTCCTACTAATTATCCGAATCACCAGTCACTGATTGCATGTGTGTGGCCTTGCCTAAAACTTTTAACCACAAGTTAAGTCACTAAATCAAAGTGAGTTGGAGACATCTCTGCTGTAGCGACACACTAATAAAGTTTGTGTGACATTACTTTTAAGCCATTTGGAAGTATTCTTTCTAGGATTACAGTACTCAAATACAATGAATAATTTTGTGGAAGTGTGGGAGAAAGGGAAGGCTTGAAGGTTATCCAAAGCTGTGGGTTAATGCACTGCTATGCCATCTAACCGCAGCCACAACAGCACTGCAGCCCTAACTGAATTGACTCGGACACTCTCAAACACGTTTGGTGACAAAACCCACAACAGTGAGAGCAGCACCTTAACTCTCACCTCAGTAGAGCTCCAGATCCATCACCTGTGTTTGAGAACACTTAAGAAAAGATCTCTCTCTTCATCCTAATCACACTGACCATAACTGGCTGCTTTTCTCACATTGGATTTCAACTTACTCTGACTCTAGATTTTTCTAGTGTTAACTAATATGACATTTATTAAATGAAGTAGGAAGATCCAAAATTAAGAAAAAGCTAACATGTTCCTCATTGTTAAGCCACAGCTGCAGTGTGTGGGAGCATGGGTGCACACATGGAGACGTCCTGCTCTTAGCATCATGGCAATGTAGTCAACACACCTTGTTTTTCTAAAAGGGTACACCTTGTTCTGTTCGCTCACATATACATCCACTTCCTCTGTGTAATATTTCACCCTTTATTTTCCACTCTAAACCCATCAAAATAAGTAGTAAATGATTAGCTATACATCTCCAAAACTACCTTGTCAGCCTTCACAATTGCAATCACATGTGAAGCAGAGCAGGAATTTTACTTTTTTTTTTTTGAGCTTTCAGATTTTCTCCTGTCCTCTTTCCCAAAAAACCAAGACCTTCCCAGTGTACTTCACAGCACTATGAGAGAATGAAAAGAGAAGAGAAAGAACATCCCACTAGATTCATGGGGCTTCGTGGGACAATAAAAACTGATACGTGAGGGATACTTGCACCCGTCCCCAACTCTTCTCTTCCACTTCTCATAAATCTCTGGAATAGGACTAAAAGGTAGTTATAACCCCTCCATTCTCCAGTCCCCCTAAATCTTTAATACAAAACGGATCATCTGTAGCATTGCAGGCAGGGGTGTTCATTCAGGAAAAGGCACTTGGCTGAAATTGCAATGGTAGCAACGGCAATTTTCATATGACAGCCCTGACCTAAGCCTACGCGATCCAGCTGAGTGTGCACACACAGGCCACTTGGCAAGTCTGCCTGTGTCCACTCTGACAACACTTTCTACCCTCAGCCTTGCAAAATTTGCCCACAGAAGAGTTCAGACAGCCCACTGTGCTCCGACAGCATATTTAAACTGTGATGAATCTGTTTTTGCTCCCTCACAAGAACATATTAAAAGAAAAAAAAAAAACCAACAAAAACCAACTTTGATTAGTGCTGAGTGGAACAATAACTGAAATTTCAGTCAAATAACAGAATGGAATTTGTTTGAATGGTTCCCATTTTCCTATTTTCTTCTAATTTTTTAGAAATCTTGTTTAGTAATTTTACATCCTAACAATAAAACATGAAATGCTTTCAATACCACTGTTGCAGTGAAAATACTTCGGTTTTATGATGTCTCTCCAGAGATAGATATTAAGTACTCTACAGATAGGTTAATTTAGCATAAAATAGTGTAATGCCTTCCTTATTTCTGTTCATGCATTTTGAAATTGTGGTGCCAGGCCAAGCACAAGTCACGCATCACACACTGGTCATCATGCACAGATTTTACTAATAACTAAGAAATATAAAAACCTTCTCACTCCTGTTAACATCAGTTTGTCAGATCTGCACTGTCTCACTCAGAGAAGAAATGTCTGTGCAGTGAAAACCATAACAACCACCAGTTATGGTGCTCTGAACTGCAGTCACCTGGAATTCATTCAAGTCACCACAACTTGATGGTCAAGTACATGATCTCTGTTTCTCGATTTTGCTGGCATTGCATGAAAGTTTACACTGCACAGAAGTAGTCATCTTCACCAGTACCAGCACAAACCTGACTTAAGTGATGTTCAAATGGGTCTTTTTTTTTTTTTTTTCTCTCCAGAATTTTTATAAAATCTGAGAAAGTTAACTCTGAATCAAGGAGAACAATTTTTCAGAGCAATTTGCCTTCACTTCATGGGTACAAGTGTCAGCAAAAGCATGCTGGGAGCCTCTCAAGGAGGGAAGGCATGCTCCAGACATCTCAGCAACACTACCTCATGGCTTGTGAGGGCAGCAAGGTCTGTCTGCTGCAGCAGAGCTGGGAGCTGGCAGGAGCTGGTCTTGGCAGGGCTGGTCTCAACCACTACTTGCTTTGATAGAGCTCTTTTCAAGTATACCCAGAAGGTTCAGGGAACATGATCTTCAGTTACTATAAACATCAATCAGCTTCATGCGACCACATATTCCTCTTTCAAAAGAAGTAGCACAAGGCAATTCCCCAATAAATGCACTAAAATCAGTCTACAGCAGCTCTAAAGTTAGTAGGAATTGTGTGCCTCCTCTCATGGCAGGTCACCCACAAGACTGAGAAAGCCTAAATCCTAATCTATTTTGCAATGAAAGTATTGTGTGAAACGCGCAGGATCTGGCCTCAGGGTGGACCAGCAAAAAGACAAACAAAAAACATGTCACTACCCCATTAATCCTTATTACAGATGGTACCAAGGAGAAAACTATTCCCTTAAATTTGCATTTCTGTGTTATCCCTTGCCCTTGGGTCTACTCAGTCTTGACTTTCAGCAACTACTGTGTTCACTGAGGAATAAAAAGTTATACAACTGACCCAATCTTCTGTTAGAGTAATGAGAAAATCGTGTTATGTGTTGTTGGTGGGGTTTTTTGTTAAATTGTGGCCCTTGCTATTCATTAACATTCAAGTGCTGAAAAGGCAATAAATTATTACCAAAAGGAAATGTAAACAACTTTCTCTGAGGAAGGACTGCATACAGTAGGCTGGAACCTCCTTCAAGTTAATTGCAACACAGTTCACTAATGAAACTTTCCATCTATTAAATCTTAACAGGCATAACTATAAAAATGGCGCCAAGCTTTCTCTCCTGCCTAGGAATGTCTCAGACAGCATCTGCAGAGACTTTCACACTTACTGTCTTTGCAGGGATTACTAATTATCCCTAAGTACCAATGGTAACATACAACTAATTGCACACTGGTATGGAGTTTTTGAATTAATTTCCATACTGAGGCTGGCTGTTAGAAAGACTCTAGCAGTGATACCTGGTTCTTATCAAGTACCTTGCAGCAGATCTGACCCAAAGTGCTCTGAAGGCAATAGGAATCATACTCCTTTGCTTTCACTTATCTCAGGATTAGGGTCAAGCTGGGCAAGGACATCACCAGGACTTCAGCCAAGACCTGTGTTTGCTTTTAAGGCAAAAATTTAAATTCCATTCCTTCGCACCCATTCAGAAGAGGCCATGCAGTACTGCTGAAGTGTAGCACCTCTCCCAGCACATCGCAGCAGGGACCTACCTTTGCTTGTTTGTGGCTCTGTAGACCACTTTGATCAGCCACTGCTCTTAATTGTGCACTTTATTTCCTCCTCTCACCAATGTTATGAGCTGTTCAGACTCTTAACTGACATCTGTGTTTCTCATCTGCAAGATTTATCCAAAATCTCCTGCTGGCTCACCACAAGATGTTTTTAAGCCTTGCTTTTTCTTCCACTTCCTCCATGTTTTTACCTGTCCTTTGCTCCTTATCTATCTTTATCTACAATATCAGCCTTAAGGGTGATCAAGAACATGTGGATTCATTCACTCCTGAATATTTTAGTGATTGTACTTTAAGAAATGTCAAAGACTAAAAAAAGTTCTACATGTCCTGCTTGACTTGAGACTTGCTGTCTTATATCTGTCAGGCATCAGACTGTCTTATATCCTTTCACTCTTTTCCTCTGTTCAGTGAGACTATCTAAATACAACCAATAATCATAGGTCAGGCAGTATGCTCTTTAAAGAGCAAGTAGCAGCATTTTTTGAAGGTCTGGGACTGGCATAAATACATGAAAGGACTATAGCTCTGTACACCAATTAGTGATTTTCACATCATATTTTGAGTAAACTAGAATGTCCACCTTGATAGTAAACCCGGTGAATTATCTCATTTATGATCTGATTTCAGCAAGCTGAAGCCAGGAAGAAAATTTAGCTTCAGCATATGCAAGTTTGACTTCTTGAAATTGAAGTGTTAATTAGTTGAACAAAACAAGGAAGTATTTTTTGCCAAGTGTTTTTTTGCTCAATAACTTTACTGTTTCTCCTTTGACTCCTTGTATTGGAGAAATCACAGTACTTGATTTCTGGAAAACGTTATCAGCTCGGTCTTTGAACATTAATAATCAGGGATAAACATATCCCATTCAGAAATCTGTCTCAATAATTACTTGGAAACGTCATTTGCTCCAGTATGGCTTAAAAGATGCATAGCGAAAACAAACACATAGTGAAAAGATGCATAGTGAAAACTGTCACCCCTTAATTTTCCTTCCTGAGTAATAAAGTTCTATTGTATTACACTGAGGAAGGAAGTATGTCATGATATTGTGAGTTGCAGCAATACCAAATTAATTACATGTAATACAAACTATAAACAATAGTTCTAAATAAAAACTACAAATATATTATCATCAATGTGTTGTAACTGGCAAGTGCCAATAAGTGTGTGGTGCTATGTAGTACACTAACAACACCGGCTTAAAGAATACAGTCTGACATACAGGAAAGAAAAAGTTTTAGACGTTTAAAGCAAAAGTATTTAATAGCTCTCCAAAGCTTATCCAAATTTCAGAGGTCACCTTAACTGGCAATATATGTTCTTAATGTATTTCAGCAAGCTCAAAACTTAGCCAGAGCGATGGCATAGGATCTAAAATGAAGAATTCCAGTCTCCCCACACACACAAAAGTTTACATTTTTCAAGTTTATGTGAAAGGTTTTTTTAAAGCAGTTACCAAACTTTTAGTTTTCTACTTAAAATAGGAAGTTGCACTTCAGCTTCAGTTTGCCATTTAGAAGGAATGACAAATAACTTGAGTTTACAACAACTACTTATTTATATTAATAAAAATATTAATGCTCAGCTAAGTTTTTCCTTTGTATGAAATAATCCTACAATAATTTCATGGCTGCTAGGTGCCATAACTATAAAGTTGAACTGTTCTGGGAAAGAAGTGATTGCAAAATAGGGAGTTGGAGCTGCAGAGTGGAAAAAGTATCTTGTACTGTTTTATTTTATTTTAGTAGCAGATTCTAACATTAGATGCCTTGAAATAGCTTTTATATTTTTACTGAGACGAAGGGAGGGAGTCAGTGTGTGCAGATCTTATACTCCTGAGAATTTCCCTGCGAGCATTTTGCTAAACAAGTCTTGGCAACCCATCAGCGTCTCAGTTCAGGGGCAAACACTGTTGAATTCACTAATGAGTTCTGGATCTAGCAAAAAATTTCTATGAAAAGTTACAGTGCTACCCCTGCACAACAGATAAACCACCTCTCGAATTCCAAGAGCTCTTAACTGACTTGCATAGGCAAGTAAAAGTCCTGAAGTGATTTTCAAGAAGTTCTACCTCTAAGATTACTCCAGGCAAGCAGTGCTTAAGCATTAGGCACAAGCACGACACTGAACTATCCATAACATTACAGTATTCTCTTGGCAGGACAGCATTAAGTTACTGTTTAGAAATCACAGGGGTCTACACAAGTTCAAAGTGAATCGTACTCTCCCAAGGCTCATGTCAAAATGCCAAAATCACTTCATCGAAGGGGTGTGCAGTCAGGTAATGTAGGGTGGACCTTTTTCGCTTTTGAAGGTGAATACTGTCTTTTTGTCTCTCCACCTGAAACTAAATGTTGCTGCTGAGCATCACAGATCAAGGCAACTTTGCAGATACCTGGTCCCACAAGGAGCCCAGTTGCCCTGAGAAGCACAGCAGTTCCCAAGGCATAGCAAAGCTTGGCTCCTGCTGCAAGTCTTTCATGGGAGAAACTGGGAACATAAAGTTACAAGTTACTAATTAAAAAAAAAAACAACCCACAAAACACCACACAAGCTATCCTCTAGTTTTCACCTGGTACCCTTTCTTAACCCTTTCTCTTTTTCAGGCTAAGCTTTTCCATGTTGGAGCTGCTTTCATTTTCTGTATTTATTATACAGCACGTAGTACATTTTTGGCAGTAAGCGATAAATAAAAATTTAATCTGAATTATTTTGATCATTATCTATTCACAGCATACTATCAAGGAAATTTCAGGTTGTATTTGGAATAGAGATATGAGGAAGTGAGATTATAATTATCCAGCATAGATCTCCTATCATCCCATTAACCAATTTTGAAGTATGAGCTTAAAGTAGTGCTTGTAAAGCTAATTCAGATGTGAGATTAACTTCAACCAAATTTATATTGCCATGGATTTCTTCCAACTACACAAATGCAAACACACAGCTACAACCCCACCAGCAACCTACATATACCCTACTTGCATTCAACTTCACCTGTCTAGCATTTTTGTCTGTTTAACACTTTTCCTTTGTACAGTTTCATTTCCATTTCCTTTAAACTCCCAGTTGTAATTCCATCAACTACATGAAACATTACATTAAGGCAGAGATAATTCATGCCATCAACAAGGCCACATGGCTCCTGCAGCCCCTGGTTCCTGGGGAAGGTTGTGGTGCAGCAGCAGCTGCCAAGAAGAGCAGGTGGTGGGAGTGAAGGAGAAGGAGCAGAGCCTGCCTTGTCTGTGGCAGGTCTGATGCGGATAACACTCATCCTGCCACTCCTCCACCTCTACCAGTGTACTGCTAAGCAATACCACCTCTTTCTTCCTCTCACACAGTGTCTTTTAGCAACAACTAATAACATCAGTGTATTATCAAATTTCTTTACATATCAAATCCAAAACACAGCAGCTACTGGCAAGAAAATTAGTGCCATTGCAGCCGAAACCAGGACAAAGGGACATTCAGTAAACATGGAGTTGACTAGTGGCCAGGACCTTCATAACCCATGTGCCATAAGATCAGTTTGTACACTCCCTGACCAAGGCTCGCCTCCTCCCAGGATGCCTTCATGTTTTCTCAAGTGTGGGACGATTCTCTGGACCAAGGGAGCAGGGACAATACATACAAGAAGGGAAGCAGGTCACTGACCTGTTTAAGATGTTCAAGCAAAACTTAGTGAAAAATAAAGATACAACTGAGAACAGCAAACAAAAACAGTTTCTGACAATAATTATATCCAGTGGGGGGGGGGGGGGGGGGGGGGGAACAAACAACGCCCAACAAAAACGAAACAACAAAACCACCACACAAGCAGAGAGTTAAATAAAACACTGAAGGAGCATGGAGTTATACTTTGATGAAGAATTAACTGTATTTAACTTTTTCCAACTTTTTTGCAAATTCTTTATCCCAGACCCATTTGAAGTTCATTACATTCTCTGTTAAGACTTAGAAGGTAGTTCTTTAAATACGCTAAATACATGCAGGTAGTCTTATAAAATTAGAACAAATGTAATATGAACAGACGCAGTAAAAAAAAAAAACAAAAACAAAAAACCAAACCAAAAAAAAAACCAAACCACACAAAACAATAACAAAAAACATCACCATGCCTAGACAGACAGACAGCCTACAAGTGGACATTTGTTACTTCCGTGCTTGCTTGCCAAAGACCAAAGAGGGAAGGAAATAATTTTCCTTATCCAAAACTTGAATAAGTACTTGAAACTTCAGCTTTTCCTTGTTATCTCTGTTAGAGTTTATACAATGATATGTACACTTTTTTTTTTTCATTGCATTTCATGACAGCTTCCCAGAATCTACGAATAACAGCGTGGTATGATTTGAAAAAGTATGTGCATATGTTTAAGGAAAGTGAAAAATAGGATAAGACTGTGGTGTTCAACCTTTACTGTACTGCATGATGGATGTAGAGCTGTTCTGCAAGAATTTATGAATACTGCATGTTGACCTGGTTATTGAAATGTTTATTGTATGACTATATTGAGTTAAATCAACAGGACTATTGGGGAAATAAGGAGGAATCACTCAAAATAAGCCACCCCAAGGTAACTTGTTAGAGCTAGTTAAGAAAAAAAACGCCTAAGCTATTTCCTGTGAAGATTCTGCCTCCCAAGCACAGCAAGGGTGTAAGGCTTTCTTGCCACATGAAGCCACAGCCAGGAGCTGAGTTTTCTGTATGGGTAGAAAGTCAACTGCAAGTTCTTCACAAAGTGGACAACTGTCAAACCATTTAAATTTGTCACGCTTGGTTTGAGCCTAGAGACTGATAAACTTATAGGAAAGGTTGAGATAGGTACAGGTTCAACATTATATAATTTCTCTTTGAATTTTTAGTTTTTATCATTAAAGAAAAATACCTAGGCATTGCTAGTATGTTATTAGAACATATCCCCAACTAGAGAGGTAGGATTATGAACCCAGGTAGGTTCTCTGGCCTGCTGGGCTGTTGTCACACAGGTCATTTTTGCCATTCTGAGTGAAAACTAAATGTCCAATAGCTATCCATATTAAACCACAACTTAGAACAACAACAATGAGGTTTAAAATAAAAATCAATATCTGAAGTTATTTTTGCTTGATTATTTTGCTTCACAAAGAGATCAGTTGTTTTAACAAAAGGAAAAAAATAGTGTCAGTATTGCTGTTAAATGAAAACTTCGAGGGATGTTTCTGTAATACATGAAACAGCAAATGAGACTTAAAATTTGTATCTGAAATAAATTACAACTGATTAGAAAAATACAGTGTACTGGGAGTACCAAGAAGATTATGTTGGTAAGTTTTGTATTCAGAACTAATTATTTTAAAAGGTATATTGAGTTCTTTCATTTCAGAAGATTTAGTTTTAATCAGACCTTTGCTATGTGTGTGCTCATTTCTAGAAATCCTTATGTTCTTCGCGGTGTCCTTTGAATTTAAAAAATTATTATTAGGTCTGATTTGTGCATATCCCTCTGCATATAACTAGCACATTTTCATTGAAAGGAAAACCTCCAAGTGTACTTATCAATTACATACATTTGCTAAAAATACAGATAAGCAGTCCGTAAGAGAACTAAAACTGTTGTCAATACAGTTACCAAAATTTCTAGTGCAGTCACCCAGAAATATACACACGAGATTAAGAATCCCACCAAAAAGGCAAAACCACCACAGTGCCCGGATGCAATCCCGGTGCCCATGGGCAGAAATAGACAGCAGGCACCAGGAAGGACCTGTTGGAAAGCTGTTGGTGCCAATGCCTTGCTCCTCCACCCCAGCCCTGGCTGCCAAGGGGCAGCAGGGACAGGTAGGTGACAAGGTCTGGATGCACACCTGCAAAGGACATTTCTAGCACAACAACTTGCGCCAGTTAATAGTTTTCTGGGTAACAGATATTCAGCTATTCGCTTAAGTCATATCAGACCTGGTCAATCTCACTGTCACTCTTGATCATTAAGCACTCAGTCCTTCCTTTCACCTCCTAGCCAAGGTGGAATGGGCAGCATTACAGGCAGTAACGGTTGATCATTTCTTCTTAAGCAGTTTCTAGAATGAGATACCAAAGGTCTCCTCCTATTCATTGGCCTATAAGCAACTGCATGAGGTAGAATTGCCTTTTTATAACCTCACGACACATTTCTGCCAACGTTCCATTCCTGTTCAAGAAATAGAATTCAATTACAGCATGTTAAGTGCAGGGTTGAAAGAACATACTTATTTCAAGTTTGTCTTTTTACTGCCTAAATTAAACTAGGCATCCTTTTGGATGACAGCTTGGTCAGTTAATCACAAGAACCTAACTTTCCTATCTCTTTTTCTTCTGGATGGCTGTATTGCCCTCTGCAAAAGGTTGCACCTTGAAATTACTCTGGGTGCAAAGCTGCACCAGACTCAGTAGTTTATGCACTAAGCAAGGCATTTTGTCTGGAGTATATGAGAGGAGGGCTCAAAAATTGGTATGGGTGACACGGAGATAGACTTTACAGAAGCCAGCTATGAGCCATAAGCACCACAGAAATTCTGCAGCCACCTGAGCAGAAGGGCTCACCACTCTACTGAGGAACACTGCCACTGCCAAGAGACACACTCAACATGGAAAGCTTCAGATGGTCATTTGCAAGGTGTTGTTTGTGGGGCCTGGGAGAGTCTGGTACTTGTTCCCTCACACTCAGCCCCAAGCAGACAAATCTCATGCCTTCCCAGACATTCTGCAAAAGCTGTACGTTTAATAGGGCTTGCAAAAAGACTAAGGGTTTGCTTCTCAAATAAAGAAGGGATGAAAGGAACTTTCCTGGGGTTGTGCTGGCTCAATTCCTGTTTGATTGACTGCTCATGCTGTTGCGTTGGTGGTTATTAGAGCTGGTAAAAACATAGTTTCTGTCCCACAGGAGTTTCCTATACTTTGACAGTTGTTTTCATTCCATAACACTTTCATGGAATGAGTGGTCCTAAAAGTAAATTAAGAAATATAATTGCGTGTGTATGAGCACATTTTCAACCCAAAGGTCTAACCTCTTTCTTCTCCCTTAGACAGAGGTGTTTACAAGAATTTTTTTCCAGGTTCATCATATCAGTATTCTAGCTGCTTGGTCTTCCTTGGGAAGACCAGAGTGCAATGATGAACTGCCACCATGATGCTTTCCCTCCCTTTCCTTAGATTCCCTAGCCTGCTCAATTCCTAGATGTGTCGGGAACATAAAGTAACCATTTGAAGATTTCTCCAGAAAATTCAGTAAGCACCAAGCTAACAACAGCTAGCTACTACATTCTCCTTTGCTTATGGGCCTTCTGTGGGATGCACTGAAATAAGGAGGATAGATGACTAAAAATTGTGAACCTCAGTGGTCAAAACCAGTCCTTTGGGGCTACAGATATCGCAGGCAGTTCAGGGCAGCCTTTACACCAACTAATCCAGTACTACTTTTCACTTATCCCCAGTGCACAGCTAGTGACAAAATCCACCTCCTTTTACCTAACATGGCTGTATTTTGAGCAAGGAGCAAGTGAGAACCGTCATTTGGCAGAATTAGACATGCAATGATCTGCAGAGGTTGTCCAGTGTGGTAATTACTGTCTTGTTCTTTTCTTCTTTTTTAAAAATAAAAACATATAGCCTAAAATGAACAAATGGCATTCTGTTTGTCTCCAAAGCCACAAAATGAAGTAACTGACTTGACCTATCTTCACACATTTCAAGGTTGCAATGAGAATCTCGGTACCATTTTGCACCATTTGTCCCTCACCCACAGATCCTCCCATCCCTGGTTGAACCATATAGCATTAAGGTTAATATTACTGTATCGCTACTAGGTGGAATATAGCTGCATGAGTGTCTCTTGGCTTAAAATAGTCTTTATGAAGTGCGATGCTTTAGGGAAATAACGTTAGTAAAGAAATGTCAGTTTTTGCTCTCGTCTTTGAAGAACAAAAATCTAACAAGGGTGGTTGTCAGCTATTATGCTTTTGTACTGAAAAATTGTACAATCCTTTTAAGTTACATATAATGATTTTACAGCCTTTTAACAAGAGGACCACCACTGGGTAGGATTTTTAACAGGGGAAACAGGACTGGCTATTTATTTATTTATTTTAAACCAGCTGAATTCCCCAAGTTCTTCCTTGATTTAAGCTACAGTCTCTATTACAAACAGAAGAGATTATAAGCATCTAAAGCGGCCGTGGTTTTGATAAAACTCTCTTAAGTAATGATGATCCTACAGCATTCAGACAAGTCAGGGGTCAATATAACCTTATTTGCCTGTGCCTTTCATTAGGAGCACTTTCTGCAGTACCGTACTTCTGGTACCTCCAAATACACAGAGGATTCATGCTTCAGTTCTGCATGTATTAAGAATGCAGCCATAGCAACTACTAGCATTAATGAACTATTTGCTTATGCAGTAATAATTAACTTCCATTACATTACTTTGTGTGATTACTTTCTTAATTGCCTGAATTATGCATCCATTTAATATTTAATAACCATTCTCAGAAATCAGACACTGGTAAAAAAACAAATTGCTCACAGTTTCCTTGCAATAATTAAGCTCACAAGAATAAATGAAACCTTTTAAAAATGAATGCCTTGTGATTATATCCTTGCATATAGAACAAGATCCTAAATTAGCCATTTATTAAGTCTAAATTTAAGACCAAATAGTACATTTTTCACTTACGCCTTGGGAAATCAACCTATACAGTACCTGACATCACCAGCATAATTAAGTGCCATCTATTTACTTTGAGAGTCACGAATTCTGCATTAGTATTTAGAACATTCAGAAGTGTGCGTGGGGAAATCTTTAAAATGCCTCCTTGGAAAAATAGCATCTTCTTTACCTGAGGTAGCTGCTTAGTTGTGCTTAAAGTACTGGAAAGATCTCTGAAGCGTAAATAGCCTTCTGATGGGAAGGGTTGGGAAGGATTTTTTTTTTTTTTGTCATGTTTTAATTTACATACAAACAATGGAAATACAGTTATACAGCCTGAGGTCAGGCTTACCAAACAGGATGAAATCCATTGTTGTATATGAAAATAACGTTTACAATCAAAAACAAGCAGTCTGATCTACTTGTGTTTTCATGTTGTCATCTGTCTGTCTCTGAGCCCTCGTGCCCTGCCAGCACCCAAGCAGAGCCACATGCTGATTTGCAAAGTGATAATGCCATTACGTTCTTGCGCATCAGCTTTGTTTCCCGGTGGTTTGCAATGAAGTCACTAGCTTAAATAAAACATACAACTGTTTCATTGTAGGTTGTTTTGATGAATAGAGTCTACTAGACAAGACAGATAACTGTTGTGAGGTTTTTTTGTTTTGCATTTTTTTCCTTGAGTTGCATCTGCAAAATTGCTCTGCCATTCCACATTGATTATGGCAGCCGTGTACAGATGTGTTTATCTGAACCATAACACCGCTTGGCCAAAGCTACAGGGACTCCAGTACATTACTGCCTCACTTTTCCTATCTACACGTACCACAAATAAAATGTATACCACAAAAAGCGTATTCCAGGCATCCCACACCCACATAAACCAATCCAATAAAAAGTAGCTGAAGGGCTCCTCTGCTGAGAGGTGGGTGAAAGAACAGTGGCTGCTCTCCTCCTTGCCCATACAGGTGGATCATTTCAGTGAGATGCACAGGGAGCTGCAGGGAGCCGGGGAGGGAGAGAGGGACGGAGCCCATTTGGGGTGTCAGGAGCCAGCAATGGCTGCTAGCCTGAGTTCCCAAACCGAGCTAAATTGATGCCAATCTCACTGGCTGTTGTTACAGTGGGCAGCATCATTAGGATTTGCTTTTTAAATGATCTCTCAGGCTGTAAGTCTGAGAGCTGCTAGCAAGGCAAGGTTAGAAAGAAAATGATGGCAGCATGTTGATGCTTCACAGACCTCATGATAGTTTCCGTCTGTCATTATTTACGTCTGACTAGATGCGTCATGTCAGCTACCTAGAAGGCACTTTAATATGAAGCTCTTGTTTTCCTCTGCTTTTTCACATCCAGACTGGGTACTATTATTTTTTTTGCATCACTACACTTAGGTGAAGCTTGCTTCAATCTCTCCATAATGACACACAAAGAAATAAAAATTGTTTAGCTCATGTTATTATACATGCTTCTATTCTAACAGACCTCTTCGACATTGTTCACAAAATGGTGAATTTAAATCAATAAACAGTCATCTATCAAAAGGTCAACTTAATTTTATTCTTTCAGCTTCTTCACTAGTATTTTAAGCAAAACCATTTCTTCCTTTAGTTTTCAGTAAATATTGTATTAGTGGACTGCTGTGGCATCCTATAGTTTTAACAGTAGACAGCATTTAGTAGTTCAATTAACAGGTTATTAATACCGCTTTATAATGCGATGAGTTCTGTCAGAGCCAATATAAATAAGGTTACAGCTATCAAGTATGTGTCAGTTTTGCCATTATACTACCTCTTGGTAATTTAGATTCAAAGGATTCATTGGAACTGGTATGGGATGAAACATGTAATTCATCCCTGAGTAATACAGCCAGCCCTGAATTCGATCCGATTACTTTTTACAGTGATGGTGGCTCACACAATGGAGAAGGACCCAATCCTTCAAGCCTTCCTGCAGACAAAGCACTCGTTCAGAGATACACTGCCTCTAAGCACGCATTGCTCTCCTGAGCGGGCTTGGCTGGCCACAAAATGCCCTTTTAAACCCATCCCTTTGCCATGTCCCGGGAAAGGGCTCAGCCATAGCATTTTAAAATTATTTTTTAAAGTATTTGTGCCAAAAAAAAAAAAAAAAAAATAGCAGTTCAATCACTCTGTGGACTGACTTTGCTGAATAATCACATGAACTTATTAACTCAACCTTTTCTAATCCTTTCACTCACCAAGCCCACTGTTTTGTTGTGTATGAAATTAAGTGACAAGCATGCTTTCATTTGGCTGGGCTGCGACGGGGCTAGTGCAGCTTTGGGTGCAGTAAAACAATCAGTAGCTCAATATCGCCAAAATTATTCAGTAACATTTGATCAGCTGGATTTTGTTCACTTGTTTGAATGAAAAGGTTAGAAAACAGGGTAAATTCAATATACCTTTAGCCAGTTAATGGTATACTTGTATTGTGTATGCTATGGAGCTCTTATAGCTGTGTATAGTTTTCTTAAAAGTACAGGTGGAAATGTAAAATATCTTCTTTCATAGGCGTCTCTCACTACCATCCTTAAAATTCAGCAGGGTAGCTAAGCTTCTGTAAGCATTTTTTATCCAAATGAAATTTTAAAGGTCACTGAGTTTTCTTCCTCACCCTATCAGAGGGGAAAGGTTGTTTGTTTATTTGTTTGTTTTTTAAATGGGGAAACTAATGTTACCAGATCAAAAAGCATTTCCTCTTAACCTCTAAAACAACATTTACCTTCAGAGGGGCTCCAGGCAAACAGAAGGTAATACTTTCCTGAAGTTACAGCTGGCTGAGTTACTCATTGAGCCAAATTCAACAGATACATTATTTGCATTTTTTGTTTCCTGAAAAGCCCACAGATGGATCATAATTATTAAAGAGGTGCTGAATCTTTGACATTCTCTGTGAGAAATCTATGTAAAGGAATTTTAAGCTCAGAATAATGTATAAGTGGCTCACTCGGCATGGCTGTTTGTTATTCATTATTTGCATAATTTGGTTGGTCACCTAAATCATAGGAGTTATTTTTCTGTTACTCAATTGGGTGATATAAGCCCTGCAAAAATGCTACAGGTTTGTCTCCATGGTGCCCTAACAGTTAATTCTTTGGGAAGCATTAAGTACTGGGGGTTTTTGCTGGAATAGCCTATAGGGCTCTGATTGAACTTTTCGAGTAGCAGCTTAACATCCCTTTGCTTTCTGCCAGCACTGTAAACACAGGGAGGATGAGCTCTGGGGTTTTTCTAGACAGAGTGAAAGGCTTTCATAGGAATTAAATCTATCTCCCAACACTGGCACTTAAAGCACGAACAGGGATGTTGTAAATGAAACCCTGAAGGTAAAAAACTGTGCTTACTATCAGCAATACTTTTACAGAAAAAAACTCCCTTATACATCATTTACGGTGACCACATTTACATTTCTCTTGAAGGAATTTTTATTTACCTCTTATGCTGATGTCATTAGTAAATACTGATGAGCAATACAGTTTGCTCCTCATATTCGTCATTTATATCATGCAATGTGCATGATCCCAGTGTTTTTGTGCAGTGTCTGTTATAATTACCAGAGGGCATGAGACAATAAGGCACCAAATGACAGCAACAGCTCTGGACGCTCCCTAAAGTAATGGCATAAGGCTGTAGACTGGATTATAGCTGTTAAAATGTTGGGGTGGGGGGTGGTTTGGAGTTTTGTGCTTTCAGGGTTTTGTCTGTCTTGTTTTGAGTTGTTGGGTTTGGAGTTTTGGGGTTTTTGGTTTGGTTTGGTTTTTTGGGGTTTTGTTTGTTTGTTTGTTTTTTTCTCCAGAAATGTTACCATGAAAAGGGTCTGAACAGCGCTGTCCGATTCTTAGGATTTCAGGACCGCATGAGACACTGATGGTGAGCAGTGCTGAGTCCCCGCAAGAGCCACTACTAGAGAAGGCAGCTCTGTGCGATGCAGGCTGGGGCCTTTTGTGAAGCAGAAAACAGAGGGTGTTTGGTTCCTCTATCTCCTCCTTAACCTGGAATTAATGCTTGGCTAAATTAGAGTTAACTGACAGCCTCCACTAGAAAACTGCTAGATGCTAAAAAATTATGAACACCTATATTTTCTATTCAAAGCCAAAGAACCTTCTAAATCAATTGTTTTCCTTTGTTTAACTTTTTAGGTTTTGAAATTCAAATGTGGTGCTTCTCCAACTTTTTACCAGCTCCGTAGGCTAAATATATTTCAAGTTCTTCAGCATCTCTTACCCTGGAAATTTGTCGATTGTAAACCACTAGCAATATTTAATATTTGTAAGTTCAGTTGTAGCCCCCATCTCGTTCAAAAACGCATAAATATGTTTTTTTTCCCCACGAATTTGAGAGCGCTGCCGAAGCCGGCGGAGCTGGGGCGTGAGGACCAGCGAGCAGTAGGTGGCAGCCAAGGCACTGAACTGCTTCCAGCAGCGCATCCCTGCCAGCGCCAACGGGAAACCGTGTCTGGGGCGGGGGGGCTAGGGGTGTCATTTCCAAAACGGCCTTCTCGGAGACTTCAGGCTATACAAGCAGGAATGGACAGCAATAATATGTTTCAGATGAAGCCCTTAAACTCTGTTGCCTGGTTTTGAGTTTGTCTGGTTCTCGGGTTTTTGAGGAGTGTTTTCTGATCTTACAGGGATGTAAGAGAGGCCGTGATTGTGCAGGACTGTCCTGAGGCTGGACATCACAGGTAGCATGAGCGTACCCAGGATTTAATCCCGCACAGTGACAAACAGCCCTCTCCCAGATGGGGCACAGCTGGGCCAGATCTGCCCACATGCAGACCAGTGGATTGAAGCCAGAACCCATGCTTCACAGGCACATACAAGAGACAAAAACCCACTGAATTAATGTTTCATTTCCCTTTCTACAGTACGCACACTGAGAAAAGCAATTCAACATCATCTCAATCTTTTTCCTCCTATTGAAGTGGCAAATATCATTAAACATAAGTGTCTAGCATCCGGAAAAAGTTACATACCAGCACAGATCTGTCACACTCACAGCAGGACTATTAATCAAAGAGGCTTCTCTCCATGCACACATAGGCCTCCGAGTGTATCTCCTAATGGGTCAGCATCGGTAAGTTCTCAGGTGTCTTCTATACCAATATTCAGCAATATTCAAGTGACAGATCAGACCAAAATTTGGATTCATACTTCATAAAATATTGGCAGTTTCATGAATCCATTTTCTAAGTAAGATTCTGTTACCTTATTCATTAACACACACACGAAGAAAGTAAACTAGAAGCTGTGAGAAGTAAGAAACATTTTCTAATTCCTAGAGGCAGAAAACAGTAAGTGTCTACTTATCTTTTTTAAATTACTGAAGCTATGCCAGTAACAGCCCTCCCAATCCCACTTCCAGGTCCTGAAGTATTTTGATTGTACAGGTATTTTTCTCATGTTACTTGTTCCACATTTCAGGGACTGCAGGAGAGAGTATTAAGGTAATGAGGAGAGATGGTGCATTAATATTTCACATTCAGATGGATTATTCAGACTCCTTCGCTATGGGATAACTGTCATAAGTTTAATTTTATTCCTACAGGGATCTAGAATAGCTCTAGAGAAACTATTTTTCTTAACTTTCCTGAGACAGTAGTTGGAGTAGAAGTGTTGTGAGTTTGTGAGCACAAGTGTGGCCCAAGTAAACCCCTACATGCCTGTTAGTAAGCATGTCACTCAATAGAATCACCTGAAGACCACAAGAAAACTTGACTTTTACAGTGATTAAGAGCACCTTGAATTTGAACTGTAACTTTTGTCACATAATTCGCAACACGGCAAACATGCAGAAGAAACTGTCAGGTCTGTACAGTGATATATAAAATTATCTAAACTTTCATTTGGAAGTGTCTTTCTACAAGGACAGATATAAGCTTTAACTGATTAAAGGTCTCACCCTTTATGTATTTAGAAATATTTCCTCATGGGGTCAAGAGACTGAACATATCCATGTCCTTGTTCAGCAGGGAGAACAAGAAATGAGAAATTAAAGTGCTGTTGTACTAGTTGTACAGTTAAATACAGTGATAACACAAGGGAGAGTCTGAGCAAACTATTACTTTTTTCCTGGGAAAACCGAAGGAAAATATTCTATTACTGTACAGTAATGGTCCTAATTACAAAGATAAAGAAAATAAATATTAATCACATTTACTCTTCCAATTATGGAGTTTTCTTTCATCTTTTCCTTTACACAGAGCTGCATGACATTTCCAAACTTCATAATGGAAATTTTGAAATCTGAATAGGATTAACTTCGTAACAAAACAATTTAAGTCACAAACTCAAATCATCAGCTGTAACATAGTGCCATGGACTGCTCAGAAAGCAATCATTAACTTCTGATTGAACTGAAACCAGTATTCAGACCAATACTCAGTCTTGAGCAGACATTCTTGTCTGATGGCAAGGCTACCATATTTCCAGTTAAGGTAGTCCAAACTCTGATTTGGTGAACATTGCATCTTTTTTCTAACGTAAAGTGGGAAGGTAGTGAAGAAAAGGGAAACTTCTGATAATTTAGCTTCCTTACCCTCAGTTACAAAAATGCTATCTCACAGTCATCCTGTGTCTCAGTAACAATTCCTTCATGAGATCAGCTTCCATCTAAGGTTCCGAAGAGTCCATCATTCTAAGAGCATATATAGAAAGACCAGCAGACAGGCATATCCAGATAAAATAACAGAACCACACAGAAGTGCTAACTTGGGACCCAGAGCAGCATCAGCATGACTGAACAGCTCTGAGGATGCAATGCTCAGTTTCTGAAATCAGGTCCAGGCTTAGCCTACTTAGAGACCTCCATGCAAACCTCTTTACCCTTAGCTGCCTTCCACAGCTCCAGTTGAAAACCTTCCATCAGCTGCTTACAGTGGTTCAACACCTATCAGATGTTTCTGCTGGGGAGTGCTAAAGCAGGCAACAGACCCATTTTACAGCTGCCAACCTTTTCCCCTATAGATAATCAAATAATTTATTGCACCTTTCTCTAGTGGTCCTACTGTTTCTTACTCTTAATTCTGAAAAAAAAAATATTAAACATGAAACCAAGATGTGGAGCATTCAAACTTTGCTTCACAAAGTGCACTAATTATTTAAGATTCATCCGTGTAAAAATAAAAAGGATACCATTTCTTTGGCTACACAACAAGATCAAACTAATGACACCACCAAGAACCCAATAGAAATATTTGATGAAAGCATCCACAGAGATGCTACCACCCCTATAGTAGCAAGCACTGTGAATTAATTAAAACACCTTTGATAAATATGCTAATACAGGTGTTTGGACTTGCAGAAACACCCCAGCCTGTTATGAGTTCCAGACTAGGCTGGAAGGCAACAAAAGCAAGTTTACTGTTTTACAGTTTGCTATAAAAGATCAGAATTCTGCCATTTGCCAACAGCCTGCTGAAAGCACCAAACCCTTCTGAAAAGAAAAACGTGCTGTAGTCATGCCCGTGTGGCTGATCAGCACATTAAAACTTGGACCCACATGCTCACATCATCATGTTATCCCAGTCACATCACCCAATGCAAGGAGTCAAACAAAACATAGGACAGCATCAAGGACTTTGTGTTGGCAATCTACAAAGTCAGCACTGATAAAACAGATGTAAAACCAGACAAAATATACAATTTGATTTCCTACAGATCAGCTGTCGGATTTCCTCCCCTCCAAAATTATTATTCTATGCTCAAAATAAAAGTGGTAGTAGGACACAGCAAAGGTCATAGGACAACTCCTAGCAGGCTTTTTGAAGATTATAACAATTGCCTAAAGAGTTCCAGAGATGTGTGGCCAACTGCTGCTACAGCCACCCTGACACCAAACAGCTTTTCTGGTTAATGCCAGAGTCAAGTTTTCCTTTCTCTGAGAGGAAATAAAATACTTGACACAATTTTTTCCTTCACAAGTATACACTAAGCAGTACCACTGCTTGGTATGAACACCACTTGTACTGACTTTACAGTAATACTCGCCACTGTTTTCAAATTGTCATTGTGGAGGGTTACAAAAATCAAAATAAGGACAAAAACTATTTACATGCTGTCCAGGGCTGCTGGACAAACATATTTTAATAAGCATACTAACTTGAAAGTGGTGTTGGACTAGACCAGTTCTATGTTTTTTAGACCTAGGTTCATCAAAAGAAAGCATTATCTGTTGCTTGAACACAATGGTTGGCATTGCAACTTTGCATTGTACAAACAATATATTTTAAAAATAAATGCACATTCTTTAGGCATTTCAAGATATTACTGAACTGTATGTATAAGTATTATGTAATAATCTAGAAGACTATTTCAATAGGTCATAATACTTCTGGTTGCATAATGCAGAGTTCTGGACATAACGTGACAAATGAACACTCTAAGATGAAAATACTTCACCTACTTTCCCTGCAATACATATACTTAGGGTATTCTGTGTTTGATTTTTCTGCCTTTTTGAAATAATCAGTAAGAATATTTCCTTGTGCTAAATAAAAATCCCCTATAATATATGAATAAAATACCGGATTGGCCTTCTGATTTTCTAGTTCTTCACTCCCCACTGTTCACTGGGTTGCCTACCTTGCAGTTTCCTTTGAAGCTAAACGTAAAATGTTGATTAAGGAATAGGTATAAGAAAAGCAGGAAAAAAATTATTTACTCATACACAAAATAAAATTTATGCTCTCCTGGCATTTTAGAAGGGTTGCAGCTTTTTTTTTTTCCTAGAAGGGACATCAGGAACACAGAGATGGGCATGGGTAGTAACAAAGTTTGGGAATAACTCAGTAAGAGTTCTTGCTGAGTTAGCCTACAAGATGTTTGGGACATTTAAGGCATTCCTGGAAGTCGCCATCTCCTCAGTCTCAGCAGATAGGAAAAAGTAATTTAATTCATAAAATAAGACATGATTTCATTGAATTTACTCATCATCATAGTGCAGCACAGGTCTTACACATATTTGTCATAGATTTGGTTCTTTGTGGTACTCATCTAAGTCACAAACCAGACTGTCCCTGAGGAAACCATCTGCACCAACAGTTCAGAGCAAGAGGGACATTACAGGAATGGTCCAGAGAGGGCACAACTGCTAGGTGGAACAGATTACCTATTACATTACCAACCAGCTTGCAAAGAGTATGCACCACAGATACACTACACACGGAGACAGACATGAATTAAGTTTAGGCAAGGCATTCCACTGCAGGTTTAAGACTTTCCATCACTAAAATGTTAGGAGAGATTTGTTTACCATCCCAAGTAGGGATGTCTGCTCATTCTTGCAATCATGTTTGCTACACAACTGTCTGCCTTCTCAGGTCAACAGTCACAGGTTTTAACAAGCAAAATTCCAACTCAACACATGGAAAAAAAAAAAATCCTTCACCATGAGAGCAAAGTAGAGGAAGGGATCCCCAGAGAGGCTGTAGAATCAAAGCCTTTTCCTGTCTTTCCATCAGAGTCAGACTCAGGACTTCTAAATCAACTTATGTTCTCAAGACTACTTCACTGCCTTGGTTGACATTTAGTCAGTTATATTTTCCTCCAGATATCAACTTATGCTCTGTTAGAACAGATGGGACCTACTACAGTAACAACTAGCAGTTTATTTTTAGAGGCTTTTAGCTATTAACTGGACCTTTTTTGCCTGAGGCTCAGCCCCTCCCCATGCACATCTAACACCTAATCTCCACACCTAAGATGAGCAGCATGCTTTCTCTTTCATAATTTTGACATCAACCCTCTCAAGGGAAATACTGAATTCAATATTTATCTTTATTTTATTCAGCAGAAACTTCAGATTTAGATAACAGAAGACATGAAAGATGTAATATTCCAAAAACTAGTAGAAGTATTCAAGAAAATTCTTTACTCATCTCAGTTACTGTTTCACAGGTTTTATAAGCTTAGTTATTGTTCACATTCCCTTTGCTCCCTCTATATCTCCCTAGAATTTGCATTGTCATATTTGACATATACATTTTCCTCATTCATAATGGTTACATTTCTCTTCAGTCCCGAGCAGCACTGTTCAAGTAAATCAGCATGCTCCTTGGGATACAGGTAAGAAAACAAGTACTGATCCACAATTCTTACATAGCATTCCATTTATTGGACCTGATTGAGCAATACTTCATTTCTGTAATTGAATAAATATATGGTGAGGTGAATGCTTATATGCAGTAAATGCAATGCAGATAGAGAGCTGTCTTTAGAAAAGGTTTAAATGTAGGAAGATGACAGACATTTTCTTTCCCGGGACATTACAACTCCATAGATTTGGAGAAGGCTCCAACCAAAATCTTTTACTCCCACCTGTGAATACCTCCATGCATAACTTCAAAAGCTATTTCATGTCCTTGAATACTACTCAAATTCACAAGGTACACATTTCCTACTACTAACATACACTTAGAGATTCCAGCATCAATCACATTTGAATTTGCAATATAAGCATTTTTTGACACATTATGTGATCAGCGTACATAAGACCAGAAAAATTGGCTTGCTGTGTTATCAAAGTCAGATTCTTTTTTCTGTAATAATCTTCGCACTTGGTATTGGACAAGGAAAGATCCAAGACCTAGCAGTATGCAATTGATGTATGAATTGCCTGCATGCAAACACTTCATAGATTTCTGACAGGGCCCAAATAGTCAGTCTGTAGGCCCTGATATCCTCAAATCTACTTATCGGTTTCAGAGACCAAAAGTGGACACAGAAGAAAGTACAGGACAAACATACATAGTATTTCTAACATAGAGCTCTTGCAGTCTCCAGCCCTTTTTCAGAAGATTTCTCAAGTTTGCTGTAGTTTCTGAATCTAGCAATTCTTGACTAGGCATTTCATCCAACTATTTGCCCAGTCTCCCCAAAAGCCTCTGCATGCCTTTGGCAAAGTACATTATTTTCTTCTGAAAAAGATGCCTCCTCCTGTTCTGGACCAGCTTTCTATAAACTTCATTCAATGACCTTTAACTCTTGTACTGAAAGAAAGAACAAAAGGTCCATCCCTTTTCCAGTCATTCAGAGTTCTGTAGACCTCTCATTATCACCCTCTTGACTTTTTTCCAGACAAGAGAGTCCCAGTCTACTCAGCCCTTTGCATACATCCTCCTTTTCCTCTTCTGAATCTCCTTCATCCTAATGTGTCCTCATTTAAATGAGTCAGTCCGACCTACATGCAGTATCTCTAAGGTACAGGCAAACCACAGATTTATACGGTGGCATAATGATGTTATCTGTTTTTTTTCTCTCATCCTTTCCTCATAGTTTCTAAAATTTGATTTGCTTTTTAGCCTGCTGTTGAACATGGGCTGATGTTTTCATGGAACTATCCATCATAACCCAAGGTCTCGCTCCTGAGTAGCAACAGACAGCTCAGAGCCAATCATTTTATATGTGAAGCTAGGATTGTTTTTCCCCACATGCATCACTTCACATTTATCTACACTGAATTTCATCTATTTTATTGCCCAGTCACACAGTCTCTTCAGATCCTTGTGTAATTCTTCACAGTCTGCCTTTATCCTCACTACCTTGAGTAATTGTGCATCAACAGCAAACTTAGTCACCTCACTGCTCTTCCCCTTTTCAAGCCCATTTATAAGCATGTTTTATAAACAGCACAGAACCTGTGGGACACCACTGGTGAACCCCCTTCTGCTGCAGTAACCAAGCACTTACCCTTCGTCTCCTGTCTTTTGAGAAATTATCTCTCTGTGGGAGGACCTCCTCCCCTTATCCTAAGGCTTCTTAATTTCCTTAATGGCCTTTGGTGAGGGAAATTCTTTGGAGTTCTTTACTTGTATGGGCCAATAAGCCTAAGGGAAGGGGTGATTCAGTCACTATCTTCTACCTGACATTCTAACAAGTTTTTAACATTTTCTTCCATTAATATCAATCTGTGAAACAGAAAGTAATTTTAAATATGTTTTGTTTTTCCAAAGCAGTTAGTTTTGAGACGTTATGGACAATGCTAACCAAACAAAAGAGGAAAGAACAGAGGCAGAGAACCCAGTTTCCCCAGCTCAATTCCACCATTTCCTAACCTACAAGCAGCAGTCCAGCAAATGGTGAAACTAATGCAGTCTGGTTTCCAAATTATTCAGTTCTGACCAACTTTGGTGCCTTACAGAGTTCAGAGCTCTGCTGGGCTCATCTCTCCTATACCCAGTGGAGTATGAGGAGAAATGAGCCTGGCAAAGCTGCCCAACAGATGCAAAAGCTGTTAGTTTGTCTGAGCAGCACTATTTCTCACTAGCTGAAGGAGTGACAGGAGGACACAGAGGCAGTGGTTGCATAAGCCTTCTTCCATGAAAAACAGGGTAAGCATGAAGGGAAATAAACTAAATAGCTTAGTAACACTAGATGTATTTAGGTATTTCTAACATACACTGGACTCATCCAAAAACACTCTATGAAGTTTCAATTATTTTTACTGATGTATCCTGATTTGGCTGCAAAATAACTGCAATGGTAGCTTACATGGGATAAACATTAAGGGCTGTTACGACTTAGGCTTTGGAGCTTTAATAGATTGGCAAGAGTCTTCTCCCTTGTGCAATGAGCTGATCTCACTTTGGCATGGCAAAGGGGTTTAACCCGACTAAATGAAGCAGTTAGCCATTATTAAAGGCGCCTGTTTGCAATTATATTTAAGTCCAGTGGCTACAACAATTTATCCATATTATTCTTTTGGAAATCTTCCTTAAAGAATGTTCTGCTTGCTTATGAAGGAAGCTTATTATTTTGACCCAGCCACAGCACAAACACACACAACCATAAATTTACCTTCGGAGAGGGCACTGGCAGAAGCAATACAGGACCACTTCGTGTGGGCGGTTATAGATATGGGGCTGGCTCCAATTATCTGCTCCAAACTAGTTATTTTTGAGCAGTCTCACCGTTGCCCAACTTGAGCCTTTGTCTACAGAAGTGAAGTTAATCACGTATCGTATTGCCTCTGTGCACGTGTCCCCGCAGCGTGGCTGCAGGAGCACCATCTAACCTGGCTGCCAAGATCCACCACTGCACAGCTGCTTTCTGCTGAGTGCCTCTGGGGACTGCACAAGTCATGCAAAAGGAGGGGAGGGTGGGAAAAACTAGCCATGAGTTTCTAAGTTATATGATCTTGGGAGAGAGGTGAAACAGCAGTTTTATAAGGTGAAAACAATTTTTTTATGTTTCATATTTGAAACATTCTAACTTCAGAATTAATTTAAAAAGAATAAAGAATTCATTTCACACACACACAGAGCAGTTTACCCAGTTTTGAAACTCAAGCATGGAATAACTTTAAGATGTAAAATAAATTAAGGGCAATTTACAATCTGACAACTGTGGTTGTGTTAGTGGTTGTAGAAGAGCATTATGACTCCAGTTCTTTATATGCAAGCAGTTTAGGTCAGAGTTTGCTGCTGTACAAGGATGACTGCGTACCTCCCCATTATCAGAAGAAACTACCTCAGTACAAAACATAAAACTGAGGTAAAAAAAGCCAAAGCTAACTGCTTAAACTTGTTCTTCTAATACCCTCTGTAGGCTTTCAAAATCAACCCAGTTTCACTTCTGAGAATGTGGACATTGCTATTTAAAAGCCTGACTAGAGTCTAAAAGTCTGATTTTAAGCACTCAGATTTGAAACTTGCAGCATTATTTACTGAAGAAGGAAAATAAAGGGAGTGAAATACCTTGAAGAAAATACTAGTGAAGGTATTAAGCTACTTGCTTGTAAATCTCACAGTATGATACTGCTCACGCAGTGAGGGAATACAGTTCTTACCTTCAAACAAGCACTTAAAACTACAACACTTGAATGCAACTGGAAAGATGAACTTACTGACCTAGTAATTGCTGGGACCTTTTTTCAAAGAGCAGATAGAATCACAGATAATAGCTAAGCCCATTCTCTTATATGTATGAGTAATATCAACGCACAAAAACTATTCCAAATCATATAGTGACAGTTTTCCATATTAAGAAGGGAGAGTGGGATTTGTATATTTTGAATGAATAGAAAAAAAATTGTAAATGAAACTTTGAAAGGAAAAGTGTGTTCAAAACCTGTGCCTTTTGAAATTTACTTTTTAGAGTGAAAAATATCATTCTAGAACAAACATATATAAAGCAGTTCTTCTGAGGCTTGGTTGTTTGTTGGTTTTTTTTTTGCAGAGATGAAGCAATGATGTACACTGATGGACCTCTAGGTACCCATATGTGGGTTTCTTCCCCTCTTGACTTCTTATTAAAATAGGGGAATAAAAATATTAAAAATAAACTGTACTGGTATCATTGAATTGTAAAAATGTCACAGAGCTTGTGGACAAAATCCCATTTGAAATCTAAATCTTAAAACATGGAATCATATTTAGGGAAAAAAGCATGCAAGAATGCAATATTTGTTAAAGCATCATTAACACAACACAGTAAACACAGTATTAAGAACTAGGAAAAAAAATTAGTTTACAGTACTCTAGATTAGTAGTTTCCTACAAGTGTAACAGTACTAATATTTTAAATATTGAAATAATATTCACATCAAGAAATTATATTTCATTCTTCTCCTTCCCATTTTTCTCTCTTTTTTTTTTTTCCAGAAGAACAAGCTAAGAACAGCCTTTTTAGCCTCATCTTTCCCTTTTGGAGTCAGATATTTTCAGTGTTTCCAGGGGAAGGAAACACAGATACATCAACCTAACAGCAGCCTGGCCCAGTACATATTTCTTTTCCTTACCTGACCAGCCATATACCTTTGCCCTAGGACACATACCCACAGCGGTTATGAACACATCTTCACTTAAGCAGACAAAGAAAAGAGGAAATTAATGGTGAGAAGGAGCTGCAGTCCTTCACCCATAGTAACACCAGTGGGAACAAACTGAAGTCTTTTTGTAGCAGAGTGAACAGAAGAGTTAACAAATAAATCCCCATATGGACAAATGCATTTCAGTTAATCACCTGTAAGATACGCAACCGCAGCTCACCAAACTGAAATTCCATACTCTTGTTTTATAACCTAGCTACAACTTCTTAAGGCATTTTTGTGTCTAAATAACAGAGCAAAAAGCAAACACAATGTTCGATTGTTTTCTTCCTCATCACATCACATCACTACTAGATACATCTATCTGCTTGTCTCATTTCTGCCTCGCTAAAAACCGATCCCTGCCCTCTGCTGCTGAAATGGCTTTTGGTAGTGAAGCCCAGTGGAGTAACATTTATAGAGAGTCCTGCCTGAGACATCAGAGACAGGAGAATTCTCTCTCCCTGACTTTCTAGCTGTTTCTGGATTATCAAGGCTACCAAGATACTGTGTTTGACAGGACCATGCTTGCACCTTTCAAAAACTTTGAATCCTCCCTAGTTGAGCAGTAATTTTTAGAGAGCTACAGGTATGACCTGTGCTTGATACACCAACAAAACCAGTGATCTGCATCCCAAAGTCTGTCTTGGCTTTTTCTCCTCCAAGGATCATAACAGTCTTCAAGCAGTTGACTTTCACTGAAGTCTAAAAAGTGAGTCAAACAAGAGTGTCTGGAGTACAAAAGATAGTTTTCCTAAGATTTCAGCTGTGGAACTCACTGCTGAAAGAGCCAAGGGAAGAGTGGCTCAGTTTAACTCACTGACAGTAAAAGCAGCAGCCATTCTTACTGATTTGACTTTCGTTCAATAAGATCTCCATCCCTCTCGCCTCATGCAAGCACGTGCAAACCCAAAGAAATGAAATTATTTCTTCTACAGTCTTGGAAGAAAAGGAGAAGAAAAAAAGGTTATGTAAGTCTGCTTTTAATTCTTATTAATAGAGAGGAGCACTAAGGCTAGGGAAATGGATATCAAGTTAAGTCAACCTAGTTTAGTAATGCAGCTGATAACAGTAATATTGTAACAGAGATTACGCTGGTTTCCACCAAATCAGAATCCTGATGTCCCGTGATACAAGCTTTTCATGGTCAGCATTGTAGCCATAGAAAAAGACAGGCGTGTGTATAAGTGGACATGACTTAAAACAGCACATGCTAGTCAAGTGCAATAGCCAGGACCCAGCAAATTAAGAGTACCTTGAAGTTTTTTTTCTTTGCTTTTCTGTCTATTGCAACAGTCAGTCATAAATCACATTGTTCATGTAGGCAGCCATTTCACCTATCTGACAACAAATTATTATCTTCTCCCCGATGAGTCAGTGATTGATAAAACAAGAGCTAAAGCCAGCAACAAATGAACCAAAAGTTTTTCCTTCTATGTTATGTTGCTCAAATTTTAAAAGTTTTTGTGTACCACGAAAAGCTAAATTAAAATAATAGTTAGAAACACAAGAGAAAAAAAAGGCACCTGCACTCAGATTTAGTCATAGCATGACAACACCTACAAGTCTAGTGCTCAATGTGGACTGATCCTTTATGATTAAAATTGCAGGAAAATGCCTTTTTCTGTAAGGTCTCAAAGCTAATATCTTCATATGTGATGGCGCTATTAAAAGAGGATCAACATGACATTCACTAGTAGAGAATATCCCAATTTCAGACTAATTTATAAATCCTTCTTTTAAATGGGTACAACGTATTTCAAGAACCTGAATGTTCCCAAATTTAATAAGCATGCGTAACCTGGATCAAACTCTGCATCTTGAAGCCAGGTCTGGTTGTCACTAATTTGTACATGTCCATGCTCTTGACTTCTTGGAAGATTAAAAGTGTTTTGGCTTTCTCTATTCAATACTGAAATTAAGAAAACAGCCAACACAATAACAATTGGAAGTTACACAAAAATCCACAGTCAGCTTAAAAGAGAAGCTCTATAAGTTATATACTACTGACAAAACTAGGATATTAAACAACTTAATGTTACCAATAAGAATTGTATATTACAGTGATTCTGAAGATCAAAACTTTCTGATGCCCATCTCAGTTTGATCAAATAAAACTGCCCATTCTAAATTTTTTAGCTAGTTATGTTTAGAGAGGTTATATGGTTAATACAAACAGGCTTTTCCTCTTTCAGCCTGTGCTCCTCAGGGGGATCCGAGGCTGCAAGGGCTGTCTACAAGCTAAGAAACGTTCATAGGGGAGCATTTAATCCTCATTGCGCATAAAGACAGTTGCTCCGCAAATTAGAGCTAAAGAAAAAGATCATAGGTTATGGTCCGGTATTCGCAGAATCCTATAAAATACTGTATCACTTCAATTCAATATATTTTTATATTGAAACCATTTTTTTTTTTTTTTAAGAAAACAGAACACAGTGAAAAATAAGGAAAAATGTTAAAGCAGAAATGGCCTTGGCTATAAATACTGTTTTTATTCATACTTCATCATGAGACATTGGAGGAAAAGAAAAAAAAAAATACTTTTTTTGCCAAATATGTATCTGCAATTTTTTTCCTGGCAGTGTTTATTTCCCCCCCCAAAAAAAAGGGAGAGGGAGGAAGAGTAGGTTGTAGGGTTTTTTGTTAAAGTACTTGAAACATCTGTTTAAACCATTGAAAGTTTTACTCTCCCTTTTGAGAATTTTTTTTTTTTTAGATGCTATATTCTCAAACACCTAGAACTGATTTGCAACTAGAATGAGTGTCATAGGTCTGTCTAGATTGAACACCCCAGCAGCTTTGCGAGTTATTTCTCCACATAGAACCCGTTTGTCATGATATACGGCAAATGCCAATCGCACCTTTTACGTGGTAGACGTGGTAAAGAATGTGGCTTGTAATATATGAAAAATCACGTGAAATCAATACTTGCAGTTTTAGTAGTCTCAGATATTTCTTAAATAGTTACTGTCACAGGAGAAACTGCTGTCACACCTTTCCTTATCTCTCAACTTAGGCAGTTCTTATCTGCTGTCTCCTAAATTTCTATAGGCTTAGCTCACTTCTACTGCTGCATATCTTCATCTGTTATCTCAGGAAGGCATCTAAATCTCTTCCCTTCACCTACCTCCCGCAATTCTCATGGACAAGGCCTTCCCTTCTGCTTACCAAGTCTTTCACATATGCTTTCTCCCAAAACCTCTAGAATAGACCCTTGATCTGAGCATCCTCATCTGCCCACAACCCTAAGCATTTGAAAAATCTTCCTCAAATCTTTTACAGCACACCATGCTTGATGCAAGCCCTCAGGCTCGCAGATGTTCCCCATGGGGAGAGGGATAAGAGCTTTCCCTTGCATTGACCCACCTGATGCTCAAAAATTGGCTTATGCTAGTGAGTAAGGCACTGCTTTTTTATGTCACTCATCATCCATATGAAATTTGCAGCATTATGTTACATTACCATAAATGAAACTTCATTTTTGTTACATTTTTTTCATAACCAGAGCTACTTTTTAAAAAAAAATGTCTTTTTTATTCTTCTTCTATATATTACCAGGAACTGTAAAACTGGATTACACAATATATAAGGCTCAAAAAGCAGTACATCACTACTTAAAAGTGACAGACTAAATTATTGCCTTTAAACAAAAAAAAAAAAAAAGTTTATGGGAGGAGAGAAACAAGCCGGAAAGTGATGGATAATATGCTCTCAGCTTAGGAAAGCCTAAATGACCAATGCTGAACAAAGATCTCCATCCCCTGCCAGCAGCAAAGGCAACCATCCTGACCAAGCCATACTCCTCCTCCAGCTGTGAGATTACGCTGAGATAGCAAGGCAATTCCCTCCTTTTTTATATTTCTCCCCAATCAATTTTGCGACCAGGCTGAGAAGATTCATCTGTTCCCACTTGTGACTCCATGGACCTCCAACCATTCCTGCAGCTCTGAGCAGAGAAGTCCAAGGGGCCACTGCTCTCCTCCCTGCTCTGGCCTCTTATGTCATATCTGGGAAGCCCAATTTAAAGGCAAGTTTAATAATAGAGCAAGTGTTATAGGTGGAGAAAGAAAATAAAAGCCCATAAATAGTTCACTATTTGAGCTATCTAGGGATGTCAAATCAGAAAATTAAAGAGTTCACTGCTGAACAACTGTTTGTGGAATTTTCTAAAGCACTTGAAGGAAGCAAGGAAAAAATAAATCCACAGCAAGAGTGTGGATGATAATTCCTGTGTTTCACTTTGCACTGTTACCACTCTCAGCTGTTACTACCATGCAGCTCTGGCTGAAATATCATTTCCTTCTTTTGTCATTTTACCTGTAGAATCATGGTAATAAAATTCAGTTATTAGAGGATTTTTAAAGGAGTTGTTGCTGCTGCTGTTTTTCTTTGAAGTTAATAGGAGTATCATTACAAAACATACCAAGTTGTTTTGAGAAAAAAAAAAAAAAAAATCCTATGATGAACACTGAATGATTACAGGAATAGGCAAAAAGGTATTCACACAGCATCAGGCACTCCTTTCCAGGGAAGCAGAAGTGGCAGAGAAAGGAAATGGAGGCAAATACTTTAAGAAATACTTCTCACTGGTTTTACAATTTGTGGTAGAAACTAGCTCTTGTTTCTGAACTATACATTTTGAAACTTACATAGGTTTAAGCATTCACATTTGCATTTTTGGAGAGACAATTTTAAACATACTCAAAACTGGCATCAGAAAGAGAAACGCTTGTTACAGAAATACAGATGGGCAGCTCAGTGTGTCGTGGCATAACTGTGTTCTTTGTCTCCTTCCTACTTAGTTCCTAAACCACTAAGGATTGCTCCACAAAGACTCTAAATTACACAGATGATCAAACTCCAGTGCTATTACTACCCTATTGTTTCAATTTTTGAGAGTCTTTTTTGGTTGTGGTAGAATTCTCTTTTCAACATACTGGTTTTCCCCTCTTGATTTTGCTAGGTGACATTTTTCTATACACATTTATGTCATTTTATCTCTGTGTTTTTTATGAGACAAATACATTTGGGAATGAAACAGAAGAGACAGACTTGGATACATCAAAGATGGCTACAGAAGCCTTCTGGTGCCAAAGTCTTGAATTGGCTTGGCTATCCTGCTGGTTGCTATTATGCAGTTTCCAGCTTTCTGAATTTTTTGCAGATGAAGTACATGAAGGTTACTCTATTCACAGTGACATGTAGTTATTCACTCAAGAACTCATCTACTCCTGTGGCTCTAAACCAAAGCAGCAACAGCCATCAGCTGCATGAAAGAATAAACAGAGAATACCCAAAAAAACCTGCTTCTGGCAAGTTCATAAATAAATCTGGGCTATAAAGTACAATCTGGCCTGAAGTACTTCTGTGCATACATACTGCTTGGCTTTTTGGGAGGCAGAAGCAAGAAGGACTAGAAATAAAGGAGACAGAGGTAGGTACAGAAACACACAGCAGCGCAGCCACAGAATTGCAGGATGCAGCACTCATCAGGAGCAGATGCAAAGAGGGAGAATGGTAAGAAAAACTACAATACATGGAAATAAATGAGTTGAAGAGAGGTTACTACAAACCTAGGAAAATAAGTTTGCAAACAACAGTGGTAAGAAAATATTTCAGAGGGAAACTCATGAAGACATGTAAAAGCAACAATAGTTTCTCCCTAGAAATAACAGGAACTTAAAACCAGCTTTAGCTTCTGGGTATTAAAAGGTGCAAGTAAGCTGAGAGCATAGGAGCTGGTAATTGTCTATGTTTTGTCCCTTTCACTTTGTAAAAATCAGTTTAGAAGATTAAGCCTTCCTGGCTTACAACGCATCTTCCATGGCAGGAAAGTTTTAGTCAGACTAATATAAAAGCATTTATATGCCAGTGAATTAAATTAGGACAGTATTAATATGCTTATATTTCTGTAACAAATGTGTTGTCCTACTGCAGACTAAGACTGACAATCTGTATCTGAACAAGGCTTCCCATTTTCCATGAGTAAAATTAAAAGCTAATTTGTTTCAGAAGACCAATACCTGCAGAAATTATTACAGTATTTGTTCAGATCTCCCTCACAGTTCCTCCACAACCTGTACAGCACCATCCCTAAGTGCATTTTCTCTGTAAGAGATTGGAACTGCCATGCAAGACTTGCAGATACATGGCAGCTTATTATTTCAAGACTGTTTTGTTAATGTTGGGGGAAATTTTAAACAACTTGAGTGTATTAGGTAGGCAGTTGCTGCGTGCAGGCTATCAGGCCAATTAACAGTTTCACAGGCTGTACAGTACCTCCCTGCATGTCCAGCTGCAGTCTAATCTAACTCCACAGCGACACTTCCACCAGCAACGCAGCAGCGTGATCGAGCACTCTGCACAGAGGTGCAGCACACACAGCTATAACTAACTGTGCCTTGAGCACTCCAGCCTACATATAAACTAGTACTAATTTACATGCATGTTTTTGGAAGACTTTTTGTTGAAGGCAATTTACAATGATACAGGAAAACGGACCAGATCAAGATGTTGAACTTGACTGTCAATAACACTTTCACATCATCCCTGCTTTTGTTGAATCCTGTATTTGTCACAGCACACAAGCCCAGAACAGACCACTGGTGTCATTACTATGAAGTTTTGCAGGATTTCTTTAAAATTCCAACTGTAGCTCACTGATTTATAAGGCAATGACTTTTCTTTTAAAACAAAACGCTTAAGACTCTTATTGCCTGAGTATTAGCAGTGCATCAGAAGGTAGAATTCGTCCCCTAGGCTTTCTTCAGGCCACTCTGTAACACACAGTAGTATATTGTACATATGTAAAAAGAGGAATATAATAGCAACAATAAAAAGCTGCAGCAGCTAACAGTAAACTGAAGAGATGTGCTCTGCAGGAAGGCGTTAGAGGTTTCTCCATTTCAAGGCACTATACAGACTACTTGCTAGATACAGGGTTCACATTCCTATGGATGAATGATAGGAAGCACTAAACAACGGTTCCACATTTTAACTGCAGCATTTTCTCAGCTCCTTAATTCTGTATTTTCACTCAAATTGAGAAAGAGGAGGGATATTCTGGTAGAAATAAAAAAAAAAAGTAAGAAATTCAGACTGCCTTTTCCAACACACTTTTCCAGTTTTAGCAACTCTTCTGATTGTATTTCTTCTATAAATAGCTCTAACTTCTCCTACTCAGAATAAAGCTGATACTATTTTCCCATCCTTTGCCTTTACTATAGTGCTCTGATTTCTTCTCACTTACGGAAGATATATGTAACAACAGTAATATCCTTTGCTTTTGAAGAACAGCTATACTAACATGGTCATTTTAGTTTGTTATCTAAAACCTAGCATCTTTCTACTCATTTCATCTACTATCGCACAGAAGCTATTGAATTTTTTTGTTTTGGTTCAGTTCAGTGGGTAATAATAGATTTTGTATATTCTTTTCCAGAGCTGCTGTTTTCCAAGCTGATGGTGATAAAACCTTCAGAGAACTTCCATGCTGGACTAACGGGAAGGCTAAAAATGACCATGCTTGACACATCTCTTTCTACTACATTACTTCAAGGGCTGTATCCAGCTTTCTTTCATCTAAGCACCTTTGCCATATTCCATTTGATCCAGTATGTCAAGAGACTGACACCAGTGATGTCTCCAGCTTATTTTAGGTTTCCTGTGCAGACTCTGTCTACCCATTCAATCAGCAGACTCCCAAAAGTGAGCAATCCCACTACAAGAGTTGCCAGTGCCACCGATTCAATATACATCTTCTGCCATTAACTCCCAGTCTCACAATCACTCACGATGCATTACTGGGATGCCTGTGGTTGGTCACAGTAGCTCACACTGCTAAACAAGACCACAATGAAGAGGGGCACTTCTCAAGCCTCATGCATGAGTCCTTTGCTGGACTTGGTTAGACTTAAGCAACCTGGTGCTTAACGCCTAGAACTGTCTTAATACCTTGCTTGGTACAAACATGTAACTTCTGCAGTCTGTGCATGTTACTTCTCCATATGGAAACATATAGCTTCACTGAGAGTTTGGTACAGGTAGCAATCCCTCATACAAGTACAAATACTCCCAGCTGCTCCCCTTTACACAAGGTGAAAAATACGCTTTGCAGTACAAAGCCACATAAACAATCCTGATATTTTAGTAAATACTCTCCACTAGACTGCACATCTGACACACGCTGAGCTGCTTGGGACACTTTTATATCCATATCCTGGGTTTCTCTCATTTATTTTCCTTGATCTTCTTTTTCTGTGGCTCCTCCATTTCCAAAATCTTTTGTACGTTTACATTGCATTGCTACTATTCCATCAACTTTAGCCATTGCCTCTCAACACCTCCACTTCTATTACCTTTTATTGTAACTCAAGCAATATAGTCATAGAAGCCACATTTGTAAATCCTCCAAGTTGTCACTTCAAATAGCTGCAACCTGCTGATTGCTCCTTCTCCTTCCTTCACTCTCAACCTCTTTTTTTCCTCCAAGAAATTTGTTTGAAATATCACTAATTTGTATAATAAATTCTACTTTTAAATGTGCAGATCCTCTCTCACACTTTTGAGTCCCGCTGAATTTTAACAAGGGGATTTTTAAAAAACACAATGAAATTAGCATATACCAGTTCCCTCTCCAAGTGCTCGCATCACTTTTCTACCATCATTTATCTGCCTCAAAGCTGATAAACACACTGTATGCATTAGCATTTTAGCTCAGAGGTGCACCAGCAAATTCTTTGCAAGTCTCATGACAGATTCATGAGAAACTTTTTTCCTTCCGATTTATCTTTCTCGAAGCTGATTTTGTCTACCTGTAATTGCTACTGGCTGCCTGAGATGCCCACATCCTTCCTACTTATTTGAAAGCAGAATTAGACCAACCCTATAAATCACAAAGTTCAGAGAATGCCCAGGGATTTTCTGTCCCAATTTCAAAGTCAAAGGAGAAACAGGCGGGCAGCTAGTCCAAGGCACAGTTCTTCAGGGCAGCTGACTAAGAAATGACTACATAGACTGCATGGTAGGAAAGGAAATCCTCCAAGGCTATAGATTCAGGATGCTCTTGATATACTAATGGAAAGCATTGGTATTGTCTGGCTTTGGGACAGAATTGTATTTTAAAACTAAAGTTCTCATGGAACAATCTCACTATTGTCTACTTAAGTCTAGCTCTTATCAAGGCAGAGGAGATCTTTAAATTCTTCTATTTGAGCATACGTTAGCAGTGCTTTAGCAAAATTTATAACAATCAAAGAATTTCTGCTAATAGAAAAGCAGTGTTGGCAGGCTTAACTACAAGTGATTTTCTATCCATTTCCACCTAGGGTTTTTTTTTTTTATAGCACCCTAATAGTAGTGGTAAAGACATCTGTTAGAGAGACTAGTGGATGTATTGGACCACTGATCAGACCCATAATGACAGTTCACGTGTTCCTGTACTAATATCGGTTTATGACAATTTTATCACGCCAATGCAACTGTCTGACAGTATTGTGACAAGAAATCCTGGGTGATCAGCCAGAAACCTGTTGTGTGTAAAAATAAAAAACAGATGAGAAATACAGCACAGAACAGAACAGAAACTGTTTTCAGAGCATTCTCTGAAATGGCAGCTGGACCATAAGCCAATTCCAAAAACATCTTTCACAATATTTGGCTTGTTACTTTTCCTTATTTGCATGCACCGAAGTCCCTCAGGAGCTCCAGACTAACCTGTTGTATCTTCCTCCTCCATCTCATGATTCCCAACTAACATCAAGTTTCAAAGCCTCTGCATGAGCGTTTCCATTTCCTAAGCATTCCTCTTCTACTAGATCTGTTTCATGTTTTGTAACTTCTTTATCAGGAATGAATAGCATTTCTTAAAATTTTCTCCTCTGTAACTTACCTTCAGGGCTAGGAAGAAGATTCGGAAGATTTTTTTCCTAGCATTCAGGGTGTAAATTTAAATTGCAAAAGGAAAAAGTATTTGTTTCAATAAAATCATAACTCATCTCCCAGGGGAGTTTCACTACACAGGCATATCATCTGGTTAGCTATGATGAGATGCAGAAATCCAAAAAGCTGGCATTAATTCACTACAGGCGTTGGTTGGCTTTTTTTTTTCCTGACATCCTCCACTGGAAGGTATAACATGAATATATAACACCAAAGTTATTACAGTAGAGGTAAGTGTAACTATGTAGCAGGAGGCAGTTATTAACAAAATTCATTATATTGAGGGGTTGCAGTAAAAGTTTATTCTTCTTGTATGGCAACATTAAATCATTTGAAAGTGAGGATTAATATTTTTAATATTAAACATTTGATATTGTTCATCAACAATACATCTAATCAGGTGAATCTCTCTTCTTCAATAAGTAGTTCCTATTTTCAAGGCTATATAAGAAGCTTAAAGTTCAAGTAACTTGTATCAGGACTTCTCATTGTGCTGAGGATTGTTTTGGCAAGTACGACAAGTGTCACTGAATATGCTACAGTGGAATACTGCAACTTGCAAACATTTCAAAGCTTATTGTTAAAACAACCTCAAAAATATTCTGGGAAGAATATAAGAGTAATGTGCAAAGTATTGGTTTGAACTGTTAAATTCAGCTAATGGATTTGATGCACAAGTCATTCCTCTTTGCTGTTTACTAAGTTTTGCTCTAACATAGACAAACCACCGCCCACAGCTTTTCTCTCACAGGTCTTTCCAAGCAGCTTAGTGCCCATCCCTTAGCAGCCACTCTTCCCAATTGCCTTGCTAGAGCAAAACAGTTGGGGGGGAGGAGGGGAGATGTTTGAACGTGAAGTCTTTCACATGGCTTGCAAGTTGATAACCCCAGGACAACTTTTGGATCAAAGACTCTCTCGATGTCAGATATCGGCACTTTGGAGTGTAACAATATTAAGTGCTAAGACTGGTAATAGTTTTCTGCTGAACACCTAACAAAAAGTGTTTTCTTGTCTATTTTTTATAATTAAATAGGTCATTCCTTTAATACTTGTCCAAAAATTGGTGGTAATTGCCATACAGTATCAGTTAAAATGTATAAGTGTTTATGGAGTTTACAATTACTGTACTGCTTTCACAAAATATAAGTTTCTCACAATACACAGATCTCTAGAAAAATTCTAGACAGGTCACCTCTTTCAGCTGTGCTCAGCAAAAGGCTCAATACCACCATCCTCTAAATCATATCTACAAAGCACTTTAAGTCATATTCTCTCAGATCCCTTTTTAAGCATCTATCCTCTAGCTTTAACTAAAAAAATCTTACAAAACGCTGATTTATTGTCACAATTTGTTTCCAAGAGCTTTATTGCCTAACAAGAGATCAACTTGACTTCCTTTAGGCATTAACAACAGTACATTAGTAGGCCAATTACAACACTCTAAAAGTTTAATTTGTAAACTAGTACAAATCATTGTTTCACAAAACAAGGTTTCCATCCAATTACTAACATATTAGCGATGCCAATTTTAGTCTAATTGTGGGTTTGATTTAAGATGCTTGAGTCAATTTTATCGATAAGCAGTGTCATCTGCAATATATTACAGATGACCTGAAAGTTTACAAACAGAAAGCTAAAGGCACTGCTGTAAGAATACTTTTTGTTGTCGCCTGCATCTTGATTAGTTTCAGTAACCAGACATAAATGATGCCAAGGACAATCTGGGGTGGGGGTTGGAAATATTGCCTGGTGATACAACTTATCATTTATTTTAATCCTCTACAGAAATTTTCTTCTGTCAGTGGAAGAGGACATAAATACTTGACATTGCATTCACAGAGCTTCCCAGTAAACCAGTAGAATTAGGGTGGTTCAAGTAAAAGATCACTAAAATCAATCAACTGCATGTTTTCTTATTTCTTATATTCAAATCAAGTGACTGAAGTAATGTTAAAACAGTACATTTTTTATTTTTCTTGCTTGCTGTGTTTAACAGAGTTGTCTGGGTTCTGGTTAGAGACTCATTGAAGCACTTGTTCCTGTCAAGCCAGTGGTACAAACCTGCTTTTATTACAGTGAGAGATATACTCCTAGGTTTTTCCAAGGAAGGCTCTTCTCTGCTAGAGACCATGAAGGTGTATGAAGTTTAGTTGGTTTAGTCTCCAATTACACCTCAAAAGCATGAAATCAAGCTGTCTTTTTGTTTTGTTTTTGCAGAGCAGTAAGTTGAGATCCTGAGAATCTACAAAGAAGCACTCAAGAAAACAAATAATGTCCCTGTCACATTCCTGGGAGAGAGCCGTCAGCTCCATTAGCAGAGAAAGATGTAGGTCAGGCAATACACAAGATAGTTAGTGCCTTTGTTTTCCATATTATAAAAAGACCCATTATAAATGACAAACAAGCTTACAAGCAAATATCAGAGTAAGTAGCATATAATGTCTGCTATTAACTGTGTTGGAGACACTTTAAATATCTGTATCAATACAAAACCTCATCCTTTCTTGTGGCTACTAGCTCTTTTAGCTTGTGCCCTTCCAAAATCAGAAGAAAAGCAGTGATGCAAGATGGGTCATGTGACATATAACATGCTAACTACCATCAAGGCTTCTTCTGTAATTGAAGCAGTGTCATCACAAAGAGTTACAGCATGTAACTTGTGAAGGTTAGAAGATGCAACTACTTTTGCCAGATTTCAAATATTTATTATGTCATATTTAAGTATTACTATATTTGCCTCCCCAGTTATGAGATATGGAAGTAGCAGAATGATGGTGAAATAAATTATGCAGGGAAAAACAGGTAAAGGGAGAAGAAAGAGCTGAAAAAAATTCAAACCACCAAAAATAAGTACTCCAATGAGAAGTATGGCATATATGGCAGATATTTAAGGTACTTAGTTTTGGCAAGAGTGGAGGAGGTCATAATCCCTCAGGCAATGCAGAAGCCTCCCTTCAGCTAGCAAAAACCACTTATGCTGTTGGTCCATCACACAGAAAGAAAGGACGCAGCAGGGAGAAGGCTGTGGCATGGCATGGAGACACCGATACAGCAACTCTGTTCACCCGGCCAGTCTTCAGCTTAAGCAGTGCTACCTGCAGACTATTTAACTTTACCCATCACTGAGCAGGTTCCCAAAGTCTGCAGTATTTTCACACAGAATCACAGAATTATCATGATTGGAAAAGACCTAAAAGATCATCCAGTCCAACCATCACCAATACTTCTCAGCTAAATCATATCCCTCAATACAACATCCAAACGTTTCTTGAACACCCCCATGGTCGGTGACTCCACCACCTCCCTGGGCAGTGCATTCCAGTGCCTGACTACCCTTTCTGAGAAGTAATATTTCCTAATGTCCAGCCTATTTTGAAAACATTGACAGTATGTTGACAGTATACTTAGACATCAGAGAAGTCAAAGATCTGTATAAGTTCTTGTAAGAGTACGGCTAATCTTTTACACAGGGAATTGAAGCCAACAGTATCCAAAAAGTGACCAGACCACACACACCACACCTTGGAGATGGGTGGGGGTTGCGTATTAATTTAGCTTGAACTCAATCCCATGGTGACATCAGGTGAACAGGCTTGATCACATCCTCCTTTCATCTGAGTGCATCATTCCTTTCTAGCGTTTTGTAAAGGCAGTTGTGATAAAAAGCCATAATTCACACTGGCTTCTGCCAGTACTAGTGGGTCCAACTCTTAATTCCACACACACACACCCCACCCCCCCTTTCTGCTTAAGTAACGACAGTAAGTTAAAGTTTTAATTAAGAGTTAAAGCAAGAAATATGTCAAGACTGGAATCTTCTTTAAAGCAAGCAGTTTATTAGTCTAAACAACACACAGCTATGAGAAAATCTTTTTCCCCCTCATTTTATAGCATCCAAATTGCTAGTGTGCATAGATTTCTTACCAAAGATCTCACAAAAATAGAAGTTTGCACTGTGTTTTGCTTATTAAGCAACCTTATTGTTTTAAGCAGTAGTCAATTAATCACTGAAAATGTTGCCCTGACTATAATTAATAACTACAGACAAAAGACTATAGGCAAAAAACAGGGTAGATCTCAAGAAAAGTAAACATCTCCAAGAATAGATTTTTGCTCTCTTTATCACTCCTGGAGCTCACAGATTGTTCTACAGAACCTGTGGCTGAACTACTAAAAGTATAACAATGGAGAAAGAATGCATGGACTGGCAAAGTACAGTAATTTTTTAACCTTTACATGCAGGAATAGAGGACAAAAACTGATCAGACAAGAAGGATTGAACAGTAATACTTTGTAGATAAAAATGGATACCAAGAATATAAAACCAAGTCCTTTCATGCTTCCTACAGAAGCATTAAAATACAAAACCTGTTATAACTATGTAAGATGTGCAAATCTGAAAGACAGATTTTGCATGAATGCAGAAGTTTTCTAATCGCTTTTCATAGACAGGTAATTCACAGCTCTAGGCGTGGAGCAGAAGGAAAGGAGGAGTAAACACTTGAACCAGTTCTTCAGATGCCATCAAATGTCCCAGCTACTCCAAAGCTGCAGTCTCCAAGACAGTTGAGCCGAGAGCTCCTTGACACAAAAAGCAGGGAGGGGAACAGCCTTTCCCCTATGCTGCTGCTCAAGTGCTCTCGCTCCCTCCCCAGCACCACCCTGCCACTGCCCAGGTCCTTCCATTCCAGCCCCCACCACCTCTGCAGAGGTTCGGGAGGCTTCGGCGCCCACAGGCTCACGTGGGCTCAGTGCTGCCAGAGCTGCTGCCGGGTTAGCAATACCTGTACCAGCACAAGGCTGCAAGAAAGGGGAGGAAGTGGCACTGGGACTTCCTCAGCAGCAGTGAGGCACAGCTATTTGTTGTTTCATGCAACTACCACCAAAATCACCACCCACTGATGTGCACGAGCTGAGCTGCTCCCAGGGCTCCATAATCCAATAAGCACTCACTGAATGGCACTGATTTAAAAAACTTGGTCTACATCTGCATGATATAGGATAATACAATGTATTTGCAAAACTCTCCCAGTTTTTGAAAAGCTTACATTGTTCCACAGGGCTTTTTTTTTTTCCCCCTCCCACAGTTTATGTGGGAGTTTGTTCTGTGAAAGAGACTATAAGCAAAAAGGTACGTACTCCTTTAATCCCACCTACACCAACAGAAGTTCTAGTGTAAGTAAATTGTATTTAAAACATATCACTAGCCAATATTGCTAAACCAGCAAAAGTCTGTAATATAGAGTTTGCAAATGGAATTTTACATAAGTAAAGATGACAGGCATAATTGAGGAACTTGTTCTTCAAATTCATCAGGGGCTATCTCCACTACTTTCTGTTCAATCCAAGATGGTCTTGGTCTTTGAGGTTAAACGGAATACTATTTTTGTTTATACAACATTCCTGCTGACTTAAAGTAGACACTCTGCATACAAAATAACTGACAAATATTTATTGTTTCTATTTTTTGTATGAGAACATATACATCATGATATAATATATTCATTCCTAGGCCGTGTATGTACTAAGTAAATATAAAGACTAGGAATGTATGCATTATTCCTTGCTAATTTTGTCTTAAGAGCTATACATTTAACTCCAAACTCAATTTCCATTCTTTTCTTTGCAACACATTCCATGTCTTAAATTATGAATGTGCCCACAAGGATGTCATTTGTATGTCAAAGAAGCAATCAGCTGAAGACGACTATCATTCAGAAGCCATTTAAAGCAAACTGAAAACAATTTTTTTTTTAACCTTTAAAAATGCTACAGTATATTAGGAATATAAGAATTGCTTCTATTACTGCCTGGAGTGCTGAATTTTTATTCATACTTAGGATTATTGCCTTTACAAAGTACTAAATTCAGCAAACATGTCATAAATTAAGACAGCGATTTCTATGTAGAGATATGCTGCTGAACCCAAGAAGTGAGGAATAAAATACTTGGAGCAATAAAAATACTTGCAAGCTGCACAGAGTCACCAATGCATCTTCAAGATCAAAGTCCACCAGTTGAGCACAGTTTATATCTCAGAGCAATTTCAGATGCAGCCAGGTTTCTGCTGACTCCATCTACATCTACTCCAGCAGCCAGACATGATGCTTCTCCCTCTACATGAGCTACAACACCACCTTTAATCCCACATCACAGTAAGCACACAGCAGGGACCCACTGCAAAACCTTTAACTGGGACCCAGAAAACTGCTCTGATGGCCAACCCATCCCTTAATATGAGATGCACGCTTAGGAAGTGTCCTGCTGCTGCCACCGCCCAGCTGATACCGGACACATAGTCCAAAGCAGGTAACTGGAAGGATAGAAGTGTCTCACAAACACGCGGAGGGCAAACAAGGAGAAAGGCTTTTGTGAACTTGCCTAAGCAGCCAGCACAGTGAGACAGAGGTGAAGGCACACACTCAGAGATCCTAAGTGGACAAATACACCTGCTTCTGATTCCTAAACAAAATTATTTTGAAATTGCATTTGGTTCAGAAATAATCATTTGTAGATGCTATGTATCCTGCATACAAACCTCCCGGTAAGCCTCACAGACACTCTGTGTGTCTCAAACACACCTATTTGAGACATCTTTTCATCATTAAAGCAACAATGCACAGGATCTGGTTTCAGACACAGCTTCAGGACTAAGTTATGAACATAGTATTAAAGAAAGTAGTAAAGTTGAAGCTTGCTGAGGGACAAGTCATGGTCATGATGCTGGGAGAGACCAAAGAAAGATACCAGACCAAGGTGCAGATCCTGCGGCCATTGAGGGAGTAGCAGCTTCACAGGCAGTACCGAGAACAGAACAATTTGAGAGAAGTACAGGGGGAGAACAAAGACAATGAAGAGAAATGAAGATAAGAGAAATCACAAAAGATTCAGAAAGCATTTGGACATGAAGCTTCTTCAATCTTCCATCTAATTTTGACATTTCCATTCAAAGTGCTTAGAGACATTTATTAAAAGTATTTTTGCATTGTTTGCATTATGCCGGGTATTTTCCAGCCCAATTCTAGAGCTGTAGGAATAGTGCAAGTCCTGAGAAAACTAAAGCCCACAACAAGTCTAGCATCTCTAGCAAAAGCCATCCTAAAGTCTCATGAACGGGTTCTACTGAATTTTTAATAAAGACAGTCACTCGCAGTGGTACTGGGTGTATCGCAGGGCTTTCCATAGCCAGAGTGACCACAAAGGCATAATCAACTAAATCACTTTCAAACAGGTTTAAATGGAAATAATTCTATGGATACCAGCAAGTTTATTTTATGGCACAGTTACAACAAAGGCAAGAGCCAAAAGAGTCACAAGTGGATTTTCAAAAAGCATAAAGTTATTTTAAAATTATGTGAGCCGTTTCACATGCAAGAGTTCATGCTAAGCACCTCAGTGCCATTCATGCAACTGCTTTCACAGTCTGGTAAACCATAAAGTCTGTCAGCATCAGACACCTATCAGCCACTAAAGGCAGATTCCAGTGTCACTGGTAAGCAATATCTTAAAAGCTCAGGCTGCTATAGAGCAAGGAATTGACCCTTCTAACATCTTTGGTTTTATTTCTTAAATTAAAAAAAAAAAAATATTTGTTTTGATTAGGATACTGTTGATGTCATCTTTTTGTGTTGCTGTAGCATTCAAACATGCTGTCTGGGATCACTAAACAAAAGGTTTTCCAAGGTATGTCAACCACAAATGTAAATGCTAATTTGCATTGCTGAAGCACGCCTGCACACTTAGCCACTGCCCTGGCTCTCTTCCCCGTTCTCCTCCTGCTGCAAAGAACGAACTTCTCCCATACACTTGTCTTTGAGTAAGCAACTTCTCACTCCATTTATACCATCTCTAATTGTTCCCACAACCTCAAATGTTTCTCTTCCCTTTTTTAAATCTCACCTGATGTGCTTATTTTGCTTTGTGATTAGAGGTACAATGCTGGAGGTGAAATATCATTAAAGATACTTTTGAAAAACAAATGAATGGAAAATGCAGACTTTAATATGCACACTACGATGGCAGCCAGGAATTACGCTTAATAGAAGCTCTGCAGTGTGTCCTCACTATGATTTAACCACCTACTACATTTTGCCTACTTTCAGTGGTACTCTAGCTATATTTACTGCAGACATCAGTGACTACAGGCAGTATCTTTGAGAAGAGCTGTATAAACAGTGTAATTTTTTTTAATACTTAAGCTTCTCTGCCCATTGGATTTCTATCATGTCAGGGGAAAGCATTCCTTAGAAAAACACACCAGGTGTGGGGAAGCAGGGCTTCAGTTATCAGGCACATGGGTGCGAGGGACACCATTCAGTCTGTGGAATTCAGAGTCCACAGCCACAAACCCTCTCCTGGAAGCAGTGATACAGCCAGGAGCCAGGCCTTCCATACAAACGCTGAGCACAGCATCTCAAATGCCTGGGCAGAGGTCATTATTTCTCTAAGACAGTTACAAAATGGCACTAGTCAAGTAGGGTGTGCGTTGTCATAGGCAAACACAGGTTCAAGACAGTGACTACAAAAGTAATCCTGACCTCAGAAGGGAACAGCTGCATAGCAGGTAATACCAAAACATGGACCTTGCAGCTGAAATAAATCATTGCAATGCATAACATCAAAACAGTTGATGCAGTTCAGGTGCTGAACAATTATTGCACTTTCTGGGACAGTTCAGTAACTGCAGACAAAACAACCAAGAGCACTCATGTATAGGAATTTCTGATACGAATTCATAGACTTTGAATCCATACTAAAGCAGTGGACCTCTGAGGGAATGAGCATTCACAGTATTATTCTTTCCAAGTAATAGTATGGGTAAATAAAAACTGTTTGGGAAGGATGGGCTTGTATTGTCTGTGACAGTGAATTAACCATCAGGGACCAATTCCTGTCTTTCAGTAAGTATTTTCAGACACGAAATTCTTCATTTAAGAGAAGAAAGCCTTTCCACAGCCATTTTCCAGCCCCAGGCTGCAGCACCTGAAGCTGATAGCAGCTACAGTATCTGGGCATGGGAAGAAAGCTTTGTTCTATTTTACAAGTGCAGGAATACACCTTGATTTTAATCTTTTTTTTTTCCTATAAGAACTATGAAACGTTTAGAAAAGCATTTGGAAGAATGCCTTCTTCCACCTCTCAGACACATCTGCACACAAACCCATTTCCAGTTGTGAAACTCAGCCCCAGTGCCTTGAGCAGACATTGCAGTCAAGCAACACACCAGCAGCTAGCCACCCACATATAAACAATTGGAAGAATCCAGATTATTCCCTCTAAAGCAAGTCTTCAAATATTCAGTTGCATGAGTGGTGTCATGTTTTTGCTAAAGGTTTAGTATGGAAAAGTTTTGTGAAACATTTAACGCTGTTGTTGCTGTTATTCTGAACTTAGAAGTTTGTAACTTGATTGAAGGGGGAAAAAAAAAAAAAACCTGACCCAAAAAGCACCTGAAAGACTGAGGAAAGACCAACTTAAATACACTGAAATAAATTAATTTTTCATTTCTTGACTGGAAGGACTTCACTTTTGATGTTTAAATTCCAAATTGGCAATATTACATAGGGGTTTCTACTCAGTTTTACCATTTCAAAGCTATAATGGGATTAATTTGGGGATTTTGTAAAGTTCTTTCCAATTAACAAAAAAGAGACAACGAGGCTAATCAAAGCATTCTGTTAACTCATCCTAATATCACAAAATTACACTGGAAAAAGACTTAACTGAAATAAGGAAGACTTTTGGCTTTTAATAAGCTATTTCTCATTGTGAATAATTTGGAATAGTTTACATCAAAAATCTTATTCAAAAGCAGAAGCTACAACAGTTATTTTTCGAAAAGAGTTCTACTTGTAAAATTGCTGAAAATGTTAAACAACATTCTTACCAGCTGAACCCAAAATTAAGGTCAGCATTTAAATTCACTATTTTTTACCAATTTTTTTTTGAAAAAAATTGTTTACTTTGGTCTCATTATAATATTTTTTTAATTGAAGCAGTAACATCCTTTTGATGTCAGACCCATAAAAACATTTTAACAGTAAACATTTCTTTTCAATCAAATCCAAGTTCAACTTCAAGTTCAACTACTTTTCTTTAGTATGACAGCATCTCGCATGACTATATTTGGATTGGACAGTAATATCTGACACTTAAAATTCAAGCCCATAAAGAGTTTTTTTGCGCACTGATTCCAGATCACTGAAAGAGCATGGAAAAACAAGCGTGCTGTACTGTAAATATTAGGTAACACCAAATTTTGCCACTTTTTATTTGGCAGATAGTATTTGACCTGCTCACTGTCAATAACTTAAAGGCATGTTGGTCTAAACTACACTACACACGTATCAGCAAGAGCAAGGCTCCTGCTCAGCAGCAGAAAATGGCTTCTGGCCATGTAAATGATAACTGAGCCAGCAAATTATTTTTAATCAGTAATGAGTAACAGCTAAATTCAACTTTAACCAATACTATCAGTTGGCAAAACTTCTAGAATAGTTACATTAAAAGTAATATAAACCTCTTAAAAATCAGATGAATTACTATGATATCGGAGAGAAATTCTGTTCACAAAGCCCTGTTATTCTAATCTTCCTAAGTGTACAGAACTCAGAGATAATGCTGAAGTCAGGATCTGTCATGCGGAACCAAGAACAGTACTTTGCTTTAAGCAGTCTATGTTATATGTTGCATTATATTGCTTGAAAACAAACTGTATTGATAGAAGGCAAGAATAATTTTACCTAATTTAAATATGTAGGATTCCAGAAAAAGAAGGGCAGACAGAAGGCCAAAAGCATGAATTATGCATACTATGTTGTCAAACTCCTATCCTACTTTAAAGCTGGAACAGATTTTGTACAGAAAAAGAAATTAGGATGGAACATATATTGAACAATTTTCTCCATAACTGGTTCTTACTCACCTTAAATGTAAAATTTTATTTAGCCTATATCACAGGGAGACATCCTTATTAAAGTAGCACATTTACGTGCGTCCCTTTGAAAGGATTTAATGCAAACAAGTCTGAAATAATTGAAGGGAAGACATTTTTTGACTGTTCTCGAAAGAGCTTAGTGAAGAGGAGGATAGCAGGAAAGAATTACTTTATTATATTGATTTTCTTGGGGGGAAAAGAAAAACAAAGTAAGGTAGGTCAAATAAACCAATTCTCCTTTGTAAAAATCAATAGAAGTATGCAGAACATGAGTGAATTTACATGTCAAAAAGTGTTTAATAACCGTATTGCACAACAGGATCTGCATATTATTACTCTAATAAGGCAGCTAACGCAAGAGACTAGCTTGGTTCATTGTGGCACATCACTATTTTGAAATAAAGTAGAATGTATACACATTTTTCCTAATTTAGTCAAGCCATTAATCTGAAATATGACTGATTATATATTACATTACAACTCTCTAAAATACGCTGATTCATAGCATATGACTGCAGCTGCTTAAAACACATCTATCTAAAACTGAAAAATAGTTCTTCACAATACAGCAAAGCAAATTGTCTATTTAAATCTTTACTCAAGTCATGCATTCTTAGTCTCCAAGACTCTTCCATGCTCTGACCAAAAAGTTTCAGCCATCTCTAAAAGCTAAATACACCAATTCCCACTACATATTCTCAGTATTTCTTTGGATGTTCAACTTCAAAGTAGAAATTAATGTCTACTAGTGCTTCAGTACTTTAGGTAAAACCTAAAATGTTACTGGCTTTTTTTTAAAACTAATATAGTTGCACATCAAATACCTGAAAAGGAGTACCTCCTTTACTTGATTAATACCCTGAAGAGGATAGCTGCAGTCCCAAGTGCTTGGAATTGCAAGTGTTTTGGAGCACTAACTTCAGTTCAGTGTTAGCAATCACTATTGTTAACATCAATAGCATGAAAATTAGCTACAGGACTGACTCTCAGTTCCCAGCAGGACCCAGGCTGAGGGCATCAACAACTTCTATTACATCCTGACTGTACAACCTGGTACCCAGCTGTGAGACTTAAGGGACCCAGGTGTCCAGCTCAAGCCCCGTCACTGCAGAGCTCCAGCCACCTCACTACACCTCCCTTGACCTGTGAAAGATGCCTATGCGTCCCTGCATTTCATCTATAGCTGCTCTATCTTGCTTATTAACTTCAGATGCAAAAGAATGTATTTGCATAAATATCTAAACGGCTTCAAGCAACATCACCCTAAATACACCAGAAAGCAGTAGATAATCTACCGGAAAGGAGGACCTACAGGCCCATTTTGAAGTTTTGTAGCTGATAAAAACTCCCCTGACTTTGCCAGGGTAGAATTAATGAGATAAGAGCACAGAATTTGAGGTATCTCTTGTTGATAGACCTGTTCAAGAAAAGCAAAGAACGGGGAACCGAGACCTCTTTCATTTAAAAGCGATGCATCATTTCGGTTCACACTGAGGACTTGATCCCAATTATTCCGATTGCCTCTCCCCTAGTACAGAGTCCAAGCCACAAACCTGTTTCTTTGCATTATTCAAGCCTTGTCTGAGATTATCCATTAAAGCAAATACAAGAAAACCAAACAGCAACCTTAACAGAGCTTCTAATATTACAATATCATCATATCCTCTACTGAATTCATATTGGACAATCGAAGTATACTAATTATTAACAAAGGCTGTAAGACATACACTTTTCTCACTTTTTCAAAGAGTACAATCTGCCTTCCTGCTGTTAAATGAACTGAGTACTGCCAAGATAGTCAAACTCTTAAAAAAATCTAACAAAAAGTACTCTAAAAGCAACAATTAAATTCTCCTCACCTCAAAAAAAAAGTATTCCAAAGCACTACTAAACATTTTCTCATTTCAAATGAGGAGTCATGTATTTACTTGGTTTCCAGTACTATTTAAAAATATTTGCTTTTCCATAACCAAATAATTTCACACTCCTGACAAATAAACATAGTGAAGTTATAACATAAGAACAAAGACCACAATATAAGGCTGCACTCAGCCTTGCACAACATCTGTTATTTCCAGTAGAAATTCATGCAGTTTCTCCAGGTGTTCTATAAAGACTGCCTTTTTTTGTTTCCCCATCTCCACACTAACATGCATCAATCAGCAAGAAGAAAAATTTGGCTTAAGATACCCATTGCACAACTCTCTCCAACTTCAGTACTTAAAAAAAAAAAAATATTCAAAAACTCTGAGCAGAACCCATTCCCACCAGCCAGTCAGAGTGTGTTCAGAAAGCCTTTCCAAAACCCAACTTCAGCCCCCCTCAGTGGGAGCAGAGCCCAGCCACAGCTTTTGTTTCTACCATCTGAGTTTGCTGTGGGAAAAAATCCAGACCTTCAGTGTTTATTTATAGCAACACTTCAGACACCTCTGGCTTTCATGTTCTTTTTGACTTTTACGCACTCTTTATGACTTCTGAGCCACAGAGGAAGGAAGGAGCCAGGGGCAGGGTGAAAGTCTGCTTTGCCTGCTGCAGCCACCACACTGGGCTGCTCCTCCTGCAGCCATTCGCACAAGTACGGACCAAGCCCAGGAGCAGCTGGGGAGGACAAGACCACTCGAGGAGAGGTGCAGAACCTGCTGATGGGATGGTCAGGCCACCTCCCTGCTTGCACAGCTGTGCTCTACCTGCAGACCTCCTGTGCCTGCGCAGGAGTAGGAGAAAAGTGACCACTCTGCTTCCTTCTTATTTCCTACTTTTTGCTCTGTTCTTTAAAGTTTTAACTTCTTGCAGGTGCCCTATAAATGTCCTTTTCATGGCTGTTTCTGTTTATTTCTTTCCTCTTTCTCATTCAGTTCATTTTCTTTTCCTACCTCTCATTACTTGCATATTTTCCCCTCTGCTATCATCTCCATTTTCTTCAAGTTTTTTTCCCCATTTGAAAGAACCAATTTGTTTTTACCGAGGAAATCACAAATGCTTTCGCAGGACTGCAGTTTTAACTTTGCTTTTGTTTTTTTTAAAAGAACACGAATGTAAATATTCATAGTCACTGGACAATAAACATCAGAAGAGTTTCCTTGAGACAGTATATTTTTAATTATGCATTCATAACTGGCAGATATATTTGACTCATTTTTGTATGCTCCACTGTAGAAAGTCTAAGTAAATACAAGGTAGAAGAATTCAGAATATGTTACTCACCACATTCATTTATCTTGGTAACCAGAGTGAGTTTCGTGTCACCCAACAGAGGCACTTCTCATTTTCCTTCTTCATGACTGTCTGCTGGGTATTAAAAAAAAAAAAAAAAAA